>CM035435.1:85679903-86119903 GCA_020310875.1 Ceratopteris richardii | reverse complement strand
GAAGACTTTAAGCTGAATCCAAGAAGCTTTGAATCACTGAATTTGGTGTAGAATTGACCGAGATATGCCCTTGACAAGTTGACAGACTTTTGAGTAGACTAGCAGAGAACTCAGAGATGAATGATGTAAATGTATCTATTAATGAACACTTTTATACAATCCCATTGGCATGAATAACATTGCCTAATGGTGTAGAGAGGTGTAGGCTATGTTGTAGTCCTTACACACACTCAAAATTAGTAGAATGAAGCTCGGGAGTGATCTCTCTTACCTGCGACTTTTCATGTTCATATTTATATGTAATGAGTAAAAATTTGAATTCAAATTCAAACTTTTGGCTCCCTATGATCAAGCTCCTATATCCTAGAGATATTCCTTCAATCAATTGAGCTACTTTTTCCACGACTCACTTTGGTAGGTGATTACAAAATATTATAAGTCAATTTGACTTTTACAAAGAGATAAAGTGGTAATTAACCACTAGCAATGATTCCTATGCTTCTTCACATATGTAGAGTCTTCAAGATATCTTTCAAGCCAAATGTGTAGGCTTGTGATTTACTCCAACAAAGATAACCTCACTTCCCAATGGATAGAAGTTGAAGGAAAATGATGAGGTTTGGAATTGAGTGGTAATGTAGAGAAGGAATTAGAAAGAAATAGAAAGGGTGGGAGATAGAAGAGGAAAGAAGAGATAGTTGGATTCAAAAGGAAATATAGCTCATATTACAAGATATGGATACAAAGAATATGTATTACATAAAGGAAGAGATTTTACCACCTCTCTTGTAGCCAAGATCTCCACCTCCAAAGGGGTAGCACTATGATCACCGCAGTGCTGATAGCATGTACCTGCACACCACTTGCTTGTTTTAAGGGCACCGGAGGGGATCCTTTTATAGACCTTTTGGGAAGATATTTGGAGATGATATTATTTGGAAGAATCTTCTAGATGTGACACTTGTGTGGTAGAAAATACAACTTTGACAAAATCCTAGAAGATTTTTGACCATTCGAAGGTATGCAACTCATCCTATATGGTCATATCTTTGATGTTTTCATGAAAAATCATACAAATACTATAAATAGCATCTCCATTTCGTGGGAATAGTCCTCATATCCTATTTTGGGCATTTGGAATATTTTATGCTTGATTTTGGGCCCAAAAAGTCAATCATATGTGTCCCATTTGTCAAAAATATTTTTGTAGGACTCAAAAGTCTATGGTGGGGCTTGAGACTTTGAAAAGTTTTTTGACTCTTAAGGGAGAATGGGTCAAGCTTAAATATTTGAATTTATAAAAATACTTGTCCCACTCCATATTTAACTTAGGATTTTATTATACCATTCATTGCCGGTAAGGGTAGCTACTTTACTAGGGTGGGGCCCACCTTATTCTTGGCTTTTTATTTCCTTCAAATACATATATTTATGGTTTCCATGAAGATTTGAAAAATAAAAATACTATAGGGGTACATATCTATACATAAGGTATTATTAAGGAGGAGTTTCAAAAAATATTCCCTCATACTTAGCCCTCCCCTTGGCTAGAGGCATTCATGTCTCTAGCCTTCAAAGAGTTTGTTGATGTTCCAAGGTAGGTCATCTTCTTGTGGCACTACTGATATGTATTTCTCCTTTGATTGGTCCTGTTGTTCATTGCTTCCTTCTATCCTCTGCCAGTATTTCTTTAACCTCCATCCATTGATCTTTGTCTTGTGTAGCTACCCTCTCATATCCATGAGTTGATAGCTTCCATTCTTGAACTTTGTTTTGATCAAAAACGGTCCTTCCCATCATGGTTGGAACTTTGTATCATGCCTGTTATCAAAATCATTATCATACCTTAAAATAAGAGTTCCTTCTATTAACCCTTTATTCTTTAGTTGTTTGTTAAATTCCTCCCTTCTTTTCTCTACTTGATTGATGTAATGTTCCACTGCAAGCTCCCTTTTCATACTCCAGTGTTATAGATCTATAAGCCTCTTCTGGATGACCTCTTCTTCACTTTATGCACTTTCTTTTAGTAGTACACACAGACTTGGGATTTCCACTTCTATTGATAACAAGGCTTCTTGTCCATACACTAAATGAAATGGGGTGGATCCTAAGGATGCCTTGTAGGATGTGCGATATGCCCATAATGCTGCAGTAAGGTGCTTGCCCCATTCCTTGGGATGCTTCTTTACCTACTTACTAATGAGTTTACAAAGAATTCCAATGGTCTTTTCAATAAGGTCATTACATTGAGGATAATAGGGTGTGGAGTATCTATGCCTTATGTTTAATGTACTCAATAGATCATTCAGAACATCTGATCTAAAACTTGGATCATGATCAGACATTATCTCTAAAGGTATCCCAAATCTACAACATATGAAATCATAAATGAACTTCCCAATATCTTGCGTTGTTGTCCTTTTTGTGCTAGTTGCTTCTACCCATCTAGTCATGTAGTCTACGGCCACGATGATGTACTCCCTCCTTGAGCTTGTCCTTGGTAGGGGTCCAATTGCATCGATTCCCCATTTCTCGGATGGCCTATATGATATGACTGGTGTCCTTGGTTCATACATAAGCCTTTTATTCCCTCTAATCTGACATTTATTGCATGTTTTACACCAATATTGAACATCTTTATGAAGTTTAAGCCACGTGTACCCTGCTTGAAGTTCTTTCCTTATTGTTATTTCATGTGAGAAGTATCCTCCACATGCATGATCATGAAATGATTCTAGAATGCTCTTTTTTTCATCCAATGAGGGGATCCTTCTAAGGATAAGATCCTTACCTTTCTCATAGATATGATCTCCTATGAGTTGGTACTATAGAGATTTCTTTGCTACTCTATGCCTTTGTACCTTGTTTAGGTGCTTGGGTGGTTCTCCAATCTCAAGAAATTCGATGATATCTTTTAATCCTTCTTCACCTACAAAATTGTTGTCTCCTAGCCTCATAGATGCTATGAAACCATCAAATTGCTCATTTGATAATGCATCTTCTTCCTTATTTTCGATTCTTGGTACATGCCATATTTGAATATTATCAAATTTTTTTAATAACACTCTTTCCCTTTTCAACCATTCAAACAAATTTTGGCTTTTGCAACACCAAACATTCTGCAATTGCTTAATTATCAGCATTGAGTCTCCTTTTATAATCAACCTTTTGATACCATATTGAACACATTCATGCAAGGCCTCACATAGTGCTGCATATTTTGCTTCATTATTTGAATGAGCATTAGGAAGAGTTATACCTTTCTTGAAGATGAGTTGTTCATTTTGTTCATATATCAGAAATCCTCTGTTGCTTTGTCAACCCCCTTCTTATATGCACCATCAAAAAATATACTATGTGCATCTTCAATATCTTCTTCATGCAAGGTTGCTCCCATGTCCCTCTCATTGGATATTTTCCTCGCCCATGTCCTATCGGTGAGTATGTCTGCAAGATTGGCTCTTGTGCTTTCCTCCACTACAAAAGTATAGTTGTATTCTTGAAGTTCAAGAACCCATTTAGCTATTCTAGATGAGATACTCATATGTTGTACCACATATGGGAATGCATGATCTGTTGTAAGAAAAATGAAAGGCCTAGCAAGAAGTAAGACCAAAACTTCCTTACTCCAAACATAAGTGCATACATGAGTTTCTCTGCATGTGTGTATCTCTTCTCACTTTCTTTCATTACCTTGCTAGCAAAGTAAACAGGATGCATGAGAGATATCTTCATATCCTTCTGGAGCAAGACTACTCCAATTGCTTCTTCACCTGTGCTAGGACACACATAGAAAGTCTCTTCCATATTTGGGGGCATCAACGTGGGTAGAGTGTTGAGTACTCTTTTTATTTCTTCAAAACATTCACTATCCTCCCATGGAAAGACAGTATCTTGTGCAAGCTTTTGTAATGGAGATATAATTTCAAATAGAAGATGGATGAACTGTGACATGTAGCGTACCTTTTGTACATAAGTGAGGGTCTGCTTTGTTGTTGTTGGAGGAGGTAGAGCCAATAAGGTTTTTACTTTGGATGGATCAACTTGAATCCCCTTTTCTGATATGAGATGTCCAAGGAGTACTACTTCCTTTTCAACAATATGACACTTATCAAGATTCAATTGACCCCCAAGCTCATACAAGCTTTTTAAACCTTCTTAAAATTTTTGACAATGTGTAGATCTAGTACTATATATGCAAAAATCATCCATGTACGCCCTTATTGATGATCCAAAGAATGGTTGAAAAACATAGTTCATAAACCTTTGAAATGTTGCAGGTGCATTGGTTAGGCCAAAAAGCATTACCCCATAAGCAAAACATCCCCGTGGCATAATGAATGTGCTCTTCGTTTAGTCCTCCTCAGCTATTGTTGAAGGAGAATCAAGCAAGAAGAAGAAAAGAAGAAGACAACGAAAAAAGCTTCATTAAAAAGATAATATTTGAAGACAGATCTCTGTAGGAAGCCCCGCAGGGGCGCAACACCCATCTCTGCATAGAGCCCCGCAGGGGCACATATCAGGGAAAAAGCACGTAGGTGGAGGGAGGAACTAGGGCCAACAAGTATCCATGAAGAAGTGCAAGAAGATATCAGGTGGTTCCCGATCCACATGAGGGTGCTTCAACCTCTTGAGCAACAGAAGGTTCAGATCAAGAGCTACATCCTCATATGTCTATTAATGGCGTTTGTGGCAACCCGATTTAACAAGCAAACCAAAGGCATCAGGCCTAGAGGATGTCAAGATAAATATTGAAGAGGGCCTTTAAAACGAAACGCCAGTCGAACAGACAGGCAAAACTGACCAAGGGTTGCGTGCGGGGAAAAGAAAGTAAACAGGCCTAAGTAATACAACAGGGTCCGATGTGTGCAACCAGGAAAAATCAGAGGACCACAAGCAAGACAGAGGTCGCTGGGTGCGTGTATTCAGATCTCTTAAACAAGCTAAAGCCTGTCAAGGGACGACAGAGACGAAGAGGGGGAGAGTGTTGCAGAGCAAAGAGAGCACAAGGCAGAGAAAAAGAAGGGCCCCAAAATTTTTCCGATTTGGACACCATATTTTTGTATCATAATCATTTTATAATATAATTTCCGTTGTAAATGCACTAGAGGAGTCCTCTAGATGCATCCCCACAGAAGATTAGTAGCTTACCCAGGTAAATTAGTAGGAAATTAGTCTTTTAGTGAATAAAGTGTCGGTCTCTTGTGTGAAAGGACCAATTTTAGGGCACTAGTATATAAGTCAATTTTGTGACTCTTTATAAAGACTTTTTGCCATTGTGAGAATCAAGAGCACAAAAATTCGAATTTGTGTCTTCTCCTCTCTGTATCATCTTCTTTGTGAGCTTTTATGCATGTGTGTTGCTTGGAAAGAGTGTTAGGAAGTGTTGTCTATCCATGAAAGTGTTTGTTTGCTGTTGTTAAGGTGTGTGCGAAGTGTAGGAAGTGCTAAAGTGTAGGAAGGTCATTCGCGCGACTCAGTATTTTTCTCGTAACTTGAAGCAGAAGCGTCGGAATTGAGTGAGAATACTGCCATTGGATGCATCTTCTCAAGAGCTTCGAAACGCATATGCTATTCGCTATATTTGGAGTTCAGAGCTGAGAGAAAAGCTCGATTTACTGTTGGCTGCTACACCAAGTATCGTGACACCATGACTGTCAGTTGGAGCTTGTTTGGATAAGTCTTTGCCTTGTTTGCACTCCTTGAGTAGTTCATTTGCATTGATCATCACTAGAATGCATGTCCTCATACACTCGGCTAGGTTTTGATACTCATCGGATTGATAATTAAAGCATGAATCTCCACTATATGCACTTGAGGGGGATTGAGGTATAGTCTCTTTCTCCACAAGTCCCTAAGTTGGTTCTTAGGTACACACGTTTTTTGGCGCCGTTGGTGGGGAGTGTCGAATCAAACCGAGGCATTCGTGTGATGGTGAGTAGCTTTTTGCATTGAAGCGAGAGGTGGAGTAATGATTTTCTCTTCTTTGGTGAGTCATTTTCAGCCGCACTTACTACTTCTCATTCTGGGAGTGTGTGTAGTGAGTTGTTAGTCTAGGGAAGTGAGTGGAATGAGTAGAGTAGGAGAAGTGAGGGAGTAGGTCAAGTCATTAGAGTAGTTTTCAGTCCTTGTTCAGTTGAGTTTTTTTATTGTTGTGAGTAGGAAAATTCCAAGTATAAAAGTCCAAAAAATGCCATTTGTAAATCACTTGTCTTTTGAGCAAGTATCGTGAGGAGTCTCCAGCCGAGTATCGTGTTCTGATAAGCAAAGCGATTGGGAGTTGCGCAAAGCTAGAGAGGGTGATAGGAGATTTGGGAAAGAGCTTTTAAGGTGAGCCATTCAGTCTGCTAATCATTTTCATCACTCAAACATTAGATATAAGTGTAAAACGATCTGCGACAGGTATCGTGAGGGACTTACAGGGGGTAGAAAGTGTGTTTTGGGTGATACAGAGAATGAGGAGAGGGTAGAAGAACCTGGAAAACATTTGTATTCATTCAAACCAAAAAAAAATCTAGCAAAAAATCTGAAATAGGGTCAAGTATCGTGTTCTCCCGCGATCGAGTATCGCGATACCTGACAAGTATCGTGATCCCCTGTGGTTGAGTATCGCGATATTTCCAGGAGATCGTGTATCATGGTTGCCCAATCACGATACTTCACCAAGTATCGTGTATCGAGTATCGTTTTCTCTCTGTGTATCGTGTATCGCGTTCTATCGATCGCGATACTTGCAAGAGATTGTATATCGCGTATCGTGTGCACCCAGATATCGTGTATCGCTTCGGATGAGTATTGTGTATCATGATTTCTGAGGTATCGAGTATCGTATGGTTTTTGATCGTGATACTTACCAAGTATCGTGTATCGAGTATCGTTTTCACTCAGCTATCGAGTATCGTGAGAATCCAGATATCGTGTATCATGGTTCCTGATCAAGTATCGTGTATCGTTTCTTCTGAAGTATCGAGTATCGTTTTCTTGAAGTATCGTGTATCGTTTTTTGTCAAAGGTCGTGTATCGTGAAACTTTGGAGTCAAGTATCGTGACTTGAAATTTTCTTTTTCAGTCAATTCCCAGCAAAATTTCTCTAGAATTATGATCCATAGTAAAGAGTTCTAGAAGATAGAGGTTAGCAAGGGCTGATCAGGGCTTTTAAGTGGATGAACCTGAGATCCAGAAGAACCCTAGGAAGCCGAAGGAGTGTGATCTCTTCTGTAGGAAGTGTAGCCGAACCCAGTAGCCGATCACATTATTCTGAAACCTCTAGTGAGTCAGAGGAAGAAATTCCCATGGCTTCAGAGGACATGCAGAACACTATACCAATGCTTAGCACGATGTCAATTATTGAGGGAGAATATAGGACATCTTTGGAATATGTGAACACCAACCAGAATGAGATCCCTATTTACTTAGATGGTCTAAACAGATCCGTAGCCAGACTAAAGAAGGCTTCAGAGGCTTACATAGTGCCTAGGCCAGCAGTCAAGTATGCAGGGGGAGTTTACATGGACAAAAGAGATATTCAGTATGTGGTTACAGAACACCCTGAAAACATTAATGAACTTGTGGAAGAAAACAATGCTTCAAACCTAAATGAAGATGGGAATGAAGAGCAAGTAACCACTCCTAGAGGGAGATCTACTGTTGTTAGGGTTTGGAGAGGAGACTTGATTCCCCAAGATCACTCCTTAATGGATGTATACTTGATCAATGGAATGGAGCCTCTCCTTAGAGCACATTCTTCAATATGGGAAGCAGCCCCTAATCCTGTCACTATCTATGAATTGCAAGATCCTGACTTTCCCACAATCATCACATATTTGGATAAGAATCAGAGAAGGTATTGGCCCCTAACAGAGTTAGAAAGAGCCGAGTTGAAATATCATAATATTCTTGTGTTTCCCCCTAGGGACCAAGCCCTACTTCACGAAACCGACTTGGAACATCTCAGAATGACTCATATCAGCAGTCAGGACAAACATAACAAACCCAACAAACACAAATCCCGGTCAGGCCTCATGTGCAGTTTGCAATGCCTGCAAATAACCCTAATTACCGGCCTCAACCACCTGTTGATCCAAGACATGGAATTCCTGCCCCAGTCAGACCACCTGTAGCAAGAGGACCAGGTATACCGATAGGGAGACCCATTTTCCCAGTGATGCCTAGACCGCCCGAAGCAGGAAGAAGATTAAGGCCAATTCAAGCTGCCAAATGCATGATAAATCACTATGATGGCTCTAGTGAACCATATAATCATATAGCGGAATTTAAGCAAGTGATCAGAGCAGAACAAGTAGATGATTTCTTAATCCAATATGAATCTTTTGGTCTAACCTTGACAGGCACTGCGTTAGCATGGTTCCAGCCATTAGACCGTAATCATTTTCAAAACATGGAACAAGTCTATCAAGAAATGATTGAGGAATTCACTAAGTCTGGAATTAAAAACAACTCGTCTTCATTGATTCACAGCTTCAAGCAAGCCCCTACGGAATCAGTGAGATTGGCAACAAGAAGATTCAAGCAGTATGTGGATAGGTGCCCAGTGGAAGAGAGACCCACCCAGAACAAAATGGTATCATTATTTCTGGAAGGATTATTGAATGGATCATTAAGATCTCTAGTGTATGTGAAGAGAGTTCAAACCTTGCAAGAGTGTATGAAGGAATGTATAGACCTAGAAGACAACCTAGCAGAAGACCTGAAAATACCACAAGGTAGCTTGAAAAGTGAAGATTCAGCCAATAGCACATCAAACCCTAAAAACAATATAGAGGAAATAGCCAACTTAGTAGCAAAGAAACTGAACGTTCAAGGACAGAGGAACTACCCCAATAACCCTATAAGAGTGCCCATGCTTAGAAGATGCATGCAATGTGGAGGAGATCATCCTTCTCACTTGTGCACTAGGGGAGTAGTCCCACCACCTGCTTATGCTTACAATAGACCAACCGTCCCAGGACCTCTACAATATTGCAGCATAGAACAAAAATACACAAATCACAGTGTAGAAAATTGCCCTTACAATAGGCAATCGAGACCAGTACAGCCATATGTGAGACCTTATGGATACCCTCAGAGAGAGCAAGGAGGTGAAGCATTGAGATACCCCACTTATCAGCAGCAGGCACCAGTACCACAATCATATGCTTATCAAGGATACACTCAACCACAACCAGTACTAGGACAACAACCGCCCCATCCTCAGAATGTTGTCTCAGTGAAAGTGGCTCGTCCTGAAGAAAACCTAGAGAGAGCAATAGTACCAGCCACACCTTTGATTAGTAATGAATCATATGACTCATCTTTTGACTCTGGTCAAGGAGGCTATACCTCTTATGAGAGCTCTATGATAGAATATGGACAAACGTACGACCCATATGCTTATGACTTGGATCCACAAGATAACTCTTATGGATATGAGCAGGATTATGTGCCAATGATGTACACAGCTCCTAGAGCGACCATACCACCCCGACCTATGAATAAACCACCTGTACCTAGAGGACCATGTTACAGATGCGGAGGTGATCACTATATTAGAGAATGTACATTGCCAAACCCGCCACCACCACAGCAAGTCTGGGAAGGCTACTGTAGTGATTGTGGTAAGGAACATCTTTCCAGAGATTGCCCCAAGAATCCCAACAAGGCTACCTCCAATGTGCAAATCAATGTGATAGAAGTAATAGAATCATCAAGAAGTGATAAAGAGTACACCGTGCCATTGAAGGCGATAACAAGAGCAAAAGCTAGAGAGACCCCAAAAAAACCTGAAGAACATAATCAAAGTGACCGAGAGATGAACACACCTACACCTCAAGTAGTTGAAGATTTGGAAGAGCCTGAGAAAAGTGTAGTAAGCAAACGAACACAAAGATGGAAGAACCGTAGAGATAGGATAAAGGAAAAGAAATTACTACAAAAGAAGGAAAATGAGAAGAGAGAGCCAAACCAAAGAGAGAAACAAGAAAGGGAAGGAGAAATTCGGAAAGAAAAGTCAAAAAAAGAAGAGGTAGGATCAGTTTTAGCAGATCCCATGCCAGAAGAGTTAGCCATGTGGATTCAGGCTTACAAGGCGCGAATAAGAGCAGGACCCCCCATCGAACAGCATGAAAGAGAATATCCTAGAGGTGACCTATAGAAAGAAAGGTTAGAGATATGCAAAAAACTAATTGAAGTAGCTCAACAAACTTTAGAAAAACATGTTCTTCCATTACCTAGTTCATGAATTCCTGAAAAAGAATTCCAAGAGTGTGTCATCCCTAATGACACCGAAGAACCTAAAGAAGGTGAAACACATAATGGGAATTACTGCGAGGATAAAAGGGAAGAATCCATTATCCCTGAGGTAGATGGGAAATGGCCTAAAGATCTGTGGGCAAGAGTCCAAGAAGACAGATGGAAGAAGGTGGAAGGAATTGAACCACCCTTTGAAGAGCTAGAAGCAGCAGATGGAATAGAGGATTTAATACCTGAATTGAATTCAGAAGAAATATTACCAATGGATCCTAGTGACAAAGAAAATAACAGTATAAAGGCTTTACCAAATTATACAGGAGAGTACGAACATAGTTCTGAACTATATTGCATTCCCTCAATAAGGAAAAAAGAACAGAATCCATTAGTTCAAACATCAGATATCATACAACATCTTAGAAAAGTGAAAATCCCTTGTACCCTGACATTGGAAGAACTTTTGAAGATCAAACCACATTTGAAGGAGAAACTGACCAGTCAATTGGAGATTAAGGCGGAAGAAAAGGAGATGGCTGATGAAGTGGACACAGTAAAAGTCCCAGTTGATAAGGTTGGAGATTTTAGTGAGGGAGATGAAGGAAACACTTGCCTTCCAATTACCTATAGGGGTTACACCACCAAAGCCATCTTAGACTCCGGAGCTGGGGTAGGAATTGCTACTAGAGAAATCTGGGAGAAATGGGGAAAACCAGCTTTAAGACCAACACGCATGAAGATACAAATGGCAGACGGACACACTGAACGACCCTTGGGATTATTGGAACGAGTATTTTTTACCACATGCGGAGTTGAATTTGAACATACCTTAGCAATATGTCAATTTGAAAGGGCGAGCAATTATGAAATGATACTTGGGAGACCTTTCATGAGACAGCTAAAGGTTGTGCAAGACTGGGGAAAAGATGCAGTATACCTACAGCATGAAGGAACCACCACGAGAATAAATCTCCACACATATACATATCAAGACGTTCCCCCCTTACAATGGAATCAAATTCATAAGGAGGAAGACGATCAGTCAATTCACAGCACAGGTTCTAGTGACCAATCTTGGATGAAGGAGGACACTCATCTATGGATATGCCAAATGGCAAAAAAGGAAGAGGATAGGAGAAAGGGATGGCAGCAAAGGCAAGGAGTAGCTAGGTCTATACAAGATCCGGCTTACATGCCTCAAGTCTTCTTGGATGAATAGTTTGAACCTCACGGTTGGATGGAGATTTTAGCTACCCTAGATGTGTGTGTAAACGAAGAAGTAATAACTATGAATGAATGTATTGAAGAGGAAGGATATGACGTTAGTCTATATGTGGTAGTCCTCCAGGAGGCTAAAGAAGGAGAAGTGATAGAGAAAGAATGGAAGGAGGACTATGAGAGTATTGAAATGGAGCAAGAACCAATGGAATCAAAAGAGGAAAATCAAAAAATAGGTGTCATAGATAATGAAATCAATCAAGAAATTACCCAGGAAGAAGAGCTAAGAATAGATAACGAACCAGAAGGTGAAGAAAACAAGCCACGAGATCAATTTGAAGTGTCTGCCCACTTCAAAAAATATGAAGTAGAAGAGAGGAAAATTGCTATTCAAATGCCTAAACGAGAAGCACAGCCAGGAATAGCATATGACAACAAGGAGCAAACCAAGAAAATAGTAGTAACCTTAGAGGAAGGAGAAGAACGATGTACTTTTATAGGACAGGATGTCGCTATGGAGGAAGAACAAGAGTTGATACGCCTCATAACGGACTACAGAGATGTCTTTGCCTGGACATATAAGGATTTGAAAGGAGTAGATCCTTCTATATGTGCTCATAGAATCCCTATGACATCCGAAGCCAAACCCTCAAACACATATAACGATGTTTATTCAGCAAAAATAAAGGAAGAGATAGACAAGTTGCTAGATGCTGGATTCATTTACAAAATCGAACACACGGAATGGGTGTCACCTTTGGTGGTTGTACCAAAAAAGAATGGAAAGTTAAGGGTATGCATTAATCTGAAAAAGGTAAATGCTGCCACCATAAGGGATAGTTACCCATTACCCATTACGGATCATCTTTTGGTAAGAGTGGTAGGGAAGGAGGTGTATAGTTTTTTGGATGGCTTTTCAGGGTATAATCAGGTAGCCATTGCGCCTGAAGACCAACACAAAACAGCCTTTGCCACTGAATGGGGAGTATATGCCTTTAGAGTTATGCCTTTCAGTCTAACTAATGCCCCAGCCACCTTCCAAAGATTGATGTGTCATGTATTCAAGGAATTCCTGAGAAAGAGTATGGAGGTATACGTGGACGATCTATGTACTTATTCAGCTATACGATCAGAGCATATCCCTGAACTAGGAAAGATCTTTGCAAAATGTCGACAATATAGAGTATGCCTCAACCCGGAAAAATATGTTTTCATGGTTCGACAAGGAAAGATATCAGGGCATATTGTCTCTAAAAATGGAATCTCAACCGATGAAGACAAAATCAAAGTAATTTTGGATTTACCAAGACCAAAGACTGCTAAAGAAGTCCAAGCATTTATGGGACATTGTGGATACTACCGAAGATTTATACATATGTATGCCATAATTGCTAGACCTCTTTATGCACTCTTGTCTCAATTTAATTGGACAGAAGAATGTGAGAAAGCCTTTAATGAATTAAAGAGTTGATTGAGTTCAGCACCAATCCTTCAAGTACCCAATTGGAATAAGCCATTTCACATTCATGTGGATGCTTCCAAGTTTGCTATTGGTTGCATCTTAGCTCAACCCGCAGATACAGGAAAGTTAGACCACCCTATAGCCTATGCAAGTAGACAATTAAATCAAGCAGAGCGTAATTATACCACAACCGAGAGAGAAGGCCTAGGGATGGTGTATGCCGTGAAAAATTTCAGACATTACCTTTTGGCAAACAAATTCAAATTCTTCATTGATCATCAAGCTCTACTGTACTTGGTCAATAAGCCTTGCAATACAGGACGTCTAGTACGTTGGTTTCTACTGCTAATGGAATTTGATTTTGAGGTAGTAGTCAAGAAAGGAAATACCCACATAAGAGCAGATCACTTATCGAGGATGACACATGGAGAACCACCCATAGGAGTACCAGATGATTTGCTTGATACGTACCTCTTTAATCTGGAAGTATGTCCCCAGTGGGCAGAAAAGTTGATCCCTATACTCACACATGGACCTAAAGATGGGATCACACCAAACCGAACCCAAGACATGTGGAAGACTAAAAACCTTCATATCATTGCAGGAAGTGTGTATCACCAAGACTCAAGTGGATTACTCATGAGATGTGTAGAAGAAGAGGAACAGGAAATGTGGCTTCAAAAAGCACATGTAAATCAATGGAAAACTCATTTAAATGCGAGCGGAACATGGCAAACGCTAAAGAGATTAGGTATATATTGGCCAACCATGCAGAGGGATGCGCATAATTATGTTTCAGCCTGCCCAACTTGTCAAGAACAAAATCCAGAAGAGAACTCTACGTTATGCTACTCCACTGTAGCACCGAGATGGAGCATGCCTCTGGTAAAGTTCTTAAAAACCCAAGAATACCCAGAAGGAGCCACTTTAGCAAGGAAACGTGCACTGGTAGAACAAAGCAAGGACTATGCTCTTGTAGGGAAACAACTATTTAAGCGAGGATGAGACAATCAATTACGGTTGTGCATTCATGAAGACGAATATCTTGCTGTTTTAGAGATGGTACATACAGGAGCTACAGGAGGACATTTCTTTGCAGATAAAACAGCAAAAATGATTCTCTTTGCTCGAATGTGGTGGCCAACTCTACATCAAGATGCTGCAACATATGTACAACGATGTGATACTTGTCAAAGAACAAAATACCCAATTAGAAGAGATGAGATGCCATTGAAACCCATGATGAGTTCCAGAGCTTTTACTAAATGGGGAATAGACTTCATAGGACCTATTAGCCCACCAGCAAAAGGATCCCATGCGGAGTACATAATTGTAGCCACAGACTATTTGACTAAATGGGTTGAAGCCAAAGCCACCAAGAAAAACGATGCAAGAACTACAGCCAAGTTTCTCTTTGAAAACGTGTTCACTAGATTTGGATTACCAATAGAAATTGTGAGTGATAGAGGCACGCATTTTGTGAATGAGGTAATAGAAGCCTTATTAAATGAATTCTTGGTAATTCATAAGAAATCAGCCCCTTATCACCCACAAGCCAATGGACAAGTTGAAAGCTCAAATAAAATCTTGTGTACTGTTCTCACTAAAATTGTGAACAATGGTCGATCTGATTGGGATAAGCAATTACATCGTGCTTTATGGGCATTTCGAGTAGCCTACAAAACAGCAATAGGCACTACACCTTTTAATCTAGTGTATGGACAGAATGCTATTCTGCCATTTGATTTCCTAATTCCCACTCTCAGAGTAGCAACAACTTATGAGTGGACTGGACATGAATTGTCAGCTCAATTGGATCAAATAGAAAAATTACACGAAACTAGGTTACAAGCAGTAGCAGGCATTTATGCTGCTAAAAGGCAACAAAAAGCATACTTTGATGCTCACATTAAAGACAAAAATTTGAAGGAAGGAGATTTAGTTTTGGTATATACCTTGAAACAACACACTAAGAAGTTGTAGAAGAGAGGATATGGCCCATTAATCATCAATCGCATATCCACTAGCGGAGCCATCAGCTTAGCAACCCTAGATGGAGAAGTATTACCAAACTATACCAGTGGATGTCGAGTGAAAAAATACCTAGAACCATTGACTGAGGAAACAATGTCACGACTAATCAAGGGTAAGAATAGACGCATCGAGGAAGAAAGGATACGAGAAGAAGCTAGACAGGAAGCACTAGAACGAATTAAGAAACGAAAAGAGTGGATGAGAGAGAGAGAGATGAGAGATATCGACAAGGAGAAGAACTCATCCCAATGGCTAATTTTAGAGCCACTGAAAACCTAGGGCAACAAAGGAAGCAACCATATTTGAATTTGGGAGCCGGAAAAAAGGAATACCACTTAGTGGATGCTCTCATTGACACAGGAGCCGCCATAAGTTGTATCAAATTGTCATTGACTCAAAAACTCAAGGAGGAATTACGTCCATCAAAGGCACAGTTGATAGGAATAGGAGGAACGATTACTCAATGTATAGGTGAAATAACTTTACCTTTACATATGGGAAACAACACTATGGAGCAGAAACTCTTAGTTTGTCATGATCAAGACTTACTTGAAGACATAGTGTTAGGGCAAGATTGGATATACGAATATGAAGTGACTATTCAGTTGGCTTTAGGATACATCTCAGCAAGAATAGGACACCGAGAGATATTCAGCATGTTAGAAGAACAACCATTCAAAGCCATGGATATAGCCCCTAGAGCTCATTCAATCAAACACCGTAAAGAATGCATGTGCACTAACACCATGGATGCTCCTTCATTAAGTACTTCATGTGAGGATACACTGAGTACCGCTTGCACCCCATCTCCTGATTCAACAAGTCACAAGAGTGTAAGTCCATTTGAAAACAGCCTTAACGAAGAACCACGCACAAGAGAGACTAATTTCCAGGATCATCCCAAGTCTACATCTATTAGAATATACCCCATTCCATACACCAACCAGGCTTGGATAAGGAAGGATCAAGCGAAGGAATATCTTTGACGACCAAAGCATTATCAACATCAAAACAGTCCAGTGAACAAGCAGACAAATCATTTTGGACACCGAAGTCAACAACGAATTGTTAGAGTATGGATTCCAAAGAAAGTAGTAGCCGCCCAACCGGATCGAATACAAATATGGATTCCAAAATTTTGTGCTCAAGTGACGATCAGCAGAAAGAACGAACCAAGACACAAGGAGAACCAATATGGTCTAAGGGCAAAACAGCCAAAGAAGAATAGCTACAGGAAAGAGCAGGAGTCTGAAGTTGCAACAACAGCCAGTCCAAGATTCAACAAGCAGAAAAAGCAGATGTGCAACATGAGAAGCACCTCATTCATCAGGAATGTTCGGGATACAATACGTCCCAACAAAGTAAAGCAGATTTGGATGCTGAAAGACAAGACAAACTGCATGCATCATCCAACTACTTCAAGTTGCACACATTTGGAGTTATCAGGACCCAAAGTATGCATGATAGGGCCACATTACAAGGCCAAGCATTTGGCACATCTTTCTTCTATTTCAGGATAGTCGAGCACATTTTCCTCTTGGGAAATAGGAGAGAACTTGTACATAATTTAAGGAAATCACTAAAAAAAAATGTAACAACTGCTTTGGCTATTAACTAACTTTTTTGTTTTCATTTGAGATGAAAACATAAAAATATAAAAAAAAAATGAAAATCCCAGGTATTACCTTTCTCACACCCACGGGAAAGGGACGACACCATTCACTCGAAGAGTTGCCAATCTAATGAAGGATAAATGATGGATGAGTCTAAACACAATTCGGTACTACTTACTACCCTCAATTGAGTGCAGATGGCATCTCCCAATTCCGAAGCTACACAAGAGCAAGAGATTCAATTGTTTCCATTGGAGTCAATAACGAAAGCCAGAGGCCATTGGTTTCTTGATGACCAACCGGTACCGGAACTAATTTTCATGGCAACCATCAAAATCATGGATAAAGATCATTACTTCCCCATTGTCACAAGACTTCACGACTCTCGAACAAGGACTACCTTGGATTACGGATGTGTGGACACAGGCAAGAATAGAGGCATTTCTCAAATTGCCGATTTATCTACCAATTTTCCAGAGATGCACGCAAGTGATGAACACCCTTCAGCCTGCATCGAATAGGGCATCAGTTCTTGAAGCACGAGTATTGGATAAAGTTGGTACTTGGAAAACCATTCAATTCACTCATGAATTGATCAACAGAGCTTTCGGATGGAATCAAGAAGGGATCACTAATGTCAAAGAGGAATGTCATGATCCTAAAAAGAGGTCCTTCGTGGATATCAACATAACAGATATTGAAGATGTTGTCCGCCTAGTGCACCATCACTTTTGTTTCCCAAGTATGCATAGATATACAGCACCACAGAAGATTGTTGTACAACTACTGTCACATGCGATGAGGTAAATTGGCAATAAAGTGAATCTGACTCCTTATGTACAAGACCGACTATTTGAAGCAAAGAAGAAGTGGGGTCAGAAGAAGTTTCTCAATGGGAGTTCAGCTTTGACACTACTTATCTATGAGGCACTTGAGATGAAAAACTGTCTGCGTGAAATGCCAACCTCAGAAGAATTAGCCAAATATGCCAAATCCGCTATAGTTCCCAAGAAAAAGAGAGCAGCTATCGCTGTTGAAGAAGCAGGAACCTGTTCACAGAAACCCATGAGGGGTACAAAACGCCTCAGAGAGGAAGAAGCCCAGGCTACACCCCAATCAAAGCGGACACATACTTTACCAAAGATTTCTGTAGTCCAAATGCCAATCACCAAGAGAGATCTCTCCGGTGCCCTAGAAGAGACACATCAGTACATGCAAGGGCAGGTAAATCTAAATGTTCAAGGTCATCATTATAGACAAACAAGTCAAGAGAAGAAACAATGGAGTAAAGAGAAGACCCCAAAACAAGCTGCGAGATATAAAGCATTGGGCTTAGAGGATTCGAGTTCCCAAGTAGAGTCTAGTCATGAAAAAGACACATTGGATACTGATATAAGAACAGAAACTCACGAGGAAGAATGGACGGAAGTTAATCAAGCGGAATTCACACCTGACAACCAACAATCGCAAGCGAAGAACATTGAACAACATGTGGATAAGGTGCACATAATTCAACTAAATGATCAATCAAAGATAAGTGTGAAAGAGGTTCCCATGAATAATGAGGCCCCCAGGCCACCTATCAAAGAGGAGATGCAAACTCCAGTGAACATGGACTCAAACCAATCACAAAACAAAGAGCCAATTGTAATAGAGGTGCCAGACGACACACCACAAGGCAAGATAGACCACATGGAGGCTGAGCCAAGGATTCAGCTTCAAATTAGGCAGCCCCATGACACTACATTACATGTGGCACAAGGGAAAGATGTGACCACTGGTGAGGAACCAAATATCCCTAAAACCTGGTTAAATGTGGATGTTACTCAGTTAAAGCCGGTTGTGAAACAAATGATCCTAACGGCCATGGATACACAACAACAGATGATGGATATGGATGCAGATTATGATAAGGCCATGAGGGAAAAGAGTCAATTCCAAATCATGAGTGAACAATTGTCATCACAACTCATCCAGGCCCAGAAAGAAACGGCAATGAAAGAAACGGAGTTGCTCGAGGTAAAAACACAATGTGATACATTGATGACCCAGCATCACCAACTCCAGGCACAACTAATAGATCTACAAAAATTACATGAAGCCAGTGAAGCAGACAAGGAGAGAATAAAAGCTAGAAGCAATCTGCTTCAAACACAACTAAAGGTGTACATGGAGGAGAATGACACTTTACGAAACCGAAATAAAGAACTGATGAAATCATTACTTTATGATCAGCCCATTGAAAATCAGGAGACATTAGAAACCCAACAGCAAGAATTAAGAGATCAAGTTGCAAAATATGCAGATTTGCTAAAGCAAGAGCAAGCCCGAGCAGAAGATTGGGAAAGAAAATACACCAATGAAACAAATGAACTGAAAACGCAATTACAAAATGTGAACGCCAAACTGGTACGAAGTTACAGTGAAAACATGGACCATGTAGCAGAAATTGGCAATGAACTGCTTGCAGCAAAAGAAGCACTTAGAGCAGCGATGCAAGAAATAAAAGAGAAGAATGAACGCTTAACACAATTAGAGACCCAAGTAAAAGAGAAAGTGCCGATCGAGACACCAGTAGAGCCAGCGAAGGAGAATCCTACTGATGAGGTAGAGGTACGTCCTCTATCTCCCCCGATTTATCATTCTCCACTACACGAGTAGTTGGCGGACATACATGATGATCATCCAATGCCATACACTGCAGAAATAGGTCAGAAGGAACGGGCACTAGTGGTGTCTCGATTGACAGAAAATTTTGAAAATGAAGTAATCAAAGTAATGAAAGAAGCAAAGATCAAGGGTAAAGACTTGGAAAAGATCATGAAGCCTTTCAACATTCCGTATGGATTATTGAAAGAGAAAACAAGACAATACATAAAGAAGATTACAAAGAAAAATCCAGATGAGCAGCTAAACTTCAAACATGACGCATTCGCTTACACTCAAGAAGAGTTTGAAGCTGCACAACCGGTTTGGAGAAGGAAGTTTTTGGAAAAAAATCCTACACTACGGGTGCATTGGCAAGCAGCACCGTATTTCCTACAGGTAAACCCTTCCTTTTGTCCTATACCACGCCGAAGAGATACTAGAGAATTTTTGGACCTGCAAAAACAGGGTGCCATAAATAAATAGTGGCTAAATTATCCTCTGCTTCCAAGCCCGCCACATAATTATCTACCTACCGAAGAGTATATGATAAAAACTATCGAATTTTGGCTGCAGAGTTATGCAACAGTACCAGATTTAGCTATCAAAATGACAAATAAAATACTTAGTATGCTACTTACAGTATTGAAGGTTTTCAAACATGCGGCCTAGACATTCTTGAATTTCATTGGCATCAATCAAGGAACCGACATACTCATTTTTTATTTGTCTATTATGCCTAGCCGACCGACAATACTGGCTTATTATTCAAGGCTTATGTTTTTGCCAAGCACTTATATGCAGACGTTCGAAGAAGCCTTTTTTACAGGATTTTTTGAAATTGATTCAGAAGTCTTTTTAAAGATGTCATCCAACCTGAATGCCAGATTAGTGGCATACGAACTGAGCTTCTTCGCGGACCATAGACAGCCACCACATGACGGTGTGAAGGCAGAACAATGGAAACAGCTAATGATACGTGAAGCCAATTTGCTTAATGAAACAGAGGATAAAGTATATAGAACATACGCCCGTCGCTTGGCAAAGCCTGTCAGGGACGCCAGAGTCCAGGAGGGGGGCAGTGTTGAAGGAGAATCAAGCAAGAAGAAGAAAAGAAGAAGACAACAAAAAAAAGCTTCATTAAAAAGATAATATTTGAAGACAGATCTCTGCAGGAAGCCCCGTAGGGGCGCAACACCCATCTCTGCATAGAGCCCCGCAGGGGCACATATCAGGGAAAAAGCACGTAGGTGGAAGGAGGAACCAGGGCCAACAAGTATCCATGAAGAAGTGCAAGAAGATATCAGGCGGTTCCCGATCCACATGAGGGTGCTTCAACCTCTTGAGCAACAGAAGGTTCAGATCAAGGCTTAAGAGCTACATCCTCACATGTCTACTAATGGCGTGCGTGGCAACCCAATTTAACAAGCAAACCAAAGGCATCAGGCCTAGAGGATGTCAAGATAAATATTGAAGAGGGCTTTTAAAACGGAACGCCAGTCGAACACACAGGCAAAACTGACCAAGGGTTGCATGCGGGGAAAAGAAAGTAAGCAGGCCTAAGTAATACAGCAGGGTCCGATGTGTGCAACCAGGACAAATCAGACGACCACAAGCAAGACAGAGGTCGCTGGGTGCGTGTATTCAGACCTCTTAAACAAGCTAAAGCCTGTCAAGGGACGACAGAGACGAAGAGGGGGAGAGTGTTGCAGAGCAAAGAGAGCACAAGGCAGAGAAAAAGAAGGGCCCCAAAATTTTGCCGATTTGGACACCATATTTTTGTATCATAATCATTTTGTAATATAATTTCCATTGTAAATGCACTAGAGGAGTCCTCTAGATGCATCCCACAGAAGATTAGTAGCTTACCCATGTAAATTAGTAGGAAATTAGTCTTTTAGTGAATAAAGTGCCGGTCGCTTGTGTGAAAGGACCAATTTTAGGGCACTAGTATATAAGTCAATTTGTGACTCTTTGTAAAGACTTTTTGCCATTGTGAGAATCAAGAGCACAAAAATTCGAATTTGTGTCTTCTCCTCTCTGTATCATCTTCTTTGTGAGCTTGTATGCATGTGTGTTTCTTGGAAAGAGTGTTAGGAAGTGTTGTCTATCCATGAAAGTGTTTGTTTGTTGTTGTTAAGGTGTGTGCGAAGTGTAGGAAGTGTTGAAGTGTAGGAAGGTCATTCGCTCGACTCAGTATTTTGCTCATAACTTGAAGCAAAAGCGTCAAAATTGAGTGAAAATACTGGTATTGGATGCTTCTTATTGAGAGCTTTGAAATGCATATGCTATTCGCTATATTTGGAGTTCGGAGCTCAGAGAAAAGCTCAATTTACTGTTGGTTGCTGCACCAAGTATCATGACACCATGACTGTCAGTTGGAGCTTGTTTGGATAAGTCTTTGCCTTGTTTGCACTCCTTGAGTAGTTCATTTGCATTGATCATCACTAGAATGCATGTCCTCACACACTCAGCTAGGTTTTGATACTCATCGGATTGATAATTAAAGCGTGAATACCCACTATATGCACTTGAGGGAGATTGAGGTATAGTTTCTTTCTCCTTAAGTCCCTAAGTTGGTTCTTAGGTACACAGCTATCCAAATTTGAAAGTACCTCGAGTTTTTGAGCATGTTGATGTACGTGGTCCTTTCCTCTGAGGTGAGATCTTCTGCTAGCATCCTTTGGAGATCTGCTTGAAGCATGGAGTCCTCACTTTCTGGTTGTCGTAGATCATCCCCTTTGCCTCCATCTTCCTTTCCTTGAAAGATCATGCCCATGACTTCGAGTGTTGATGAATCATTTTCGGTTGTCAATTCGTCATTGCTAGAATCACTATCATAACAAGAACTCTCTTCATCCACAGTTGTTTCATACCTATGATCTTACTTTTTTTGGTCCTTCAAATCATAGGTAACTTACTTTGTTCTATCATTTGGTTTGAGAAGTAGAAGGTCAGAACCCCATTTTTTATCTACTCTCACTGTGTTTAACCATGGACGTCCTAATATGATGGGGTAGCCCTCCCCTTTGGTTGCAATTACATACATATCCAAGGCAACCTCTATATCACATATTGTAACTCTAAAATTTTCAATTACACCAACACATTTAACAACACTATTATTCACCATTTTAGCTTGATACAGAGATGGTCCTATCACATCCAAGCCTAACCTATGCATTTTTTTTTCTTTCATCACACACATCTGTGCTCCGCCATCCATGAACACATTTGAAATTATTCTTATTTTTACATATGCATCCACTATGGGTACCACATCATCACACGCATTGGCTCTTATAAGGTTAATTTCCTTATTTTTAGTCCTCCTAGTGCTCACTATGAAGAGAGATGGTGGATGCAATCCAAAGATGAGTAGGTGCTGCTACAACCAGCTTCACACCAGCCAACTAAGACTTCAGAGTTGATTAGTAGACCTTTAAGATTCCTAAATCCACCAAAATATCAGCCAAGTACTTTGGAACATGTATCCCAAAAGTTTAAGTCAAGACAGACTAGTTGCGAAATGACTAGCTCCCAAAACTTGCTATTTTTGGACATACACCTGCTGGAAAAAATGAACAGTGCTCTCAACCTGGAAGGAATTAGAAAAATTCCTTTTGGGCATAGCAAATAGACTTAGTAAGCTTCCCAATCCAAGTTAAAACACTTCAAATGATGGACTGAGCACTGAGAACAAGTTTCATCAATTTCTGGAACATGCCCACCATTCTCGAGGCTCTGTAGAGATAGACCAGTGAGCAGTAAATTGTAGATATCTTCAAAATTATTAATCCAATGACCTTGAAAATTTATAAGTAGAAACTAGACAGTTAGAGATATATAACGCACGTTAAATCACTGAAAAAGGTTCAGTAAAACTCGAGATATGACCTTCTGAAGGTACTGCTCTAAGTGAGTATAGCAGAGAACAAAACAGAGAAGTAGATGATAATAAATGTATAGATTCACATATGATTACAACCACATTGGCAATGAATCTTTGCACAATGGGAGTAGAATGATAGAGCTATGGAGTAAGCTCTTGAATCTCTACAAAATGACATGAAGTGGTCACGTACAAGGCTTGCTAATCGCCTCTTCCTTCTTGCTCCTTTTATAGCTATTCTTGGAGGGAGTTTTGAATTCGAATTCGAATGGCTCCACCTAAAAGTGATCCCCAAAGTTAGGAGATATTCCCTCAGCTCAAAAATTCGTGATTTTGGTAGTTATAGCCACGAATTTGCTTTTACATCATGCATGAGGTAAGCCATCATTTTCCTTTTTTCTTTTTCCAAATACAAGAGATAAAAATGAACTCTTTTACAAGAGGTGTTCACATGACTACTCATGTGACTTACAAATGAGGATGATATCAAATATATCAAGCATGTAGGCTTGGGTAAAATGCACCAACACTCACTAGCTTGGACCATTCCCTCTTAGTTTTTTAAGATAGGTTGAGTAATTGTGGTCAAGTGATATTTGGTTTCTGTGTAAATATATCTTCAATGAGGTCATAAGGTTCAAAATACACTTACCTAAGGAAAGTCTTCCATCGTGATCTTCCTCCTTGGCCTTCACTTTCTTTTACTAGATTCTCCTTCTGCAACTCTTCCTTACTACGTATGTGTACCCATGCCGGAATCTTCATCTTGAGATTGGTCTTTGTCTTGCACCCTTGTCCTCTTAATTGGCATCATATCCATGGTCTCTTGTTCCTTGGTCAGCTGCAAAACATTCACTTGGATTTGGTCACCTTGAGCCATTGGGACACGTGGAATATTTGCTTGCGGTTGTTGTTGTTCCTATGCATATTATGGTGGCCTCCTAATAGGATACATATCACCTGGATTCCTATGAGGATGGGGAAAATTATACATACCATGACCACGTTCATTGCAATTGTAGCATATATATTCTTGCGCTTGTCTTCATTGTCCCTGATTTTGTTCCCATTGTGGTCTCTCTTGCTAACTCCTCACCACGTTGAGTGTTAGTTGCTCCAGCTGTTGTGTGAGTTTCTGTAAGATATCTTATTATGAAGATTCTTTGTTCTCTACCTTTGCAGCTCGTACAAGGGGAATGGCATCCATATGTTCTACTTTTTCAACCTTTGAGCTGAAACTTTAATTTTCTACACTTCACTCTTGCTATCTCTAGTGCTTCTTCAAAGATCCTAGGAAATTGAGACTCCACCTTTTGTTTCAAAGAAGGAAAGAGTCTTGAGATGAATCTATCCCTTTTCAAAAATTGTGGAGCTACCTCAGTTGTCCCTAGGCTACCTTCCCAATTATTCCACACACACAAAAACTTGGACTCATAATTGGAAAGTCTTCAAGAGTTACTTGCCTTAGTGAGAGCAATTGTTGCCATAATCCTTCGAGTGTATCCTTTTTGCCATATCGCATTATGAATGCTTCACGCACTGCTTCCAGCTTCCTATTGCATCGTTTGATAGGTTATTATACCATACTCGAGCTTCCTCCTTTAGGACCAATGGGAAAGCCCTTAGCTTGATAGCTTCTTGATCCCTTCTTGAGACGAGGTATGCCATTTCCAAGTTGTCCAAAAACTCTACAACATCTTCATTGGGTCTTCCATAGAAGTGTGGGGAGACTGATGCCATGGTTGAACTTGAAAGTGGCTTCCTTACAAAAGAATGAAGATCCAGATGTCGAAACTAAGGGTATACTCTAGAACTCAAAAGATAAATGGTTCTTGAGATTCAGGGATTCCGACCAAACGCTCATCCGCAAAATGATAGACTATGCATTGTTGGAAGAATATCTTCCTACTATATGTGATATGGACAGAAAGAAGGGATCTTGGTTGCTAAGGTTGGTTAGGATGAATGGAACGATTTTGGTTATTGGGTTTTTGGAAATTCATAAAATTGAGTTCCTCAATGGGGGCACCAGGTTATGAGAGGGGCACTAAAGAAATGGCCTCTAACACTCCTTTAGCACTCAGGCTCATAAGCAGGGATGGATATGATGGAAAGAAAGGATTCTTAGCTCCTTACACATTCAATTCACACATATGCACACAACACAAAGAGCACTCTTAGGGTACGGGTGGTCCACACTACCCTCTTAGCACCCACACAAAAATGAAAATGTGCTTAGGACACGGGTGTTCCGCACTGCCCTCTTAGCATTCACACAGGTAACACATACATATGCACATACACTGTTACACCAAATGCTCTTAGGACAGGGGTGTTCCACACTGCCCTCTTAGCATTCACACAGCAATTATTCACAAGGAGCAAGATAACCTCACTTCCCAATGGATAGAAGTTGAAGGAAATGATGAGGGTTTGGAATTTAGGGGGAATGTAGAGAAGGAATTAAAGAAATAGAAAGAGTGGGAGATAGAAGATGAAAGAAGAGATAGTTGGACTCAAAAGGAAATAAAGCTCATATTACAAGATATGGATACAAAGAATATGGAGTACATAAAGGAAGAGTGTAGCACCTCTCTTGTAACCAAGATCTCCACCTCCAAAGGGGTAGCACTATGATCACCGCAGTGCTGATAGCATGTACCTGCACACCATTTGTTTGTTTTGAGGGCATCCAAGGGGGTCCTTTTATAGGCCTTTTGGGAAGATATTTGGAGATGATATTATTTGGGAGAATCTTCTAGATGTGACACTTGTGTGGTAGAAAATACAACTTTGATAAAATCCTACAGGATTTTTTGTCATTCAGGTATGCCACCGGTATGATCATATCTTTGATTTTTTCATGAAAAAATCATAAAAATACTATAAATAGCACCTCCATTTCGTGGGAATAGTCCTCATATCCGACTTTGGGTGTTTGGAATATTTTATGCTTTATTTTGGGCCCAAAAAGTCAATCATATGTGTCCCATTTGTCAAGAATCTTTCTATAGGACTCAAACGTCAATGGTGGGGCTTGAGTCTTTGAAAGGTTTTTGGACTCTTTCAAAAGGGAGAGTGGGTCAAGCTTAAGTATTTGAATTTATAAAACTACTTGTCCCACTCCATATTTAACTTAGGATTTTATTCTACCATTCACTGCAGGTAAGGGTAGCTACTTTACCAGGGTGGCGGCCACTCTTATTCTTGGCTTTTTATTTCCTTCAAATACATATATTTATGGTTTCCATGAAGGTTTTAAAAGTACAAATACTATAGGGGTACATATCTATACATAAGGTATTATAAAGGAGGAGCTTCAAAAAATATTCCCTCAACGTCAATAGATGCAAGTGACTCACATATGATTTTGATTTTCAAGTTGTACGCACTTACTAACATGCCCTTTTTCTCCATTGTATGTAGTTCATTATTGAGTTGCAACTTCTATGCCTTTGTACTCGTCTCATACAATGTGACCAAAGTGTTCCAAGCCTCTCTCGGAGTCTTGGCATCATGTATGTGCCCAATCATGCTATCGTGTATGCTAATAGATAGCCAATACATTACCTTTTGTGCTCCTTCACTCCATTCTTCATATGCTCTTACATGGTCGGCCGTTTGATTCCCCCCTAGTAACTATAGAGTGTTTTTGTTCTCATCTTTGATGTACTTCTAGTAGACTTTTCCCATCAAGAAATTCATCATTCTGAATCTCCAAGCATGGAAGTTGTTCTTGTCCATCCTATTGCTCATAAATTCCATCTGCATTTGCAATTTCTACAGTAATTCACAACACTCACAAAAACACTACAAGTAGTACTTCTGCTTGAACACTCTTGCACTTTGATGTGACAATTCAATCTCAGAAAAACATAGTTTTCGTGTATCAACAGTACACAAAACCGCTTAAAATTTGGGATCTATAATATATGAGTGTTTTCAAATAGGATGCAAGTTAGAGTTTTGCAAACTGACTTGGTTTTTTTGTGGGCCCCACCTAATGGGCTCGAAACAGAGAAATCTATCTTCACACCAATTTTCATAGCAATCTGAGGTCGTTTGTGAATTGTGCTTTCTCCACGCCTTCTCGCATAACTTCACTATCGGCCTTCTCCATGAGCTCTCTGTAGCCACACTAGCTCTGATACCATGTCACGAGGAAGGAGATAAGGAAGAGAGCTCACACACATACTCTCACAATCAAAGAGGAGCACACACACAGATTGAGGCAAAGAAGAACGATCTTCTCTTCTTCTTCTATTACATAAAAGGAATGTACAAGAATGACCTAATACAACAATACAAGTGCAATATATAAAGAACAATACATAAGGAAAATCCTAATGTCCACGAATGAGTGAGCTGGCAAGAAACAAATGTGCCAACACTCTTGGTAGGTACATCTAGTAAAGCCCAATGAAGTATCCCTGACATATACCGGTGTGACCCCATACATGTCACAGAAATGAAAAAGTGATACATGTCATCCTGGATCATCACATGTTGAGCTTGATATCTCAACACTTAGGACCACCAAGACACTTATTTCCCTCTTTCGAGGTTCTTTCCACACAACTTGTATATATGACTATAACCCTAATGGGATACTCATCTTTGTATATTCTCTTGGTAATACATTCAGTGTTGTGTTTTGGTCCATGCTTCTTCTTCTTCCTTGTGTTGTTCACGTGCTTCTGTAGACCTCAAACTCCAACAATTAGTATTAGAGCATGTCATCACTTCATCAAGGGTTTCATCAACACCCCTTTGATCACAGTCTTAGAATTGCAAGAAAATTGGTGAGCATACTAATGGTGATTACCACTTCAAAATTGTTTCGCTCTATGGCATCAAGATTTGATATGAGCTCGTTTTAGCCTCTCAACACACTATCACAGTGCCTACGTAGCTAGTTTCATCCTTTTGTGCCAAACATATACATAGGTTTGGATTTTCTAGTACAAAAGCCTCAAAGTCTGTAACAAGTTCAGTAGAGCTCAGCATGATGGTTCTGTTCAACTTTTCAAGATACATTCTTTTTTTTCATCAAGGTATTTAGTACTGGCCATGGCTGAAAGCAATGATGTACTCCATATGTTGGTTGTTGAGGACAAGTTGGATGGTACTAATTACTAGTTATTGAAATATATGATGTGTCATGTATTGGTAGCAAAAGTGTTGCGGAATATTGTATAGGGTATTGAAAAATGTTCTATTACACTTGCGAATACATGCATTAAAGGTGATACAAATGGCATTGAAGATGAGGATCTTTAGATGCATGATCGTGCTATAGTGCCTTCTACACCTACTGTAGAGCAACTTCTATAGTGCCTCCTACACCTACTGTAGAAATGGTAGAGATGCTCAAGCATATGCATTGATAAGTTTGTCTATCAAACATACAGATATCCCTCACATTTGCTCTTTCAAGATAGCAAAGGATGCTTGGGATACACTTACAACATTATAGCAATGAGGCTCATGTTGCTTACCTCTGAAGACAGTACAACAAGTGCAATATATAAAGATCAGTACATAAGGAAAAACCTAATGTCCACGAATGAGTGAGCTAGCAAGAAACAAATGTGCCATCACTCTCGGGAGATAAATCTAATAAAGCTCAATGAAGTATCCCTGACATATACCGGCGTGACCACTATACATGTCAGAGAAACGAAAACCTGGTACGTGTCATCCTGGATCATCACATGTTGAGCTTGATATCTCAACAACATAGAGACACACACATACACAAATAGACACATACACACACATACACACAGATTTACACACACACATACACATCCATACACACACGCATATATACACACGTAGACACACATATAGACACACACACACATACACACATAGACACACACACATACACAGATTTACACACACACATACACATGCATATACATACACATATATACACACATAGACACACACACATACACACATACATACATAGACACGTACACATGTATATGCACACATAGACACACACATACACACGTATATGCACACATATATATACACATACACACGCATATGCACACATATACACACACATACACACGTATATGCACACATATATATACACATATACACGTATATGCACACATAGACACACACATACACACATACACACAGATTTACACACACACATATGCATGCATACACACACATATATACAGACATAGACACACACACACATAGACACACACACACACATACATACATAGACACATAGACACATACACACACATATACACACAAATTTACACACACACATACACATGCATACACACACACACATATATACACACATAGACACACACATACACATGCATACACACACACATATATACACACATAGACACACATAGACACACACACATAGACACACACACACATACACACACATATACACACACACACATATACACACACACATAGACACATACACACTTACACACACACATCCACACACATTTACACACACATACGCATGCATATAAACACATATATATAGATACACATGTATATACACACATAGACACACACATACGCACATAAACACACACACACACATATACATATACACACATGTAGAGTGACATACACACACACATACACATACGTGCATACATAATGCATATGCATATGCATACATACATACTTACATGCATACACACACATGCATACATATGCATACATAATGCACATGCGTATGCATACATACATGCTTACATGCTTACATGCATACACACACATACACAGCTACACATACACACATAGACACAGACACACATACACACATAGACACACACACACACATACACACACATATATGCATACACACACGTAGAGAGACATACACACACACATACATGCATACATATGCATATATATGCATACACAATGCATATGCATATGCATACATACATACTTACATGCATACACACACATACACACACATGCATACATATGCATACATAATGCGCATGCATATGCATACATAATGTGCATGCATATGCATACATAATGTGCATGCATATGCATACATACATGCTTACATGCATACACATACACACATAGACACATGCACACACGTAGACACATACACACACATATACACACAGATTTACACACACACATACACATGCATACACACACATACACATGCATACACACACACATACACACATAGACACACACACTTACACACACACACACACAAATACACACACACATATACAAACACATAGACACATACACACTTACACACACACACATAGACACATACACACTTACACACACACATACACACATCCACACACATTTACACACACATACACATGCATATAGACACATATATACAGATACACATGTATATACACACATAGACACACACACACATACACAAACACATGGACACATACACACACATATGCATAGACACACACATAGAGACATACACACACATATATGCATATACACACATAGAGACACATACACACACATGCATACATATGCATACATAATGCATATGCATATGCATACAAACATACTTACATGCATACACACACATGCATACATAATGCACATGCATATGCATACATACATGCTTACATGCATACACACATACAGACACACATATACACCTACATACACATATACATGCATACATATTTACACGTACATATATTGATTTCTAACCCATTTTGTTTTATATGTACAGATATTATGGATCCTAGTAGAGAGAGAAAGGTGATACTCACTCTCATAAAAAGTCTTATGAGAGCAAGAGTTCCGCCTGATACTTTAGGGACCATCATGAATGAGTACTCAGAGATGCCTGATGATGAGCTGGATTTTACGATCCAGATGCTTACCAAGCGATCAGAGGAGGGATCTTCTGCGGCTCCACATGCAGGAAGATAGCTATCTGCTCATAGGTATGTTTTTTTTCACAATTTTTTTTAATGATATTATAACACATATTTATATTGATTTTTATATATCTATTTTCAGAACACCTATACCACCTCTAGATCATGAGAGCAGAGCATAGGTGCTTATGAGGACATGCATAGGCACCTTAGGGCTGGAGTGCAATATAGAGCCAGAGGGGAATATAGTTTATATAGGGAATGGATTGGAGTTCAAGAGAAGAATGCGAGCATTATGCGACTCTAACCTATGCCTTTTCCACTTGCAGTGGAAGTAAGTATAAGTTTTACATATAAATTGAAATAAGTATCTTATGTTTTATTTACATGATTTCTTTTTATTTTTGTAGTGAGCATGATGAGAGGGATAAAAAATACATACTTAGTTCACTTGAGATAGAGTTTCGGCAGGATGGTCACATAAGTGGTGTCTGAAAGAGATCCAAAAACTTATGGCTCATCGTTGTGATAATGCACGGTACACATTGCTTTTATGTATATATATGTGGATATGAGTATGTGTGTTTATGTATGTATGTATGTATATGAGAGAGAGAGAGAGAGAAAAGAGTGCGACTAGAGGTACAAATATATGCATACACACACATATACATCATACATGCACATTTACACACATATACACATACATGCACATTTATACATACACACACATACATGCACATTTACACACACACATACACATGCATCCAGTTACACACATATAATGAATACACACATAGACACATACACATACACATACTCATATACACATACACATACATAATGATATGTACACACACATAGAGTCACATAATCATATTTACATACATATATACACATACACATGCATACACACACAACACATGCATACGCACATATAGATACACATACATACACACACATGCATACGCACATATAGACACACATACATATAGTGTGTGTGTGTGTGTGTGTGTGTATATATATATATATATATATATATATATATATATATATATATATATATATATATATATATATTATAATATGAATATATATATGAATTAGGAATATGAATTAGGATATGTATATATATATATATATATATATATATATATATATATATATATATATATATATATATATATATATATATATATATATATATATATATATATATATATATATATCCTAATTCAAAAACCCTATTATAAATATTCTAATTCAAAAATCCTATTTCAAAAACCCTAATTCGAAAACACCAATTTTGATCTTAGGATTTTATATACCCTAATTTAGAAACTCCAATTCAGCCTTTTAGCCATATGATTGAAGTATATGTACACATTGCATCTATTCCTCCAACCACCTACTAGAGAGATGTCTCTCCTCCCAACCTTATGCCTCTATATATAGCTACTCGAATCAACGAGGATCATAATATATATAAAGATACAAACACATCATGTAGATACACATACATATATATAAAATGGATTAGATACATTATGCATCACACATACATGCCTATATGCACACATGTATATATATACATGCATACATATTTACATGTACACATTTACACATAGACACATATACATATATACATGTACACATCACATATACATGCACACATGTATACTTATACATGCATATACAATTATAAACACTCTTGCATATATTTCACAAATGCATATGCATATATATACGTGTGCATACTAATACATGTACACATATATATCACACACATGCACACACATACATATACATGAAACACATATATGTGCATACTAACACATGTATACATATAATACACATTAATACACACACATATGCATACATATACACACACTTGCATATATTACACAAATGCATATGCATATATACACGTGTGCATACTAACACATGTATACATATATCACACACATGCACACACATACATATACATGAAACACATATATGTGCATACTAACACATGTATACATATAATACACATGAATACACACACATGCATACATACATGGAAAAAATTTGCTCCTCAAAGATAAAGCTATATATAAAATGATTAGGCATACCCCTGAGCTTCATGTTCTAACTTAAAAGAACATGATTTCATTTTTCTAGTAGGATTCATCGATATTCTAGTTGAATAAAGAAGAATCTATTATTTGATATCAATTCAAATGATTCAAGTTATTGATCGATAACTAGAGTAGGATTTACTATCTAATCTGCTCATATGTTTTCATTATTGTCATCATTTTGGTAAGACATCAATATAGTCTTATCTTCATTATCCTTATTGATCTCATTTATTTCTTCTATTGTTAAATCTGTGTTCTCATGAATGACATCATTTATTGATGGATTAATAACAATTTCTGGTAATTCCTCTTCATCATCAGTAGAATCAGCATGTAGAGTATTATCCTTTTCATAAAAAAGATTAGTATCATTTTCATGTATAATTATTCTAATTTCTCTTTCAGATGTTGATGTATCAATATCTGATGGTGAGTCATCAAGAGGACTTTCTTCGATCTCTCTAACAATAAACCGTTCAAACAATGACCTACCTCTACGTTGAACATGAATGACTTTCCACCAAGGATTAGCATCTGGGTTTTTATAAACAGATGTTTGTTCAATATGCCTAGGAAGAATATATGGTTCTCTAGTAGATCGCATTAACTTGGAAGAATCAATCACCCAAAACCCAGATAATTCCTTTCTCAATGTGGAATTACTACCTTTATACTCGGCTTGAAATCAATCAACCTTCAAAATGACCTATCAAAATATATAAAATCAAAAAACCATTACTAGGGATCTAAAAAAATAATAAACTCTATCATAAAAAATATAAACTTTTTTCTACATGTTTGAATGTACAAAATGATATGTCGTACAATAAAGAGCCCACGACTAGCATTAGTAATACTGGATGGAGGAATCATATAGCGATTACCCCAAAAGTTAAAAACCTCTCCATCTAAAGGAAGTGGTCCTCTATTCCATCCTCCATATCTTCTTCTATCATATGTGTGTACTAGAGAACGATCACGAGCTGGCAATGGATAATCTCTAGCGGTTTCAATCTCTAAACCAGGAGGTAGAGGATTTCTAGAAACCTCTGCTTGTAATTGATGAACAACAAGTCCATGACGTGTACAAGTTATATTAACATTATGAGTATGAGAATTATTATCATCATCATCATCATCGAACAAGTATTCTTGTATTCAACAGTAATTTGATTTTGTATATGGTTTTTAAATAAAATAATCACATTAATTTATAGAAAAAATACATACCCAAGCATTATCATGTTGACCAGGTGGTGATGCACGCTCAAAAGTACCATACTTTGCCTCATGTTTAATACATTCCAATCATGGTCTTCGATACGTGCCATAGCAAGATTACACCAACATATAATATGCTCTTGATAGTAAAATTCATCATAATTCCTATCGGAGGACACATGTGAAGTCGTTGCATGGGTAGGAGGTGGTGGAGTGCCCTCTGATTGATCAAAATCTGATTATAACAATAAAAAAAATATATATCAGTTATGTATCTATCAAATATATTTAAAATTAAAAGTTTGATACACTTAGAGTATATAGTCCTTGCACGATTAGGAGATGGTGGTGGAGTTCTATCTGATTGATTGGAATCTACGAATAATGATATTAGATATTAATAATCTGATTATTTACATACATAAACATTCACATATACATATTTACACATACACACATATTCACATATACACATTTACACATACACACATATTCACATATACACAAATACACATTATTATGGGATAAATGCATGTATTTTGTATGAATGTGTGCATATGCATGCATGTGTATGTGTGTATGTATATATGTGGATATGTATATGTGTGTTTATGTTATATATATGTATATGTGTATATGTATGCATATATGTATGTGTATATGTTTACATATATATGTGTATGTGGGTATGTGTATGTGTATATGTGTGCATATATGTGTATGTATTCTGATTCTTTTTTTTTTGTTTGAGATTAAAATAACAGGAGATATTATATGGTGGAAAAAAATAAGAGGCAACCTACCATACCACCTGAGACATGGCATTTTTTTCATAGATAGCCACATCTTCAGGAGTAATTTCCTTAGCAGAAGGTATACAAATTAATAGTTTATATTTTATATTCTCATATGTTTTATTAATCTTTTACATTTAATTTATGTATTTCTTTTTTCTTTAAATAAATAGACTCGGCCTGCAAAGAAGAGAGTTGAGTCGGGCCACACATCGCACTTAGGCCAAATGGTCATCGTGGTTTTGTAGCTACATTTGTAAGTATATGTGTTATTGTAAGTATATTTTTTTATTTTAGTTAAAACGCAAGAAACTAATCTTTTTTATTTGTTTCAATGTAGCAAAAGGATTATGATCGATATCCTACAAAACATGAGATCGAGTATGCTACACATTTTGGATATCGGCATTTGAGCGAGTATATGCTAGATCATCTGGATGCATTTGTGAGCATTATTAAATTTTATATCATTATTTTATTTTTATGGATGTTTTAATTGTTTTACTTATTTATGTTTGTTATATGTAATATAGGAGTATTATGGAGAGGCAAATATGGATGAGGTGGAGAGACAGACACAAGAGGGACGATCTCGATCGTCACACGGTGCTCACACAGATACATGAGATCATGTGGATGATCGTGATGATGAGGATGAGGATGATCATGATGATGATGATGATGATTATTATTATTATTAGGATTAAGATTATGACATTGGATATGTATTTACATTGATATATATATATATATATATATATATATATATATATATACATGAGATCATGTTGATGATCGTGATGATGAGGATGAGGATGATCATGATGACGATGATTATTATTATTATTAGGATTAATGATTATGACATTGGATATGTATTTACATTGATATATATATATATATATATATATATATATATATATATATATATATATATATATATATATATATATATATATATATATATATATATATATGTATATATATATATATATATATATATATATATATATATATATATATATATATGTGTGTGTGTGTGTGTGTGTGTGTGTGTGCATATAATCTATATATTGTTCATCTTAGTTATGTTTTGAATTGTGTGTATGGTATTAAGTAATGAAAAGTCTTGTTCTATTTATTTTTATTATTATTTTATATTAAGCATGTGTTTTATTACTTTAATTATATAATTCATTCATATTTATATGTGCTTGTGTGTATATTAAATGTATATATGCACATGTAGGTATATATCTATATGTGTAAGTGTATCTATATGTATGTATCTATGTATATATGTGCATGTATGTATGTGCATATGTATATGTGTATATGCATGTATATGCATGTGCATGTGCAAGTGTATATGCATATGTATGTGTATGTGTATGTGCATCTGCATGTGCATGTGTATGTGTGTATATGTATGTACGTATGTGCATGTATATGTGTGTAATATGTGTGTGTACGTATGTGCATGTATATGTGTGTAATATGTGTGTGTATATGTATGTATGTACATATGTATATGTGTATATGCATGTATGTGCATGTGCATGTGTAAGTGTATATGTGTATGTATGTGTATGTGCATGTGCATGTGTATGTGTGTATATGTATGTATGTGCATGTGCATGTGTAAGTGTATATGTGTATATATGTGTATGTGCATGTGCATGTGTATGTGTGTGTATATGTATGTGCATGTATATGTGTAAGTGTATGTGTATATGTGTGTATTTGCATGTATATTTGTATATGTATGTATGTGCGTGTGTGTGTATGTGCATATGTGTGTGTACATATGTGCATATATATGTGTATATATGTGTATGTGTGTGTATATATACGTATGTGTATGTGTATAAACATATACAAGTGTATATATATGCATGTGTATATGTATGAAACATGCATGTGCGTGTGGATGCATTTCCATTTGCATCCATGTGCATGCATGTGAATGTGCATGCATGTGGATGTGCATATACATGTATTTAAGCATATGTTAATGTGTGTATGTGTATGTATATATGCAATAATGCATGCATGCAAGTCTTTTTATGTGGTTGTAGAAATGTTTGTGCATATGCATGTGTATGTGTGTGTATGTGCGTGTATGTGCGTGTATGTGTGTGTATGTGTGTGTATGTGTAAGTGTATGTGCACATGTATGTGTGTGTATATATGTGTGTGTGTATGTGCATGTGTATATGTGTATATGTGTGAAAGTGCATCTTCATCATGTATAAGTGTATATGTGCATATCATTAAGTGTGAGCATGCTAACAATGAAAATAACAAAATTCAAATGATATACAAAGAATGGAAATTGTACTTTCAATAGTTAGCCATATTTTTTGCTTGGTTAGCTTCTTGAATAACCTGCAATAAAAAGAGAGAGAGAGAGAGAGAGCTAACTCAAAGAGAGAGAGAGGTAGAAAGAGAGAAACAAAGACAGAGGGAGACAATAAGATAGAGATTAGACAAAACAACGATTCTGCAAGCCATTGTTTCAGCTCGTAAGTGCAGTGCAATTGCAAACATTGGAGAGCTCTTCGATCAAATGCATGTAGATGCTGATCAAAGAGCCTCCAATATTTTAATTTTTTTCGTCAAAAACCCATCGTGTAAGCGATGCTAACACATCACATAAGCGACGATTAGTAGCATCCCATAAGCGATGATTATTAACATCGCATAAGCGATGATTATTAGTGTCACTTATGCGATGCAAATCAGTGTTGCTTATGCAATGCTTTTTTCAATCGTTACTTTAGTGATGCTCAATGTGAGCATCGCATATCCTATCGTGCCATATGTCAATAAAAACATCAAATTTTTTGTCGTTTAACGATGCTCCATGCTCAACTCTTGTTTCGATGCTTTATGCAATTTTATAGCAATGAAATTGTGTCGCATTAACCATTGCTATGCACCCGTATTCGTTGTAGTGCAATAGAAACAAAATTCTTTGTTATATTTGGAACATGCAGCACATCAACAAGATGTTTTACCTTCCCATCCTCCATAGACAATGCTATGTTTCCTATATGCTCAATAGGGTGTGATGTGTCATCACCTGTTTCAACATATCCAAGAACTACCAATTTTTGCATACTAAACCATTTTGCATGATTGTTCATGTGATTTGAAGCACTTGAATCAACATACCAGACATTACCATTCAATTTTGAAACATCGCTAGACATTGTATTCATCATATAGTGTTGAAACATGAACAGCTTCTCAAAATCATCTGCATTTGTGGATGCATAGTTGTTTTGTTGCCTTTTGTTATTTTGATTCTTCAACTTGCAATCACGTTCAAAGTGTCCAAGTTTAGAACAATTCTAGAATCCTTTATTATTATCACCTAAATCATTCCTTTGGAAATTTTTGCGGCTTCTTTGGCTCCCCCTGCATCAAAACTATCCTCTACCACTCTGCCAAAGTAGAATGCTTGCTTAGAGCTAGGTTTTCCTTGGGAGTTTGAGTCCTCACCAAGATTCTTTTCTTCAATAATCAACATGGACACTAGATCACCCAAATTTAAAATATTTTCCTTGGTCTAAATAGATGTTCTGAACTACTTATATACAGCTCCTAAACCACAAAGTCACACTTCCACCTTATCATCATCACCTACATTCACGTCAATAGATGCAAGTGACTCACATATGATTTTGATTTTCAAGTTGTATGCACTTATTGACATGCCCTTTTTCTCCATTGTATGTAGCTCGTTATTGAGTTGCAACTTTTGTGCCTTTGTATTGGTCCCATACAATGTGACCAAACTGTTCCAAGCCTCTCTCGGAGCCTTCGCATCCTGTATGTGTGCAATCATACTATCTTGTATGCTAATAGATAGCCAATACATTACCTTTCATGCTCCTTGACTCCATTCTTCATATGCTCTTAGCTGGTCCGCAGTTTGATTCCCCTCTGGGAACTACAAATTGTTTTTGTTCTCTCCTTTGATGTACTTCTACTAGACTTTCCAGGAAAGTCATCATTCTGAATCTCCAAGCATGGAAGTTGTTCTTGTCCATCCTATTGCTCATAAGCTCACTCACTCCATCTGCATTTGCAATTTCTATAGTAATTCATAACACCCCAAAAACACTACAAGTAGTACTTCTGCTTGGACACTCTTGCACTTTGATGTAACAATTCAATCTCAGAAAAACATAATTTTCGTGTATCAATAGTACACAAAATTGCTTAAAATTCTGGATCTAGAATATATGAGCGTTTTAGAATAGGATGCAAGTTAGTGATTTGCAAACTAACCTGGTTTTTCTGTGGGCCCTGCCTAATGGGCTCAAAACAGAGCAATCTACCTTCAAGCCAATTTTTGTAGCAATCTAAGGTCGTTTGTGAATTGTGCTTTCTCCATGCCTTCTCACAATACACTTCATTGTCAGCCTTCTCTATGAGCTCTCTGTAGCCACACTAGCTTTGATACCATGTCACGAGGAACGAGATAAGGAAGAGAGCTCACACACATACTCTCACAATCAAAGAGGATCACACACAGATTGAGGCAAGGAAGATTAATGATCTTCTCTTCTTCTTCTTCTATTACATAAAAGGAATGTACAAGAATGATCTAAGACAACAATACAAGTGCAGTATATAAAGAATAGTACATAAGGAAAATCCTAATGTCCATGAATGAGAGAGCTGGCAAGAAACAAGTGTGCCATCAATCTTGGTAGGTACATGTAGTAAAGCTCAATGAAGTATCCCTGACATAGACCGATGTGACCACATACATGTCAGAGAAATGAAAAAGTGATACGTGTTATCCTGGATCGTCACATGTTGAGCTTGATATCTCAACACTTAGGACCACAAAGGCACTTCTTTCCCTCTTTTGAGGTTCTTTCCCCACAACTTGTATATATGACTATAACCCTAATGGGATACTCATCTTTGTATATTCTCTTGGTAATACATTCAGTGTTGTTCCATGATTCTTCTTTTCTTTGTGTTGTTCGCGTGCTTCTGTAGTGTCATCAACACCCCATTGATCACAGTCTTAGAATTGCAAGAAAATTGGTGAGCATACTAAGGGTGATTAGCACTTCAAAATTCTTCACTCTATGGCATCAAAATTTGATATGAGCTCGTTTCAGCCTCTGAACACACTATCACAGTGCCTATGTAGGTAGTTTCATCCTTTTGTGCAAAAGATATAGATAGGTTTCAATTTTCTAGTACAAAAGCCTCAAAGTTTGTTACAAGTTTAAAACTAGCCATGGCTGAAAGTAAGGATGTACTCCATATGTTGGTTGTTGAGGACAAGTTGGATGGTACTAATTACTAGTTATTGAAATATATTATGTGTCATGCATTGGTAGCAAAACTATTGTGCAGTATTGTATAAGGTATTGAAAAATGTTCTACTACACTTGCAAATATAGGGAATAAAGGTGATACAAATGGCATTGAAGATGATGATCTTTAGATGCATGATCGTGTTATAGTGCCTCCTACATCTACTGTAGAGCAACTTTGTTGAGATGGTAGAGATGCTCAAGCATATGCATTGATAACTTTGTCTATCAAACATACAGATATCCCTCACATTTGCTCTTGCAAGATAGCAAAGGATGCTTGGGATACACTTACAACCTTATAGCAATGAGGCTGATGTTGCTTACCTATGAAGATAGTTGGAGAGAGCATATTAATGAAGGAAATTCTATGGATAAATCTTTTATAGAGAACAAAAGTTTGAAGGAGTGGTTGGTTTTTGTTGATAAATTCTTGGGGGATAGCTCATTTGTGTAGACTGTTCTTAACAGTCTTCTAGATTCATATCATAGTTTTGTTTCTACTCTTCGATTGATGATGAGAAGAAATCCAAATGCCTTAACATTTGTGGAATTAGTCTTTGTTTTGTTGCATGGAGATTATTCTACGTAGAACAGGTCAATCATGCATGTCGAAGATCAAGCTTTCTTATCTATTCAGAAGGGCAAAGGAAAATGGAGCTCATCTACTACTAAGCAAAAATCTAGCAATGCTCCATAGATGAAGAAGGAAGACAAGAGGAGAAGAAAATAGGAAAACATAAATATTTAAAAATTATAAGGGAAATGATCATGTCATAAAGGGTTTTCCAATATTGGTTGCAAAAGAGGTAAAGAAGAAAGAGGATGGAATGGTTGTTGGAGAGGCATATTGTGTTGACCTAAGTATCAACTTAGGGACTTGCGGAGAAAGAGACTATACCTCAATCCCCTCACAAGTGCATATAGTGGGGATATACACCTTTAATTATCAATCCAAAGAGTATACAAACCTAGCCGAGTGTATGAGGACATGCAATCATGTAATGATCAATGCAAATGAACTACTCAAAGAATGTAAATGAGGCAAAGACTTATCCAAACAAGCTCCAACTGTTGGTCAAGGCGAAACGATACTTGGTGAAGCAGCCGTCAGTATTTCGGACTTTTCTCCCAGCTCCGAACTCTAAATATAGCGAATAGCATATGCGTTTCAAAGCTCTCAAGAAGACGCATCCAATGGTAGTGGTTTCACTCAATTCCGACGCTCCTACTTCAAGTTATGAGCGAAATACTGAGTCGCGGGAATACTTTCCTACACTTCAGCACTCCCTACACTTCGCACACACCTTTCCTACAGCAAAGAAACACTTTCATGGACAGACAACCCTCACAAGCACTCTTTCCAAGCAATACACATGCATACACACGAAGAAGAAGATAAGGAGGGAAGAAGACACAAATTCGAATTTCTGTGCTCTCTCTTCTCACAATGGCAAAAAGTTCTTTACAAAGAGTCACATTTGACTTATATACTAGTGCCCTAAAAATGGTCCTTTCACACAAGAGACCGGCACTTTATTCACTAAAAGACTAAATTTCTACTATTTTACATGGGTAAACTTCTAATCTTCTGTGGGGATGCATCTAGAGGACTCCTCTAGTGCCTTTACAACAGAAAATATATTACAAGAATGATTATAATACAAAAATATGAAGTCCAAATTGGAAAAATTTTGGGGCCCGTCTTTTTCTCTGCTTTGTGCGCTCTTTAGCTCTGCAACACTCTTCCCCTCTTCGTCTCTGTCGTCCCTTGACAGACTTTGCTTCGCGAACGCATCCCATGGTCAGTGTTGCCTGGTTCTTGATCTTGCATTACGTTTTAGAGGCGCTCTGCTTTTCTCCGCACGCTCCCCTTGGTCAGTATTCTCTCCAGTTAAACAGACATGCAAATTCGATGGCCTTCTTGATTCAAGCTCTACTACTCGAGAGCCTGTTGCACTTGTCTTGCCTGTTGACTTGGGTTGCCACGCACGCCACCAGTGACTAGGAATGTGCTGTTCTTAGTCACCCTCTTAAACTTTTCAGCCTCTACCCCTTTATAACTTTTGGTCCTCTGATTTGTCCTGGTTGCACACATCTGACCCTGTTGTATTGCTTTGAGGCTGTTTACTTCTTTCCACCGTGCATGACTTGGCTGTTTTCTCTTTTCGCCTGATGCGTGCCCCTGCGGGGCTCTGTGCAGAGATGGGTAATGCGCCCCTGCAGGGCTTCCTGCAGAGATATATCTTCGGATATTGCTTTCTAATGAAGCTGCTTCTTTCGTTGTCTTCTTCTTTTCTTCTTCTTACTCGATTCTCCCTCAACACTGCCCCCCTCCTGGACTCTGTCGTCCCCGACAGGCTTTGATAAGCGACGGGCATATGTTTGATAAACTCTTTGCTCTGTAGCATTCAGCTGATTGGCTTCACGTATCATGAGTTGTTTCCATTGTTCTGCCTTCACACCGTCATTGGGTGGCTGTCTGTGATCTGCAAAGAAGCTTAATTCATATGCTACGAGTCTGGCATTCAGGTTGGATGACATCTTCAAAAAGATCTCTGAATCTATTTCAAAGAATCCTGTAAAAAACGCTTCTTCAAATGTTTGTATATATGGACTTGGCAAGAACATAAGCCTGGAGTAATAAGCCATTATAGTTGGTCTGCTTGGCATCACTGATAGATCAAAAATAAGTATGTCTGTGCCCTGATTAATTCCAATAAAATTCAAAAATGTGTATGCCGCGTGCTTGAATACTTTCAAAACTGTGAGGATCATGCTAAGTATTTTGTTGGTCATTTTTACAGCTAAATCAGGTACTGTCGCGTAATTTTGTAGCCAAAATTCTATGGTTTTTATCATGTAATCCTCCGTTGGCAAATAATTATGTGGCGGGCTCGGAAGCGTAGGAAAATTGAGCCACTGCTTATTGATAGTACCGTTTCTTTGTAGATCCAGAAATTCCCTGGTATCCCTTCTGCGTGGTAGTGGACAAAATGAAGGGTTTACCTGGAATGCATATGGCGCTGCTTGCCAATGCACTCGTAGTGTGGGATGTTTCACCAAAAATTTTCTCCGCCACACTGGTTGCGCAGCTTCAAACTCTTCTTGAGTGTATGCGAATGTATCATGTTTGAAGTTAAGCTGCTCATCTGGACTCTTCCCCGTAATCTTTATTATGTAGCGTCTGGTCTTTTCTTTCAAGAGTCCATATGGAGTATTGAAGGGCCTCATGATTTTATCCAGGTCTTTACCTTTGATCTTGGCCTCTTTCATGACTTTGACCACTTCATTTTCAAAATTTTCTGTTAATCGGGACACCACTAGTGCCCGTTCCTTCTGACTTATTTCTGCAGTATATGGCATAGGATGGTCATCATGTATATCCGCCACCTGCTCACGTATTGGAGAATCATAGATCGGGTGAGATAGAGGACTTACCTCTACCTCGTCAGTAGGATTTTCCTTTTCTGGCACTACTGATGTCCCGATTGGTTCTTTGTTTTTCTTCTGATTCTTCAGTTGTTCTATGCATTCATCTTTTTCTTTTATTGTTTGCATGGCTTCTTCGAGTGCTTCTTTAGTTGCCAATAGTTATTTACCTATGTCGGCTACATGATCCATGTTTTCACTGTAGCTTTGGACCAGTTTGGCATTCACCTTTTGTAATTGACGCTTCAGCTCACTGGTTTCATTGGCATATCTGCCCTTCCATTCTTCTATCTTGGCTTGTTCTTGCTTTATCAGCTCTTCATATTTCGATATCTGATCCCGTAATTCTTGATCTTTGGTTTCTGTGGATTCCTGTTGTATGAGTGGTTGATCATATAATAAAGACTTCATTAATTCTTTATTTCTGTTGCGTAGGCTGTCGTTCTCTTCCATATATAGCTTGAGCTGTTGCTCTAAAATCATGCTTCGCATCTTCATTTTCTCTTTCTCAGCCTCGCTTGTTTCGTGTAATCTTTGCAACTCCGTTAGTTGTGTATGCAGCTGTTGATTCTGAGCAATGGATGCTGCATGTTGTGTCTGGATTGCCAACACTTCCGTACTTTTGTTTGCTAATTCTTGTTGTGCTGCAATCAATTGTGCCGATAGTTGTTCGCTCATGAGTTGAAACTGATTCTTTTCTCTTCTTGCTTGATCATACTCGGCATCTATATCCATCATCTGTTGTTGAGTGTCCATGGCTGTTTGAATCATCTGTTTTACTACAGGTTTCAACTGAGTAACATCCACGTTCAGCCATGTTTTTGGTATTGCCGGCTCTTCTCCGGTATTGACGTCTTTTCCGTGTGCAATGTGTAATGTAGTGTCATGGGGCTGCCTAATCTGAAGCTGGATCCTTGGCTCAGCCCCCATGTCTTCTTTATTTCCCTGAGGTGTGTCATCAGGCACCTCGATCACGGTCTGTTCTTGGTGTTGGAGCTCCTTCGTTTCCTTACTCACTGGAGTTTGATCTTCCTCTTTAATAGGTGGTTTTACATGTATAATACCAGTGGTTGTATCTTCCTTGATGCTTATTTTTGTAGTGTCATTCAATTGAATGACGTGCTCCGGTTCCATAGATTGTTCGACTTTCTTTTCCTTTTCTTCCTGATTTTGTGGCGTCACTTCCACTTGATCGATCTCGTTCCATTCATCTTCGTGTGTTTCTGTCCGTATATCAGTATCTAATGTATCTTTTTCAGGGCTGGATTCCGTGTTGGTACTAGAATCATCAATGCCCAGCTCTTTGTATCGTCCAGCTTGTTTTGGTGTTTGCCCTGGATTCCGTTGTGTCTTCTCTTGACTAGCTTCTCTATAATGATGTCCTTGAACGTTTAAATTGACCTGCCCTTGCATATACTGATGTGTCTCTTCGAGGGCAGCGGACAGATCTCTCTTTGTAATCGGCATTTGAGCCGTCGTGATCTTCGGTAAGAGATGCGTTCTCTTTGATTGGGGTGTAGCTTGGGCTTCCTCTTCCCGTAAGCGCTTCGTACCCCTCATGGGTTTCTGTGTGCTGGTTCCAGCCTCTTCCACCATAGCTACTGCTTTCTTCTTCTTAGGGATCGTAGCTGATTTTACGTATCTTGCTAGTCCTTCCGAGGTTGGCATCTCTCTCAAACAGTTCTTCATTTCTAAAGCTTCATAAATCAACAATGTAAGAGCTGAACTGCCATTCAAAAACTTCTTTTGCCCCCACTTCTTTTGTGCTTCAAACAATCTTTCTTGGACATACCCTGTTAGATTGATTTTGTTTCCAATTTGCCTCATGGCATGTGATAATAGTTGGACTACTATCTTCTGTGGAGCTGTATACCTGTGCATGCTGGGAAAGCAAAAGTGTTGATGTACCAATCGCACAGCATCTTCTATGTCAATTCTATTTATCTCCAAGAATGATCTCTTCTTGGGATCATGGCATTCTTCTTTCACACTAGTAATGTCTGTTTGATTCCATCCAAAAGCTCTGTTAATCAACTCATGTGTGAATTGGATGGTCTTCCATGTCCCTACTTTATCCAATACTCGCGCTTCTGGAACTGATATTTTTGTTGCGGCAGGCTGCATGGTATTCATCACCTGTGCACACCTCTGAAAGTCTGGTACATATATAGGCAGTTTATGAAATGCCTCTATTCCCGCTTGTGTCCATACATCCTCAATATGAGGTAGTCCTTGTATGATCGTTTTGAAGTCCTGAGACATGATAGGAAAGTAATGATCTGTGTCCATAATTTTGATTGTAGCCATGAAGATTAGCTCTGCCACTGGTTGATCATCTCTGAACCAGTGACCTCTTGCTTTTGTTACTGATTCTAATGGAAGAAGTTGCACCTCTTCTTGCTGTGTAGATTCGGAATCAGTGGAAGCCATCTGCACTCAATATAGAGTATGAATTAGTATCCATATGTTCTCAGAAATCCTCCTCTATATGTTGGTTATAAGTTCGATGTTGCTCCGAGTGAATGGTGTCGTCCTTTCCCGTGTGTGTGAGAAAGGTAATACCTGGATTTTTCTCACTTTTATGTATTTTTATATTTTCTGCTGAAAAGAAAAACAGAAAAGTTAGTTCGTAGCCGAAGCGGTTATTAAATTTTTTGGAGTATTTTCCTAATATATGTACAAGTGCTCTCCTATTTCCCCATTAGGAAAATGTGCTGGACTATCCTGAAATAGAAGAAGGATGTGCCGAATGCTTGGCCTTGTAATGTGGCCCTATCATGCATACTTGGGATCTCGACAACTCCATATGTGTGCAATTGGAAGTAGTTGGCGTATGCATGCCGTCCAATTTGTCTTTCGGTATCCAGATTTGCTTCATTGTGCTGGGCTTCGTTGTGTGTTGCCCACTTCCACTGAAGGTGGCTCTTTTCTTCTTGTTGTCGGTCTGCGTGGTCTGCTTCGTGAATTTCGGGGAGGGTCGGGTTGCCCTTGCATACTCCTTTTTTCTCCAGTAACTCTTTATTTGTGGTTGTTTTGCCTGTGGATTGCATTGTTTCTTCTTGTTTTGGGGATCATCCTTTCGGTTTATTTTCCTTGGAATGCAAGACTTCGGAACCCATATTTGCGATCGATCCTGTTGAGCAGCTACGACTGTCTTTGGAATCCAAATTGTAGCAATTTGTCGATGATTTCGCTGTTCAGATGGAGTTGGTTTTTGCTGTGCTCGTTTGTTCTGATGTCGGTTGTGCTTCTGTCGTAGAAGATACTCCTCCACTTGATCTTTATTTATCCACGCTTGATTAGAGGATGGAATAGGGTATATTTTAATGGTGACAGATTTTGAATTACTCTGAGGCTCAGTCTCTCTAATGCAAGGTGTTTCAGTGAGGTGTGTTTTAGATGGAATAAAACTCTCATGATTTGCTAGATTAGAACATGGTGTGCAAGCAGCATTCAATGTGTCCGCACATATAGTACTCGATGAAGGTGTCTCTATAGCGCGAGAGATTGTACATTCAGGACTTTGTTCATTAGAGTGAACTGTTTGCTCCATGCTTACAGCTTTGAGTGGTCGTTCATCTAGCAGACTGAATACTTCACGATGTCCTATCCTGGCTGAGATATATCCTAACGCCAATTGAATGGTCACTTCGTATTCGTAAATCCAGTGTTGACCTAACACTACCTCTTCAAGTAAATCTTGGTCATGACACACTAACAGCTTTTGGTCCATAGTATTGTTGCCAAGATGCAATGGTAAGGTGATCTCACCTATGCATTGAGTAATTGTTCCTCCTATTCCTATCAACTGGGCCATCGATGGGCGTATTGTCTCCTTGAGTTTTTGGGTCAAAGAAAACTTAATGCAGCTTACAGCGGCTCCTGTGTCAATGAGAGCATTCACCAAGTGATACTCCGTTTTTCCGGCTCCCAAATTTAGATATGGTTGTGTTCTTTGCGATCCTAGGTTTTGAGTGGCTCTAAAATTAGCCATCGGGATGAGTTCTTCGCCTAGACGATATCTTTCATCTCGCTCTCTCACCCACTCTTTTCGTTTCTTTATCCTTTCCAATGCTTCTTGTCTCGCTTCTTCTCGTATTCTTTCCTCTTCTAAGCGTCTATTCTTACCTTTGATTAATCGAGACATAGTTTCTTCTGTTAATGGTTCTAGGTATTTTTTCACTCTACACCCACTGATGTAGTTTGGTAACACGTCTCCATCTAAGGTCGCTAAGCTGATGGCTCCACTTGTAGATATACGATTAATGATTAATGGACCATATCCTCTCTTTTGCAATTTCTTAGCATGTTGTTTCAAAGTGTATACCAAAACTAAATCTCCTTCCTTCAATTTTTTGTCCTTGATATGCGCATCAAAATAGGCTTTTTGTCGTCTTTTAGTAGCATAAATACCTGCTACTACTTGTAACCTAGTTTCATGAAGCTTTTCTATTTGGACCAATTGGGCTGATAATTCATGTCCTGTCCACTCGTAAGTAGTTGCTACTCTAAGAGTGGGAATCAAGAAATCAATTGGCAAAATAGCATTTTGTCCATACACTAAGTTAAAAGGAGTAGTGCCTATTGCAGTTTTATAGGCTACTCGGAATGCCCATAAAGCATGGTGTAACTGCTTATCCCAATCTGATCTACCGTTGTTAACGATTTTGGTGAGAACAGTACACAAGATTTTATTTGAACTTTCTGCTTGTCCATTTGCTTGTGGGTGATAAGGGGCAGATTTCTTATGAATTACTAAGAATTCATTCAATAAGGCTTCTATCACTTCATTAACAAAGTGCGTACCTCTATCACTCACAATCTCTATAGGTAGTCCAAATCTAGTGAAGACGTTCTCGAAGAGAAACTTGGCTGTAGTTCTTGCGTCATTTTTCGTTGTTGCCTTTGCTTCAACCCATTTGGTCAGGTAGTCTGTGGCTACAATTATGTATTCGGCATGTGACCCTTTTGCTGGTGGGCTAATAGGTCCTATAAAGTCTATTCCCCACTTCGTGAAAGCTCTAGCACTCATCATGGGTCTAAGTGGCATCTCATCTCTTCTAATAGGATATTTCGTTCGTTGACAAGTATCACACCGTTGCACATATGTTATGGCGTCTTGATGTAGAGTTGGCCACCACATTCCAGCAAAGAGGATCATTTTGGCTGTTTTGTCTGCAGAGAAGTGTCCTCCTGCGGCTCCTATATGGGCCATCTCTAAGACAGAGAGATATTCATTTTCATGAATGCACATTCTTAATTGGTTATCTTTCCCGCGTTTAAAGAGTTGTTTTCCTATGATGGCATAATCCTTACTCTGTTCTTCGAGAGCACGCTTCCTTGCTAAAGTAGCTCCGTCAGGGTATTCTTGAGTTTTCAAGAACTTTACCAGGGGTATGCTCCATCTTGGTGCTATCGTAGAATAGCATAAGGTAGAGTTCTCATCTGGGATTTGTTCTTGACAGGTTTGACAGGTTGACACATAGTTATGTGCATCTCTTTGCATGGTTGGCCAATATATGCCAAATCTCTTGAGTGTTTGCCACGTTCCATTTGCATTCAAATGAGTGTTCCATTGGTTTATGTGTGCTTTCTGAAGCCACATTTCTTGTTCCTCTTCTTCCACGCATCTCATCAGTAATCCGCTTGAATCCTGGTGGTACAAACTTCCCGCAATGATGTGAAGGTTTTTAGTCCTCCAGAGATCTTGCGTTTGGTTTGGCGTGATCCCATCTTTAGGTCCATGTGTAAGTATCGGGATCAATTTTTCTGCCCACTGAGGACATACTTCCAGGTTAAAAAGATAAGTATCTGGCAGGTCATCAGGTACTCCTATGGGTGGTTCTCCATGGGTCATACGAGATAAATGGTCTGCTCTGATGTGGGTGTTTCCTTTCTTGACTATTACCTCAAAATCAAATTCCATTAGCAATAAAAACCATGGTACTAGTCGTCCTGTATTGCAAGGCTTGTTGACTAAGTACAATAGGGCTTGATGATCAATGAAGAATTTGAATTTGTTTGCCAGTAAGTAATGTCTGAATTTCTTGACTGCGTATACCATCCCTAGGCCTTCTCTTTCCGTAGTAGTATAATTGCGTTCCCCTTGATTTAACTGTCTACTGGCATAGGCTATCGGGTGGTCTAATTTTCTTGTGTCAGCTGGTTGAGCCAAGATGCAACCAATGGCAAACTTGGAAGCATCAACATGGATGTGAAACGGTTTATTCCAGTTGGGGACTCGAAGAATGGGTGCTGAACTCAATCGATTCTTTAACTCGTTAAAAGCTTTTTCGCATTGTTCGGTCCATTTGAACAGAGTCAATAATGCATAAAGAGGTCTAGCAATTATGGCGTACATATGTATGAATCTTCGATAGTATCCACAATGTCCCATAAATGCTTGAACTTCTTTAGCAGTTTTAGGTCTTGGTAAATCCAAAATTACTTTAATTTTGTCTTCATCTGTTGAAATTCCATTCTTAGAGACAATATGTCCTAAGATTTTCCCTTGTCGCACCATGAAGACACATTTTTCAGGATTGAGGCATACTCGATATTGTCGACATTTAGCAAAAATCTTTTCTAGTTCAGGGATGTGCTCTGATCGTATAGCTGAATATGTACAAAGATCATCCACGTATACCTCCATACTTTTTCTTAGAAATTCTTTGAACACATGACACATCAATCTTTGGAATGTAGCTGGGGCATTCGTTAAACCAAAAGGCATGACTCTAAAGGCGTATACTCCCCATTCAGTTGCAAATGCTGTTTTATGTTGGTCCTCAGGAGCAATGGCTACCTGATTATACCCTGAAAAGCCATCCACAAAACCATAAACTTCCTTCCCTGCTACCCTTTCCAAGAGATGATCAGTGATTGGTAAGGGATAGCTATCCCTTATGGTTGCGGCGTTCACTTTTTTCAAATTGATGCACACTCTTAACTTTCCATTCTTTTTTGGTACAACCACCAAGGGTGACACCCATTCCGTGCGCTCAATTTCATAGATGAATCCAGCATCTAATAACTTATCTAATTCTTCTTTTATCTTAGCTGAATACACATCATTATAAGTATATGGTCTCTGTTTTGAAGGTTTGGCTTCGGATGTCATGGGGATTCTGTGCGCACATATAGATGGATCTACTCCCTTTAAGTCCTTATAGGTCCAAGCAAAGACATCCCGGTATTCTCTTATGAGTCGAATTAACTCTTGTTCTTCTTCCAATGAGACATCCTGTCCTATGAAGGTACATCGTTCTTCTCCTCCTTCCATAGTTACCACTATCTTTTTGGTATGTTCCTTATTATCATATGCTATTCCAGGTTGTGCTTCTCTTTTAGGCATTTGAATAGCAATTTTCCTCTCCTCCACTTCATATTTTTTAAAATGGGCTGGTACCTCAAATTGGTCTTGGAGTTTGTTTTCTTCATCTTCTAATTCCCTCTCAACTTCTAATTCCCCTTTTTGTGTGAGTTCCTTATGTTTTTCATTGGCAGGGATATTTATGCTGGTGATGCTAATCCCTAGATCCATGGGTTCAGGTTCCATTTCAATGCTCTCGTAGTCCTCCTTCCAGTCTTTCTCGATCACTTCTCCTTCTTCCGCCTCCTGAAGGACTACCATATACAAACTAACATCATAACCCTCCTCATCGATACATTCGTTCATGGTCACTACTTCTTCGTTTACACAGACGTCGAGGGTAGCTAAGATTTCCATCCAACCGTGAGGTTCGAATTCTTCATCCGGAAATACTTGTGGCATATAGGCTGGATCTTGTACAGATCTCACTATTCCTTGTTTCTGCTGCCATCCTTTCCTTCTCTCCTCTTCCTTCTTTGCAGCTTGACATATCCACAGATGAGTGTCCTCGTTCATCCAGGATTGATCACTAGAACCTGCACTATGAACCGATTGATCGTCTTCCTCTTTATGGATTTGGTTCCATTGTAGAGGTGGCACATCTTGATAAGTGTACGTATGTAGGTTTATTCTAGTGGTGGTTCCTGAGTGTTGTAGGTATACCGCGTCTTTTCCCCAGTCTTGTACGACCTTTAGCTGTCTCATGAAAGGCCTTCCCAAGATCATTTCATAATTGCTCGGCCTTTCAAAGTGTCATATTGCTAAAGTATGTTCAAATTCCACTCCACACGTAGTGAAGACTACTCGTTCCAACAATCCTAAGGGTCTTTCTGTATGTCCATCTGCCATTTGTATTTTCATGCGTGTTGGTCTTAATGCTGGTTGTCCCCATTTCTCCCAAATTTCTTTGGTAGCAATGCCAACACCAGCTCCTGAATCTAGTATGGCTTTGGTAGTGTAACTCCTATAGGTGATTGGAAGACAGGTATTTCCTTCATCTCCTTCGCTAAAGTCTCCTACTTTATCCACTGGAATTCTCACTGTGTTTACTTCGTCAGCTATCTCCTTCTTTTCCTCCTTGACTTCCCATTGATTGATTAATTTCTCTTTTAAATGTGGTTTTACCCTTAACAGTTCTTCAAACGTTAGGGTACATGGGATTTTTACCTCTCTAAGGCGTTGTATGATCTCAGATGTTTGGACTGATGGGTTCGTTTCCCGTCTCCTTATTGATGGAATGCGATACAATTCTGAATTGTGCTCGTACTCCCCGGTGTAGTTGGGCAGTTCCTTTACATCTTCCCCTTCTTTGTCACTTGCATCCATTGGAAAAATTTCTTCTGAATTTAGTTCAGGTATTGAACCCTCTATTTCATTTTCTGCTTCTAATTCTTCAAAGGGCGGTTCCATTCCTTCTACCTTTTTCCATTTGTCCTCTTGAACTCGTGCCCATAGATCCTTAGTCCAGTCTCCTTCTACTTCGGGAACTATGGATCCTTCCTTTCTCTACCAAATTCATCATTCTGAAGTCTATTTACTTCAGGCTTTTCATGAGTGTTTACACACTCTTGGAATTCTCCTTCGGAAATTCGGGTATTTGGTAAAGGTGATGCGGGTTTTTCTAAGGTCTGTTGTGCAACTTCTATCAATCTCTTGCAGATTTCTAACCTTTCTTTCTCTAGGTCGCCTCTCGGATATTCTCTCTCATGTTGCTCTATGGTCGGTCCTGCTTTTATTCGTGCCTTATATGCCTGAATCCACATGGCTAATTCTTCAGGCATAGGATCTGCTAAAACTGATCCTACCTCCTCTTTCTGACGCTTCTCATTTTTGTTTCCTTCTTCCTTCTTCGGTTCCTCTTTTGGTTGTTGTTCGTTTCCCTCTTTTTCCTTCCTCTGTAACAGCTTCTTTTCTTTTAGTCTCTCTCTTCGGTGCTTCCATTTTTGTGACCTTTTACTGGCAATACTTTTCTCTGGTTCTTCGGAGTCTTCAACTCTTTGAGGGATGGGTGCGTCCCTCTCTTTGTCACTTTGATTGTTCTCATCTGTTTTATCAGGGGTCTCTCTGGCTTTAGCTCTCGTTATTGCTTTTAAAGGTACTGTGTACTCTTTATCGCTCCCTGATGATTCAATCACTTCTATCACATTAATCTGCACGTTAGATGTGACTTTGTTGGGGTTCTTAGGACAATCCCTGAAAAGATGTTCCTTACCACAATCGCTACAGAAGCCTTCCCAGACTCGTTGTGGTGGCGGTGGGTTTGGCAATGTACATTCTCTGATATAGTGGTCACCTCCACATCTGTAACACGGTCCTTTGGGTACAGGCGGTCTATTCATGGGTCGAGGTGGCATGGTTGCTCTAGGAGCTGTGTACATTAGGGATACATAATCCTGCTCATAACTGTATGAACTATCTGGTATTTCCATGCCATAAGCATATGGTTCATACAGTTGTCCATATTCCATTATTGAGCTTTCATAACTAGGGTATGTTCCTTGACTAGGGTCATAAAATGAGTCATATGGTTCACTACTAGTCAAAGGTGTGGCTGGCACTATAGCCCTCTCTAGGTTTTCTTCTGGTTGGGCAATCTTGACTGGGACAACGTTCTGAGGATGGGGCGGTTGTTGTCCTAGTACTGGTTGTGGTTGTGTGTATCCCTGATATGCGTATGGTCGGGGTGCTGGTGCCTGCGGCTGATAGGAAGGATACCTAAAAGCTTCGCCTCCCTGATGATTCTGCGGGTATCCATATGGTCTCACGTATTGCTGGGTGGGTCTGGTTTGCCTATTGTAAGGGCAATTCTCCGTGCTATGGTTTGTATACCTTTGCTCTATACTGCAATATTGTAGAGGTCCGGGGACAGAGGGTCTATGATGTGCATGGGCAGGTGGTGGAACTACTCCCCTAGTACACAAGTGACAAGGATGATCACCTGCGCACTGCATACACCTTCTAAGCATAGGCAGTCTCATAGGATTAGTGGGATAATTCCTCTGTCCTTGAACATTCAGTTTTTTTGCTACCAAATCTGCTATTTCCTCCACGTTGTTTTTAGGGTTTGATGTGCTACTGGCTGACTCTTCGCTTTTCGAACTACCTTGAGGTATTTTCAAGTCTTCTGCAAGGTTGTCTTCTAGGTCTATACATTCCTTCATACATTCATGCAAAGTTTGAACCCTCTTTACATACACTAATGACCTCAAAGTTCCGTTCAACAATCCTTCCAAGAATAATGATACCATTTTATTTTGGGTAGGCCTCTCCTCTACAGGGCATCTATCCACATACTGCTTGAATCTTCTTGCAGCCAATCTCACTGACTCGGTAGGGACTTGCTTGAAGCTATGGATTAATGATGAAGAATTGTTTTTAATTCCTGATTTGGTAAATTCTTCAATCATTTCTTGATATACCTGCTCCATGTTCTGAAAGGTATTCGGGTCCAATGGCTGAAACCATGCCAATGCTGTGTCTGACAAGGTAATACCAAAGGACTCATATTGAATCAAAAAGTCTTCTACCTGCTCGGCTCTAACTACTTGTTTAAATTATGCTATGTGGTTGTAAGGTTCACTAGAGCCATCATAGTGATTTCTCATGCACTTGGCAACTTGGATCGGCCTTAGTCGTCTTCCTGCTTCAGGTTGCCTAGGCATCACTGGGAAAATTGGTCTTCCTATTGGTATGCCTGGTCCTCTTACTACCGGTGGTCTGACTGGAGCATGAACTCCATGTCTTGGATCAATAGCTGGTTGAGCCGGTAATTAGGGTTATTTGCAGGCATTGAAAACTGCACATGTGGTCTGACTGGGACCTGGGTTTGTTGTGTTTGTTGTGTTTGTCCCGACTGTTGATATGAATCATTCTGGGATGTTCCAAGTGGATTTCGTGAAGTAGTGGCTTGGTCCCTAGGGGGAAACACTGGGATATTCTGATATTTCAACTCAGCTCTCTCTAATTCTGTCAATGGCCAATATCTTCTCTGATTTTTATCCAAATATGTGATGATGGTGGGGAACTCAGGATCTTGTAACTCATAGATGGTAACTGGATTAGGAGCAGCTTCCCATATAGAGGAATGGGCCCTAAGCAGATGCTCCATCCCACTGATCAGATACACATCTATTAGAGTGTCATCCTGGGGAATCAGGTCTCCTCTCTAAATTTTAGTAATCGTAGATCTCCCTCTAGGAGTAGTTACTTGCTCTTCGATTCCACCTCCATTTAAGCTTGAAGCATTATTTTCTTCACCATGCTCATTAATGTTTTCCGTGTGTTCTGTGACCACGTATTGAATATCTTGTTTGTCCATGTAAAAACCTCCTACGTATTTGACTGCTGGTCTAGGCACTATGTAAGCCTCTGAAGCCTTCTTCAGTCTGGCCACTGATCTGTTTAGACCATCCAAATAAATAGGGATCTCATTGCGGTTGGTGTTCACATACTCCAAGGAGGTTCTGTATTCTCCCTCGATGATTGACATCACGCCAATCATGGGTACTGTGTTTTGCATATCCTCTGAAGCCATGGGAATTTCTCCTTCTGACTCACTGGAGGTCTCTGAGTAATGTGAACGGTTACTTGGCTCTGCTACACTTCCTACAGAAGAAATTACGCTTCTTCGGCTTCCTAGGGTTCTTCCGGATCTCAGGTTCATCCACTTCTAAACTCTAATCAGTCTTTGATACCCTTGGGCCTTCGGCACTCTTCTCTATAGGTCAAAATTGTCCAGAAGACTTGGGTTGGAAAGAAATAACTGAAGGAGAATTTTCTACAATCACGATACTTGTTTCCAAAAATCCACGATACACGATCTGTGTTCAGACGATACTTGATCTCTGACAAATATCGCGATACCGGCTAGACGATACCGATACTTGTAAGAAACGATACCGATATTTGGTCACAGGCGATACACGATACTCGAAGGGAGACGATACTCGATATGTGAGAAGTATCGCGATCTTTGCTCTAAACGATCTCTGGGCCAAACGATACTTGGCTGGACACGATATACGATACTTGAGATCCACAATACACGATCTCTGAACTGAAACGATCGATGATACACGATGTCTGGTAAATATCGCGATCTCTGAAGATCAGACGATACACGATATTTGAACCAAACGATACTTCAGACAAACGATACACGATCGGCAGCAAGTATCGCGATCTCTGAGAAGCGATACACGATACTTCAGCTCAACGATACTTGATCTCTCGCAAACGATCGCTGGCAAAACGATAAACACGATACTTGTCAGGTATCGCGATCTTTGACCAAACGATACTTCTCAAGTATCGCGATCGGCACGAAACGATACACGATCCACGACACTCAATAGACGATCGCTGGCAAACGATCTCTGATCAAGTATCGCGATCGGTATGAAACGATACACGATCGATGGGAAATATCGCGATACTCAACCACAGGAGGTCACGATACTTGTGAAGTATCGCGATACTCGACCGCGGGAGTAAGACGATACTTGACCCTTAGACAAATTTTAACAATTGTTTTTGAATTTTTGATTTTGCCCCCTTGATCTCCTAGCTCTTCTCTCTTATCCTCACTCTCTGTATCAAACAAAACACTCTTTTTACCCCCTGTAGATCTCAGACGATACCTGGCGCAGATCGTTTTACACAGATATTGAATTTTTTGAATGATCAGAAGGATTTAGCAATGGAGTGGCTCACCTTTGAAGCTCTGCCACACTCTTCTAGCACCTTTTCTAGCTCAAAGACACTCCACAAGCCCAGCCACGATATTCTGCAGCTCACGATACTCGACGCTCACTCTCACGATACTTGCTCAGAAACACAAGTAACTTGCAAAATGAATTTCTTTTGGCTTTTATAGTTGGGATTTTCTTGCTTACAAAAAGGAAACTTTTCTGAACAAAACTAAACTCTACCCTAATGACTTGGTCCACTCTCTAATCACTCCTACTCTACTCCTTCTACTCGCTTCCCTAAACTAACAACTCACTACACACACTCCAAGAATGAGAAGTAGCAAGTGCGGCTGAAAATGACTTACCAAAGAAGAGAAGATTTCCACTCCTCCACTTACTTCAATGCAAAAAGCTACTTACCATCACACGAATGCCTCGGTTTGATTCGTCAGTCCCCGGCAACGGCGCCAAAAAGTGTGTTGACCTAAGTATCAACTTAGGGACTTGCGGAGAAAGAGACTATACCTCAATCCCCTCACAAGTGCATATAGTGGGGATACACACCTTTAATTATCAATCCAAAGAGTATACAAACCTAGCCGAGTGTATGAGGACATGCAATCATGTAATGATCAATGCAAATGAACTACTTAAAGAATGTAAATGAGGCAAAGACTTATCCAAACAAGCTCCAACTGTTGGTCAAGGCGAAACGATACTTGGTGCAGCAGCCGTCAGTATTTTGGACTTTTCTCCCAGCTCCAAACTCCAAATATAGCAAATAGCATATGCGTTTCGAAGCTCTCGAGAAGACGCATCCAATGGCAGTGGTTTCACTCAATTCCGACGCTCCTACTTCAAGTTATGAGCGAAATACTGAGTCACGGGAATACTTTCCTACACTTCATCACTCCCTACACTTCGCACACACCTTTCCTACAGCAAAGAAACACTTTCATGGACAGACAACACTCACAAGCACTCTTTCCAAGCAATACACATGCATACAAGCTCACGAAGAAGAAGATAAGGAGGAAAGAAGACACAAATTCGAATTTCTGTGCTCTCTCTTCTCACAATGGCAAAAAGTTCTTTACAAAGAGTCACATTTGACTTATATACTAGTGCCCTAAAAATGGTCCTTTCACACAAGAGACCGGCACTTTATTCACTAAAAGACTAAATTTCTACTATTTTACATGGGTAAGCTTCTAATCTTCTGTGGGGATGCATCTAGAGGACTCCTCTAGGGCCTTTACAACGGAAAATATATTACAAGAATGATTATGATACAAAAATATGAAGTCCAAATCGGAAAAATTTTGGGGCCCGTCTTTTTCTCTGCTTTGTGCGCTCTTTAGCTCTGCAACACATATACACCCAAACCAAAGTCTACTAATCTTGTTTAGAATGAAGAATGGGTGTTTGCTACTGTTCGTAGTTATAAACCATCTTCTCATGAGCATTGTGTGTCGATAATACACTCAGATGTTTGGTACTTTGATAGTGGGCAAACAAAACATATTACCTCACAGCATAGTTTCTTCAGATAACTTGAGCATACCCCTACAAAGAATACTATCACATGCACTAAAAACTCCTCTTATCGTGTAATGGGAGTTGGTAGGATCATTTTTTACCACTACTAATGGTAGTTCCTTCACATTGTCAGATGCTTTGTATATGCCAAGGATCAAGAAAAATCTATTGTCAAATTCAGCATTAGCCAAGATTGACTTAGTTATCAAATTTGTTGATGACAAATGTAGAGTTCATGATTTGTAAAATCATGATGTTATTATTGCTTCTGACATTTTATGACATGGGCTATATAAGCCCATACACTATGCAAAATATATGAATGGTTCAACATGTGTAGTTCAAGATTCTCAAGCTATCTCATATGCAAAGCTTTGGCATGTGCACTTTGGTCATCTGAATTTGCTAGTTTGCTACAGTACCTACAAAAATCTGAAATGGTGTCCTCTCTTCCCAAGCTTGAGGCACCTTGTAAACATGTTTGTGAAGTTTGTATTTTGGGCAAAATCCAATGTTGTTCCTTCCCTAAATATGGTTTAATTCGAGCTACCCATAAATAGTAGCTTGCTCATAGTGATGTTTGTGGTCCTATGTAGACACATTCTTTAGGGAACTACCTTTACTTTGTGATTGAAAATTTGTCAACATGTAAATTGGGCACCCTCCATTTTGATCGAGGAGGGTAATACTGAACAAAATGGAGTTGCTGAAAGAAAGAGTAGGTCTCTCATGGAGATGGTGAGGTGTATGGTCAAAAGCCAAGCTTTACCACATAGCTTCTAGCTTGATGTTGTTATGTGTCCCATAAATGTACTTAATAGGTGTCCCACCAAAGCATTACAATCCATCACTCCATATGAGGCTTGGCATGTTTGCAAGCCATTTGTTGCTCATCTACGTGTCTTTGGTTGTCTAGCATATACATTAGTGCCTAAACAACAATGCAAGAAATTGGATGATAAAGAAGTGAAATGAATTTTTATTGGGTAGAGTTTTAAAAGAAAAGGCTATTTTTTGTGTCATCCATAGAGTAAATGCATTTGGTTAGTTGTGATGTTGTTTTTGTGGAAGATGCAATTCAACCATTACTTTCATGTACTAAAGAGACATCAATTAGCTCCAAAGATGTGCATCACACTTTGCTGCCTCTTTTTATACGTAGTGGTCTGCAACAGTGTAACAACTGGAAATACTCATGAATGAATGACTCTCCTCCCAACCTTATGCCTATATATATAGCTGCTTGAACTAATGAGGACCACAAGTCTAACTAGAGTCCACAAGTGCATATGCAATCTCCTCCACTCCTTTCATATCCACCACTAGGGTCTGTTAGTGGCTGGAGTGATCTCGACCACTACTTTAGTACCTTCCACGAGTCCACTAGTGGTTGTTGTACTCACCTCTTGAGTTAAGTCCACAGGACTCAAGTTGACTCACGTTGACTTGAGTTAGAAGGCTCTAGAGCTCTTTGATCAAAACTCTCTCCCCATGCTCCCCATGGGAATTGCACCCAAGACCTCCTCCTTCACAACCATGAGACTTAACCACTAGGCTAAGTGGATTACTTGAATATGAGAGCACATGACTTATGCTTGAGTCTATTCTTGAGATCTTTGGTCCTACAGACGAGTGACCAAACGGTATCCCATTTCAGATCTGTCTGAAGCCATCGGATCCCTAGACCATAGACTTACTTTATTACATTCTTCCCCTCTTGGAAAAGATTTTCATCCTCGAAAATAAAGCTATCTATATAGCTATAGGCAACCCCCGAGCCTCATGTTCTAAAACTTGTAGAACATGCATTCATTCAATCAGGTTTATTTACTTAGAAACTTGAAAGTCAAAAACCTTCTTTATTTGGGACCAACTTAAAAATTGAAAGCTGGAAAACGTCATTGGATTGTGGAAACTTTTTCCCATGTTGCATTTTCTTCAGTTCCATCCTTCCATTTTACTAAACACTCTTCATATAAGTGACTTCTTGTATGTTTATCTCGGGTGCGAAGTATCCTTTCAAGTTCATGAGGAACTGTTTCATTTACTAGAATTGGAAGTATAACATGTTGTCCAACTAGATTATCTAACTCTATTAGACTCTTCCTAAGTTGACTAACATGGAACACTAGATGAATCCAACTATCATCTGGAAGTTGTGATTCATAAGCCCACAAACCAATTTTCTTGATGATTGGAAAAGGACCGCAATATCTAGGCGACAACTTTACGCATTGACCAGTCTTGAACTTTTCCAATCTTTCAGGAATATGAAGATAAACTTGATTGCCTACCTGAAAAGTAACATCTCTTCACTTTGGATCGGCATAAGCCTTTGCACGATCTTGAGATTTCTTTAAGTTTTCTTTAGCTAACTTGAGCTTAAAGTTCATGTCTTGAAGGAATTCTTGAGCTGCTTGAACTCGTTCATTTTGAATTCCCACTGCATAAGGAGACCTAGGTTGGAAACCATACATCAGCATGAATGGACTAAATTCAATTGATGAATTCTTGGCACTATTATAGGCAAATTCAGCTAAAGGAAGATAATCTTCCCAATCAGTATGTTTGGAAGTAACATAAGCTCTGAGTATGTCTTCCAAAATCTGATTGACCTTCTCTGTCTGTCCATCTGTCTGGGGATGTTCAGCTGTACTTAAATTTAGTTTAGTTTCAAGTCTACTAAAGACTTCTCGCAAAAAATGACTTGTAAATCGAGCATCTCTATCAGAAACTATGTCTACTGGAAGACCATGGAGTCTATAAAGTTGATTTACAAATATTTTTGCAAGTTCTAGAGTGTTATAAGTAATCTTGACTGGAATAAACTGAGCAAGTTTAGTCAATCGATCAAATACAACCCAAACTAAATCAAAGCCTTTCTGAGTGCAAGGTAATCTAGAAATGAAATCCATGGAAATACTTTCCCACTTTCCTTTGGGAATTTCCAAAGGATGCAGCAATCCTCCAACTTTAAGTCGTTCAAACTTATTTACTTGACATTTATGGCACTTGGACACATAGTTTTGCACATCTCGATGCAAACTAGGCCAATAAAAATGTCTTTTCACTAACTCATAGGTTCGGATAATACCAGGATGTCCAGCACTTGGAGCATCATGGCATTCGAAAAGTACTTGATTTCGTATGTCCAGTATATTTGGGACACAAACCTTACCTTTATAAAGCAAATATTCATCTTGAAGAGAATAGTGTTTAAACTTTCTCTCTGAAGTACTTGCTTCATTTTATTCAGCTTGTTTAGTTGCTTTCCAAGCTTGATTGTAGCTTGGATCTTCTTTGCAGCTTCCTTTCAAAGTTGAAATAAATTTCACTTTGAATTTGTACAAAACTTAGGTTGTTCAGCATAGGCATCCGGCTTAAGGCGTCTACCACTGCATTGAACTTTCCTTTTCTGTACCTGAGTTCATACTCGAACTCTTGCAATTGTTCGGTCCATCTCGCTTTTCTACCTCTTAGATCAGGTTGGTTTGCGAACCACTATGCTCTCTTGATCAAAGACTATGGTTAGCTTTGATCCATATATATAATGGCGTCATTTCTTTAGAGCATTTATAATAGCGAACATCTCTCGCTCATAAGTAGAGTAGTTTTGTTGAGCAGGACTTAGCTTTCTACTATCAAAAGCTATTGGTCGACCATCTGGCTTAGTACTACTCCTACCGCAGATGAACTTGCATCTGTTTCTAATTGGAAAGGCTTATTCAGATCTATAATTTGTAGAATCGGGACCGAGGCTAAAGCAAGTTTAAGTTCTTGAAAACTCTTTGCTTGCTCTTCTTTCCAATTTATCTTCTGATGCTTCCCTTTGAGTTGATCTATCAAAGGTACTGCAATCTTGGCATATCTAGCCACAAACTTCTGATAATATCCTGACAATCTGAGAAAATTTTGTAGTTCTCGAATCGTCCTGGGCTCAGGCCATTCAAGAATCGCTTGGACCTTTTCAGGATCAACTTTGATTCCTTTTGCGGAAATAATATGGCCTAAATACTTTACTTATGGGGTAAAGAATTCACATTTTGACTCTTTATCGTAAAGTTTATTATCGCGAAGAAGTTGAAAAACTTTTTCCAAGTGCTCTAAGTGACTTTCATAATCTTTACTGTAGATCAGAATATCATCGAGAAAATCTACAATAAATTTTCCCAAATACGGCTTAAGCACTTGACTCATTAAAGTCATAAATGTTGCGGGTGTGTTTGTCAACCCGAACAGCATCACTAAAAACTCGTAGTGACCAAACTTTGTTCAAAAAGTTATCTTAGGAATATCATCATGTTTGATTCTGATTTGATGATAACCTTGGCGTAAATCAATCTTAGAAAAGACTGTAGCCCCCTTTAAACTATCGAAAGATCTTCGACTAGTGGCATGGGATACTTGTTCTTTATCGTAAGATTGTTTAATGCTCTATAATCTACGCACAGCCTCATAGTTACATCTTTCTTTTTTACTAGAAGGATGGATGCTGCCCATGGAGACTGGCTTGGGCAGATAAATCCTTTATCCAGATATTCTTGAATCTGATTTTCTACTTCCTGATGCTGGATATAGAGGAGGTGGTATGGGTTTTGAGATTTTGGCTTGGTACCCAAAAACAGATATATATTGTGATCGATGTTTCCATGAGAGGGTGGAAAGCCGTAGGGGAGTTCCTTAGGGAACACATCTTTAAATTCCTTCATTAAATTGTTAAATTTAGTATGAACTTCACGAGGAATAAAAGACGAGACATAAGAAACTTGATTTATATTATCAGAATCTATTACATCGGTGCGAAGGACAAGAAAAGCTTGAGTCTTGGCTTCATTATTTACAAGTTTCTTAAGTTTAGTATATGAAATCAAAGGGATACTTGGAACATCATGCTCACCCTTGATTTTATACACTACACCGTCGCGCTGGAATTCCAAAGTATTAGTAAAATAACATTTGGTCAATGAAGGTCCTAAACTCCATAGCCACTCTCTCCCTAATACCAGATCTACTTGATCCATGTTCATTATTTGGAAGTCCAAAGTGTCTTTAAATCATTGAATTTAGAGTTCCAAATTAGATATCATTGTGTCCCAAACACGGGTGTCTTGACCATGCATCATGGAAACAATGTATTTATGAGGAGATGGTTTCTGAGGAAGAGCTAGTTTTTTCACTAATGCATAATTGATAAAACTATGCATAGCAGAGTCATCCACCATTATCCGGATGGTTTTACTGATCCATGCAGCTTGACCAAATCATGTGGAGCAAACTCTTGAGGTTGCCACATGTTTTTGGAGATCTGACATGAATGGGTACTGTCGCAGTGCATTATCTGAACTTTCTTTGCACTTGAATTTGCATCCAAGTCCAAAGTTTGAATCAGATGTATTTGTTGCTTACCCTGCCCCTTACTTTCTCTTTTCAACTGGACAGGCACGACTACGATGTCCTCGCTTGAGACACTTAAAGCACAAATTTTCCTTTTGCGCTTTATCATGATCTTCTGGAGAAAGTACGTGTCTAAAAACACGAGGTTTTTTAGTGACCCTTTCATTCAATCTTGCCCCTTTGCCCTTGCACTTAAAGCTATTCTTTTGGGAATAACTACTTTCTTGCAGGACATCCAGACGTGAATTATCCTCATAAATCTGGGCAACCTTAATCGCCTCTTCCAGGGATTTAGGTGCATTCCTTTTGACTTCATTTTGAATTCGCTGGTTAAGTCCTCCGACAAAACCGCGAAGATCATGAAAGTCATCTAAGTTTTTTAATTTCAGAACGACAACTCTGTATTTTGAAATATACATTGATAACGGTCTACCTTTCTGTTGAATTTTATCCAAAATGTCTCCCAATTGCGTTCCTCCTCATTCTCGTGGAGAAACTCTTTCTTGAAAAGGCGGGAAAATTCAACCCAGGTAGTAGGTTTCTTGTGAGTCTCAGAGAGACTCATCCACCAAGTATAAGCTTTGGGTCCTAGTGATAACCTTGCTTCTACTACTCTCACATGATCGGGGGTATGTTTGAGTTCATGGACATCATTCCATTTCTCCAAGAAGGTCAGAACCGCATCTTTATTTCTACCCTTATCCTCTCCAGAGAAGTAAGGAGGATGGATCTCCTTTCCTAAGGAAAGATCCACTGGGCGGTTATGACTTTCTGACATCCCTACCAAAGTAGCAAACAAGGGAGTAGAAGATACCAAACTAAGACGGCTCATACTTCCCGCTAAAGGAAACATGTCTGTATGAGGAGAGGATATTCCCTTATCCTTTTCCATCCTAATAGACATTGGTGAAGTTGCGATCGTATCTGTGTGACTACCCAAAATAGCCTTACTGATATCCCTAGGCATCTGAAGTAAGTTCAGAATGGCCTTAAGGTAATCTTGGATTCCATCAACCGATTGATGGAGTACCGCAACCTCATCCGGAATATTGGACAACCGTCCAATTCTTTGCTCAACTAGCAACATCCTACTTTCCATATCTTTCCCCTCGTTTAGACTAATGTTTGTTTCCCCTTTTTTCGCAGAATCCTCAACGTCCAATGCTACAATCGTTGCTTCTATTTTAGATGCATCAGACGCATGACTTGTATTTGAAACCATAGGTGCAGATGGATGCAATGCACGTGCAACTACCGGTGGTCTAGACATGAATGAGGATGTTACTGATATAGGAATGGAAACAAACACTGACGTACTAGTAGTACTCATGAGCGAGACATGGCTAGAAGTCCCCTCCATCGCACACAAAGCGTTATTAAACTTACGTAGTATTCCTAATGCAGGTGGTGTGTGCAACAAAATCAAAAGAGCTATGCAAGAATATCACAAGAAATAGTCCCTAATGATTTGGTTCGTCGAGGTCAACTTGATTCTAGCCGAAAGTGCTAGAATAATGATGAACTTAGGCCTTCGGATCTTCACTCCACAGCTCCCACTTTCTTCAAACTTTGCCCCAAAAACTTTAACTTTCTTTGTTGCTTGCTTCTTTGGCTAAGGAAGAGTCCTAAGACTCAATAAATCTTGGGTTCCAACATAGAACTGGGCGGCCAGCAATAGTTTTTCTCTCGAATTATGGATTCTTCAACAGTCAAGGGAGACTAAAAGTTGCTGCGCGGACAGAAGTTTACATTCGATGTTTGGCTTCATGGATACAAGAGGAATAACCCCCTGTTGACGGCGCAAGTTCAAGATGCAGGTTGCAATTTCCTTTTTGTAACCTCTTATCCACTTGATAAGGTCTTCTTCAGCGTAAGACTTATATAAATAATTGATGCCCGGCATAATTACACACGAACGAAGCTTGGCACTGTGGTAAAGCTTCCTTCCTATGGCGAGGTGCAGGGCTCGAATCCCGCGGGCTCACAACAGAGATGGCCTGCTTATCTTTTCCTATTCATTCCTAAGCTAAGCCAGCACGAGGAACTCGGCACGCTTCTCAAGATGGCCGCGAGCAGAATTTGGCGAGAAGTGCATGCAAGGATTCATGAGCAAGATGATGAAGGAGAGAGCTTATGGAGAGTGCTCTCATACCAATGCAAGAGCGTAACAACTGGAAATACTCATGAATGAATGACTCTCCTCCCAACCTTATGCCTGTATATATAGCTGCTTGAACTAATGAGGACCACAAATCTAACTAGAGTCCGCAAGTGCATGTGCGATCTCCTCCACTCCTTTAATATCCACCACTAGAGTCTATTAGTGGCTGGAGTGATCTCGACCACTACTTTAGTACCTTCCACTAGAGTCCACTACTCGTTGTTGTACTCACCTCTTGAGTTAAGTCCACTAGGAATTGAACCCAAGACCTCCTCCTTCACAACCATGAGACTTAACCACTAGGCTAAGTGGATTACTTGAATATGAGAGCACATGACTTATGCTTGAGTCTACTCTTGAGATCTTTGGTCCTACACACGAGTGACCAAACGGTATCCGATTTCAGATCTGTCTGAAGCCATTGGATCCCTAGACCATAGACTTACTTCATTACATGGTCCAAATAAGGAAATTTCTCAACCTTTATAGGTTCCACATGATGATCCAAATCATACCATTTTTTATGCAGATTTACATCATGCACTTTTAATAAGAGGGCTAATTTAGAGGAGGCAAAAACTATGCCTAAATGGTTGGTGCATTGAGAGATAGTAAATTAGATGCACCTTTTTCATATCTTACTTGTTCAAGATCTCATAGTGCTTATTTGGCATGAGATTGCTATGCAATAGCTGCCTCTAGTCTTTATGATGAGAATGAGCATGTTCCTTTTGATGAAGCACAAAATTTAGAAAATTGGATGGTTGCTATGCAATCAAAATACGATGCTATTATGAAGAATCATAATTGGTCTTTATGTGATTTTCCTCCAAGAACAAAGGCCATTGGAAGTAAATGGGTATACAAGCTAAAAAATAAGCTTAATGGAAGAGTTGATAGGCATAAGGCTAGGCTTGTTTGAAAAGTTTATGCTCAAGAGAGAGGCATTGATTTTGATGAGACCTTTGCACGTCGAATGACCACCATTGATAGCATTTGTGCACTTCTAGCTCACCAAGGTTGGAATGTACATCAGTTGGACCTTAAACCTACATTTCTAAATGGTGACTTGCATGAAGAAGTGTATGTATTTCAGCCCCATGGTTTTGTGCAGAAAGGGAATGAAAACAAATTGTGTAGATTGAAAAAGGTCTTAGATGGTTTGAAGCAAGCACCACATGATTGGTATGAAAAGATACATGCCTACTTGATTGCACATTTTTTTAGAAAAATCCAATTGAGAGAATGCTATACTTCAAGCGTCTACATGATGTACTTTTGACCATTGTTGTGTATGTTGATGAGATGCTACTCATTGGCCTTAATGAGAAGCTTATTGCTAAATTTAAGGTTGATTTGCATGCATCTTTTGGGATGTCCAAAAGTAAGGCATCCGCATCATTACTTGGGCATTCATTTTATGCAAGTTGATGGGGAAATAGCTTTGTGTGAAACAAAATATATTGACATATTATTGCAGTGTTTTGGCCTTCAAGGTTGCAAAACTATTTCCACTCCTATGGAAATATATTTATCGTTGATTCTTCATGATGCTAGAGATGCTTTTGATGTTGTTATTAGTAGGTTTTTGAATGCTTGATTTACTTATGCATAGCTCGACCTAATATTCAATTTGTTGTCTCTTAGATGAGCAGGTGTCAAGCATTGATAGGCATGTAAGCGCATCTTTCACTACTTAAGTGGTACCCAACTCCTTGGATTGTTTTATCACAAGGGGGGTCTCTAATGCCAGATAGCATGCTTTTTTTGACTTAGAGTAGGCTAGTTATTATGACACTCATGTGTCAACTAGTGATTTTTGCTTCATGCTTCCTAGCTCATGCATATCTTGGTTGAGGAAGAAGTGGCCTATTGTGGCCACTTCTAGTTGTGAGGCTGAGTATAGGGAAACTTTCATAATGACTGTTGAGCGTGTGTGGCTCACACACCTCTTGGCTGATTTGGATGTTGGTCAGTCTTCTACCACCACTATCTTCACTGATATTCAAAGCACATTGGAAATTTTCAGGAAACCTATATTCCATGCTCACATAAAGCACATTGAAATGCACTATCATTATGTCAGGGATATGTTCTCTTACAGGAGATGTTAGTTTGGCACATGTTCCCTCTTAGATATACTCAATACTCCACCCTCAAGTGACCACAAATGATCCATGGTGCTCTAAGTTTTTAGGTCCTTATTATGAGGAGAAGCCATTGAGAGAGCTTGGGCATTTGTGGAATCCTAACTTCCATGTTAGATGAGGTCTATGTGTGACCATTGATGGTAATAGATGATCTTTGTGAGGCTAGCCATTAAGTTAGGTAGGGCATGAACTTTTGGGCCATTGGGTTGCATTCAAGGTGAAATGAAGGCCTTGTGGCACTACACAGTTTCCCATAGAATCTTAATGGGGGGGAGTGCAGAAGGGGGTTTGCCCCCTTCTATGGGGTTGAATTGTATATTTTGTTGACTATTTTGTATCTCCTGACTAGGTTTATCTATACTGACTCCCCTTGTAAAAGCTATACAAGCATGGTCCATGTTGAGCATTACACAACATTGCACACTTTTTATCCCTTCATCTAGAGTCTATCTAGATTGCCATCTAAGCTCCACACTGGGAGCACACTGATGGATAGCACCATCATTGTAGCTGCATTACTCTTGGCAATTCGAGAATTTGAGTTCTTTATATATCACTCTATATTTATCTTTGTGTGCATTTTTCTCTCAACTATGTCTATTGGTCTATTCCACTATGTTGTTATTTTCTTACATGCCCACACAGCATAATATTGCAAACCTTTTCATAAAGGCTCTACCTAGGGAGAAGTTTGAAGCTTTATGCAAAGATTTGGGCTTACTTCCTTTTGTGGATTGATCTCTTTTCACTTAGCTGGGGACTTCCTTATACATGAGTGCCATCTCCTTGTTCACTACATGATTCCTAGGATTTGTTGATATATTTTAGTAGTGATATGTGTCAACACACTTAGGGCCTCGGAGGCACTTTTTTCTCTCTTTAAGAGGCTTTTTTCTCATCTTGTATACACGCCCATAACCCTAATTGATTCTCATCTTTATATTTTCTCTTGGTAATACATTCAGTGTTGTGTTCTCCTCCAAGCTTCTTCTTATTCCTTGTGTTGTTCGCATGCTTCCTGTTACTGAGTCTCCCCATGAATCCCTCCATTTTTCGGATTTGTCAACACAAAATTCGAGGTGGATGATCTCGTTTTGATGGCTAGTTTTTTGGATTATGCACGGAGATTCTTCATACATCTATATATGCCTAGCCACACATTTCTTCTAATTAATCCTCTCTCATAGAAGGTACATGAGGGTGGCACTTTGAAAAGTGTGCATTTATGAAAAATTGCTTTATTTACTAAGCGATCTACTATTTTTACAAAAACATCACTTTCTAAAGTGATCTATTACTTTTACAAAAAATAACTAAAATACTTGTTGGAGACAATGTCCACACTAGTCCAAAAGCCTTCAGTAAATACAGTATGTGTAACTGTCCTCACTTGTTCTTGTACAAGCAAAAGAGAAGAGCGACGTGGTTAAGACAATGTCCTTTCAATGAAGCGACCCGAGTTCGAGTCCCGTGGCAAGCAGCATGAAACGCGATGTGATTTTAATTCTTTTAAGTAAACTCAACGATGGATCACGTTAAACGGCGGATGACGGAGGTTATTCCTTGATGCGTTTTTGCATGGCGATCGCATAGCTTTATGTGCTTTATTGGATGCTTTTCAAAGTACAAGAATACTATATAAACAAGTGCTTGGCTCACTTGTATTCATCCTTCACCTAGGATCAACACAAGCTTTCTATAGCTTGGACCTCAGTAGAGGTGGTGTTTCTTCTAGCACATGGGGCAGCCATGGTGCTAACTTGAAGCATGTTGAGGAGCAGCTATGGAGTTCTTCTTGGTGATTCTTCTTGGAGAAGATGAAGGGTGTGCTCACACTCTACCTCATGGAGAGGAGGTTATCTCTTGTTCATGGCAAGAAGACTTGGTCATTAGCAGCTTGATGGTGAGGATCGACCATCTACATGATTTCGAAGATTATCTTCTACAGGAAGATATTAGGTTGAAGATTGTCTTCTACAAGAAGATGTCGGGCTACTTCAAAGACATTATATGGTGATTAACATAAGATTCACATCTTATGTTAAGTATTCAGGTACATATTCTCTTTATGCACACAGGTACTACTTGAAGTTTATGGAGGTTGTGGTGTTCATATCAGAAGGAGTCCTATTCGGCATAGGTACAAGAGAATCAGTACTTATATGCTTTATGCATATTTTTATGAGGTGTTTGAGAAGGTGTGTTCACATGAGTTTGAGGATTTCCGGCAACAATCTTGTTAGCATTCTATGCTACTTTATAAGTATGTGATCTTTTCACACACGTATCTGACTTAGGGTCTTCCATAGCCTAAGTTTAGATGTAGGTTTGTTGACCATCAGTTTCACACTGATCCTTCGTTATTCAGTCACTCATATTCACTCTTCTATAACCTATAAGGTCACACATCTCATGTATATTCAGATTATTGCCCATACATCTGAATATGTTTGTTGCATTGTACATTCACTCATGCATCTATTTCTCATCACATAGAGTGGTTGAGAGTTTTTCTCCCACATCGTATATTGAACATTGGTATATATGATACTATGAGTAAGCGATGGCTTACGTAACACCTTACACATGTCGTCTATTCTTTCTCTATCTTTTTCTCATCATTTGTATGATTAAGTTGTGGTATGTTCATGTTTTGTCAATATGGAAGATTGCTGGAATTAATGTTGTACATGACTGGAACTATGGAACCATGGACCTGCGACATGAGCCTAAGGGCCTACCTCACTTCCAACATTTGGTATCAGAGCACTAAGGTTTTGGTTTCAGAACTTTAGATCTTTGGCATCAATGCATTAAGGCTCATTCATAAGCCCAGGTTCCCAGTCTTCCAGATTTACAACATATGATTTGAAAGCATCTTCTAATATTTGACATTTGACATACACACTTAATCTAGATGAGTAGAGATTTGAGAATTAGACACTTCAGTTACATGTGTATTCATCAGTGTGGAGTACGAAGTTGATGATCTATTAGCAGTCGAATATTTTTGGAAGAGTATGCAAATACTTTACAAAAGTATTGTTTGAAGACCCAGACTTGATGAAGAGAAGACTACTTCAAATTCAAGGAAGAACAATAGTTTAGAGAAGATGAAGGAAGCAGATCAACATCAAATCAGAGGTATCACTTTCTACTATTAGATTATCATTTGCAGGTCATATCATTAGAAGAGTAGTTATGAAGAGATTTGAAGAAATTCAAGGAGTGCTTTTATACGCTTTCATCATTTGAAAGTTAAAGGCTACATCAAAACAGGTATCTAGAGGTTTTTCTAGAGAGTTTTGAGAAGATCTCTTTCATGGCAAGAAAGTTCATCTAAGAAGACAAGTGCAGAGATGAGATGAGTTTTGTTTTCAGCCAATTTTCTGTTGGTTGGATATCAAGGTACAAATGTATCTAGAGAAAGTAACTCTAGAAGGGCAATTCATCATTCAGACAACGATTGGTGAATTTAGTCATTTCAGACATTTGAAACAGCATTTTGATTCAGAGATATGAGGAGATGATAAAACATGATTATATATTCACTTCCATTTATATACCATGTTTGTTTATCTCTCACTCTAAGCATTAGAGGAAGAGAAAAGTTCATTTGAAGAAGTCAAGAGTGTTTGCTACTTCAAGATGAAGAGAACAAAAGGTATGGAAGAGAAGTTTGAAGATGTTGACATCATCAGGTGGAAGAAAGATGCAGAAGAAGAAAGTCCATCATTTCCAAAAGAAAAGTAAGGCTTCCTTTTCTCATATATTTTCCATATACTTTTCCTATATTATCCTCTACATCCAAAGACAAGTCTACGAGAACATCTTGTTTAAAGAATCAGTTTCTTGTTTTGCATTACACTTGGTCATGATTTAGTAGATTTGACAAAGAATTGCATTGAGAGAAACAAAAGCACTCATATGTGTATGAGTTATGTTGAAGCTTTTTAAGCGGGCAGCTTATATGTTCCCTCAAAGAATTCTTGGAGTGTCAATACAGAGCTACTTGGTATATGACAAGTTGCAAAGAAGTATATTTCTTCTTTATCTAACTCTTGAGGTAAAAGAGTTTTTTGTAAGCAGATGTTGGAGACTTGGGTTGAGGTTTTATGTTTGGAAAAGGTTACCTCATATTCAATATTTTCAGAAAACTTCAGAAAATTCAGACTTGTTGATGTACCAGTCAGTTGAAGAATCTACTTTTTATGATTGTCTAGATTTTTGGATACATGTTTGTATTCCAAAAGGTGTTCCATCATATCCTATCGCTTGATTGAGAAGTGGAGTTAGCCAAAAGAAAGTCAAGCAGGTACTGTCACATTTCACCCGGGTAAAATATGAAAGTTATGAAGTATCAACTTGCAGCTTTTGGAGTTCTCAAGGTGAGAAGTTTTTCCACTTATATTTCAAGTAGGAGTTACAGATTCCTTGAAGGATTTGTTTGAAGAAAAGTTTTACAACTTTTTAAGAATGGACACTTGGAGACATTCAGGAAGTAAATCAAACATTTAGTCATGAAGGTTTGATGACAACAGATTCTACACAGGAGAGATCATTGATCTTGGATAGATCTTGTATGATCTTGAGTATTTATGATTCAATTGTCTATCCTTTGTTTGTGAAGATTCTTAACATTGGAAGAAGTAAGTCAAAGATTCAGGTTCTATCAGATTTGTCTTGCAGAGAGATAGAAGAAGATACTTGTTATGTTACAGAAGGTTATGAATCCTAAAAAGCTTTCAGCAAGGTTTTGTTATGTTAGGAACAACTAACCTTATTCTAGATTTTGGAAAGCTGAGGAATGACATGGAAAGCTATTGGCATCTGATCAATGCTAATAAAAAGGATTCAGAATTTTTGTTCCAGATACAGGTATTGATCACTGAACATCAGATTTATGAAGGAAGACGTTCCAGATTTCATAAAGTCTGATATATTTGAAGAATACTTGATACTAGTGTTAAATCATCCAGGGGGGTGATGAAACATGAAGACTTATTTTCAAGCCATATGTAAAAGAATGCAGAGTCATACCTACAGGTATTCCTATTTCAGGTATTCCTATATTTCCTTTGTCAGGTTCACTTTATGTTCCAACTTTGAAAGAAGAAGGAAGAAGAAGAATATTTGGGGAAAGTTCCTGTTAGGATGTTCCTGTTCAGGAGAAGGTTCCAGAGTTCTATTTGAAGAGAAGCTTGATATTTCAGAAAGGTATATTTCAGACGTGCGCACATATATGTTTATAAAGTTCTGAAGGAAAGAGGTATGAAGGATTTAAAGGATGAAGACATGATGACATCATAGATTTTTGACTCATATTGAGTTGAGTACAATCAGAGATGAACCAGCAGTGTTCATAATACACTAAGTTGTGAGTTGACAGTCACAGGTTCCAGGATTCAGTTCCTGATTTGTTTAGTGTATTTACATGACGTAGCAGAAGTACGTTGAGAAACCTTTTTGGAAGGTAAATGCAAATATATGGATCCTAGTGTATGTTTTCAGGTTTTTGAAGACAGGAGATAGCAGGTGCAGAGACAGTATATGCTACATTTGTTGTCAAGCAATGATTGCTTGATGTGTACACTATTGGATATCTAGTTTGCATATTTTCTCAAGTATTATGGTTCATATTCAGCAAGTTCAAGTTTTTTGAAGAAAATTCAAATTCAGTTTTTGAAGAAGACTTTTTGAAGAACAAGTTCTAAAGATCAATTTGGGAGTACAAGCTTGAAGCTTGTAATAGTTTGGAGCTTGTGACAAGCTATTTGAAGCTTGTGGTAATTTGCAACTTTGATAGTTTGTAGATACAGACCAGTTTGTACCATTGTGACATTGCAGGGGGGATTGTTGGAGACAATGTCCACACTAGTCCAAAAGCCTTCAGTAAGTACAGTATGTGTAACTGTCCTCACTTGTTCTTGTACAAGCAAAAGAGAAGAGCGGCGTGGTTAAGACAATGTCCTTTCAATGAAGCGATCCGAGTTCAAGTCCCGTGGCAAGCAGCGCGAAACGCGATGTGATTTTAATTCTTTTAAGTAAACTCAACGATGGATCACGTTAAACGGCGGATGACGGAGGTTATTCCTTGATGTGTTTTTGCATGGCGATCGCATAGCTTTATGTGCTTTATTGGATGCTTTTCAAAGTACAAGAATACTATATAAACAAGTGCTTGGCTCACTTGTATTCATCCTTCACCTAGGATCAACACAAGCTTTCTATAGCTTGGACCTCAGTAGAGGTGGTGTTTCTTCTAGCACATGGGGCAGCCATGGTGCTAACTTGAAGCATGTTGAGGAGCAGCTATGGAGTTCTTCTTGGTGATTCTTCTTGGAGAAGATGAAGGGTGTGCTCACACTCTACCTCATGGAGAGGAGGTTATCTCTTGTTCATGGCAAGAAGACTTGGTCATTAGCAGCTTGATGGTGAGGATCGACCATCTACATGATTTTGAAGATTATCTTCTACAGGAAGATATTAGGTTGAAGATTGTCTTCTACAAGAAGATGTCGGGCTACTTCAAAGACATTAGATGGTGATTAACATAAGATTCACATCTTATGTTAAGTATTCAGGTACATATTCTCTTTATGCACACAGGTACTACTTGAAGTTTATGGAGGCTGTGGTGTTCATATCAAAAGGAGTCCTATTCGGCATAGGTACAAGAGAATCAGTACTTATATGCTTTATGCATATTTTTATGAGGTGTTTGAGAAGGTGTGTTCACATGAGTTTGAGGATTTCCGGCAACAATCTTGTTAGCATTCTATGCTACTTTATAAGTATGTGATCTTTTCACACACGTATCTGACTTAGGGTCTTCCATAGCCTAAGTTTAGATGTAGGTTTGTTGACCATCAGTTTCACACTGATCCTTTGTTATTCAGTCACTCATATTCACTCTTCTATAACCTATAAGGTCACACATCTCATGTATATTCAGATTATTGCCCATACATCTGAATATGTTTGTTGCATTGTACATTCACTCATGCATCTATTTCTCATCACATAGAGTGGTTGAGAGTTTTCCTCCCACATTGTACATTGAACATTGGTATATATGATACTATGAGTAAGCGATGGCTTACGTAACACCTTACACATGTCGTCTATTGTTTCTCTATCTTTTTCTCATCATTTGTATGATTAAGTTGTGGTATGTTCATGTTTTGTCAATATGGAAGATTGCTGGAATTAATGTTGTACATGACTGGAACTATGGAACCATGGACCTGTGACATGAGCCTAAGGGCCTACCTCACTTCCAACAATACTATCTTCTAAGTATTATTCTACATATATTCAAAAATATATGAATAAGTCCACATGCATTCACACCCTCATGAGTCTTCACCTTCTAAATCAAAACACAAATCATATTAAAAACCTCAAGACATTAAAATCCATTTAACATTCCATCATTCCATAAAGTATAACATGCCACCCAATTGACAAGGAACTAAGCTAAGTTCATAAGAATAAAATAGACATGGATGGCTAGTCACATGTCCCATCGTTGAACAATCATATGCATGTTTCATGTAAAAACACATGCATGGAATTGGAAAACTAGAATTTAATGTGATTGTGAATGATATGCAAAAATCAAATGATCATCATGTGGAGTTAGTGATGTTTTATGAATCCATTGAGATTCTTCCAATGAGTGATTTTTATATTTAACTAAATATCTATGATATTGCTTACGACTGTGTGTAGTAGTAACATCATAATCAAGTATTCTCTCTGGAATTAAAATTTCAGCATCCTTTTCAAGTAAAGGAGGATCATCTAAAATAGGAGCTAGTGGTAAAGTTCCTTTAAAAGATTTCAATAAACTAATATGAAAAGAATTATGTATATTCCAATGAGAAGGTATTTCTAATCTAAAAGCATTTTCATTAATTTTCTGGATAATAGGGAAAGGTCCATAATAAAGTGGTGCAAGTTTAACCTTAGGATGTTGTTATATTTTTCAAACATCTTTTAATTATTCGTAACCATACAAAGCCATTTTCATTAAATTGTTTAGCTACTCATTTCTTATTAACATTATGCATGTAATGTCCTTGACTCTTTTTTATGTGCTCATGAACCTCGTGAAGTGTAGAGATATGATCTTATGCAAAAGAGTCAGCCATAGGAATATCAGTTTGAGTGACAGACATGGGAGTGGGAAGCTTTTTACCATACACAATTTCATACGATGCATGTCCAGTAGTGGTATGTGTTGTGTTATTATATGCAAATTGATTTTCTCATCCCAATTACTTGGATTATCTAAAGAAATAACAACATAATAAATCTAAAATAGTACTACTAGTAGCTTCACTTTGTCCATTACTTTCAAGATGAAATGCATAGCTAAAGTCTATTTTAGAACCTAAATCTTGAAATAATGCAACCCAAAAGTGATTACAAAAACGAACATCTCAATCTGCTAAAATAACTTTTGGAAAATTGTCATATAATATTCATTGGGTATGAGCCACCTTATGAGAAGGATGCCACATGGCAATCTTTGGTAGAAGATCAAAAGAGGGAAGTCTCTCTTCATGAGGAGAGAGAAGAGATCATTATCACATGACTCTTGGATAGTCTCTCTCACACGAAACAAGAGAAGCTCGGGCATGGCTGGGCGACGAATCAAAAAATTGTCTCTGTGTGAGCTTGGGTCTAGGATTAGCAATCGGACACTGTCAAATCGACTCCGTGCTAGCAAAAGAGCTATTCCCCATCTAATAATGGTATCAGAGCCACATACGATGGCGTTTCTGTGTGCATGCTGATGGCGGGATTTGAACCTGTGACGCCAGCTAGGGAGACTATTCACCTATCCAATTCGCCATCAGCAAAGGTGCATGTTGAAGATATTAATAGGAGCATCGTGTTCCCACAAAGCATTAGAAGTGCAAGTATTCGTAGATGGGCTATGAGAGGTACTAAGGTATGAGTCAAAGAAGGATACCGAGAATTCTATTCCAGGTATGTGCAAATTTGAGTTTATTGAAACTCCTACGAGTTAATCTTAGTAATACTCCATTTTTTGGCAAAAGAAAGGATGGCCTTTGGGCAAAGTTTTTGGAGGGAAAACTATGTGTATGGAGAGTATGAGATAAATACTCCCATTTTAAGTCAAAGATCCCCTCAAAATAAAAGAAATCACAAGCTTTAGGCCTATATCAAAATAGCCTTGTTGATGATTTTCACATAAATTTCAGCAGCTATTTTGGATAAGTAGCCATTTCGGGGAAGGGAAATAAAGCAGGATTTTTCTTAATTTGGTAGGAAAAATCATGCAACCTTATAGTCCACTGTATGGACTTTCATGTAAGATCAAGAAATCCAAAAGATACCTCAGTTTGATGGAAGTTTGAAGCTCCACAAAACCCCCTTCCATCACAATTTGGCAAAAAATTTCAGCACCTAAATCTAAGAAATTCCCATTTTGGAAGAGGGAAAAACAGGTGTGTTCGCTATGGATGGATGAGAAAAAGTATATATACTGAGAGTATGGTGTATGGACTTCATAAGAGAATCATTAGATTCATCAAAATGGAAATAAGAAAATCTAAGAAAAATCCATATTTGGAATGGATTAGAAGCTTGCTAAGAGCTCTCATTTAAGTTTTTGCATGAAACTAAAAATCTTGATTTAGGCCTTTTTTGGGAAGCAAATTCGCATGCACTAAGGGAGGATTTGGAAGGGTGAAAATAGGCCCAAGCATCTTCATATATCACTCTCTGAGGTTATGGAGAGAATTTTAGGATTTGCTTGATGGAAGAATGCTTTGGGGCACCCCAAAAATCACATTTTCACACTTTTCCCAGCCCCTCCAACAGTCCACTAGTTTAGCATGTCCCACTTGGAATGGCCATATATTGGGCTAGAAAACTCCAAATTGGACGTGCTATGGCTCGTTTCGAAGAGCACAAGGTCTAGTTTCAGTTTATGAGAAAAAATCTTGGAAAATATGTAATTTTTGCAGGTCTGTACAGCTCTGCAAAGTCTGAATAGTTTTTGGTAGCTACCTTTCGGGAGACATATTTTTCAAACCCGGAAGGCGATTTGAGTAATTTTTTTTGCATGTCTAAAGAAGGATTACTAATGCATTTTTTTTATTAAATTTGCATTATTTTGGTAATCAACTGACCATGCTTTATGTTTTGGGAAGTGATCCGATGTTTTCGGACACTTCAAAGCTTAAATTAGGATCTGAGGAGGAAGGTGCAGAGGTCTCATAGCTTGTTGAAAAGGATTGGATGCATGCAATTCCAATACTAAACCATTCAGGGACGTATGTTTTATGCTTCATGCATTTTACTTTATGCTATGGCATGTTCTGTATGTACATGCATAGATTGGATTGCATACATCAAATGTTGATCATTGTTTAAATTCTAAAAGTATGGATCAACAGGCGAGAAATACACTTTTTGATTGTTTGCAGGAAAGAGGATTGCAGAAACTATGTGGCTAGGCAACATAGAGAATTGTTGCTAGCATTTGTTTTAATATTTTGCAGGTTATGGAGTCCATATATGAGTTTATGGCATGCATGCCATGGGCCTATCAAGCCCTATGTTGTTGGGTGGCCTGTGTGCCATTGAGCTTATGGTTAATTTTTTTTTGGGATTCCATTTCCTAGGGAAATGTTGTCGAAATTTTTCCCACCTCGTGGCGTTATATACGCACTTGCCTTTAGGTAAGAATGGTAACATGCCCCTTCTGCAAACATCAATAAGATGTAGGCATGCTTCTAAGCATGTATTCGATGGACTTAGTACCATCACAATATCATAGATAAGGCAACTTCATTAGTAATAGGATCCCTACACATAATCCTTATGGATTTTAGACCATAGGATTGCTAAGGGAAGGAGTTACACCTTCACCATTAGTAATGTGCACAAGCAGTCCTATAGGTTTTAGGAAGTTGCATACAGAAACGGAAGATATATTTATGATAATCTCCAAAGTAGTGAAGATTTACTTGTCTTCACAAGAGTCTCATAGTATGATTAGGAGACTATGGGGTATTATGATCAATACCCAAAGAGTGATTAGCTTCACTCATAATCATCACTTGAGCAAGTAGAGAAGCATTTTTGCTACACTACTAAGGAAACCAATTAGATGGGATCACAAAAATGGGTTTCATGGGACAGCATCGACAGGTGCTTATGTGATTCGAGTGATGGTTAGCAAGGCCATAGGCATGGCACTAGCTCTATGATTTAGAGCATAGATCCCTTAGTTAAGAGTAGTTGGGGTACCCAATACATATATGTACATTGGGATCTACAGAGAGGTACCTAGGCTTAGTCTTGGTACCTAGGAGCAAGTTGGTTTGGAACCGAAAGGGATATCCATTGTCACATATTGACTAGAACCAAACTAACTAGTTCGAGGACATGGGACTCATTTGAGTCCACCGACATCATTGAGGATATGTGATTCATTAGAGTCCACTTATATATTCCATCATATATATGTGGAATATATATTCGATTTAGTGTAGGTATGACACTATGAATTGGAAGAAGTTTTCACTGGTATGGGACGGTGGAAATGACTCCCCTTTGAGCACTCTTCTTCTATGGCCAGGGAGAAAAGGACTCATCATTCATGGCATCATGTCTCACTAGATCGGAGGAGAGCTCTTAGTAGAAATCTTCTTAGGATTGGGAGTTATCCTTCATTGTTTAGGGAAGATTTATTCTTCCAGTAGAGAATGTGATAGGTGATTTTATCACCACTGGTATCACATACTCATTTTGAGTTTTTCAGGAAGGATAATTCCATGCACAGAGTATGGTATAGATCCATGCACAGAGTACGGTTGGCAGAGATAGTTCTTTATTATGGATACACATGTGTTTATGGTATCATGTCACGTCATTGCTGACCATTTTAGTAGAGGGCTTTGACCCTTATTAGAATTTATTTTCTCCACTCTTCACTACATACACCTTCATTAGTTAGGGGAGATCTGTTCTCCATCTTCATAGGAATATGTGTAATGAGGGATTATGCATTAATTATGGAAGAGAGGTCTAAATAAATTCATGAGTTTCTCTTTTAAGGAAAGGAGAAAGTGGGAATCAGCTCAGAGATCCATGAGAGATCTCACTTTAGTTCAGTGGTCTCACTTTAGCTCTTGCTCTTTGAGAGAGAAAGAAGGAAAGGAAAACATGATTTCTTCATAGGAGAAGAATAGAGTATGTTTTCCTTTAGATAGAAGAGGTGTTTGGGAAACATCTCTTAGTCTATATTTCAGAAGGAATTCATTTCCTCTACTTTTCAATGTAATTTTCCTTCACATGGGAGTATGATTCTCCACTATTTTGGGGAGGGAAAAGTATGGAGAACTTATATATGTGTTCTCAGTTATGGATGAGTAGAGCAAATGGATTCAAAGGAATCTCTTCCAAAGGGAAAGGGAAAGTGGAATACATTCCACTACTAGAGTTCTTTTCCTTAGAGGAGATTATACAGAGAGAGACATGGAGAGAGTTTCACTTTCTCATTGTGGTTGTCTAGATAGTAGTGGCACTCTTCTATCAAAGACAAGATGAGGATCGGTTAATCATGATGGTTAGATTGAGTCTCATGTGCTGACTCTAGAGAGAACTAGTCATGTTTATTTCCAGTTATGGTCTTTGACTAGATGAGATGATCTAGTTCTTGACATTAGTGAGACTGGGAGTTGAGTATGAATCTTCTCTTTTAGGGTTTCTAGGAGATAGGGAGATATCTAACCTATTGAGGTACCAAACTCTTAGTTGTTGTTACATCATGAGTATGATGTGTAAATGTCAGTTAGGAGGATGGTTACCTAAGGATTATTTGAATCTCAAAGGGGATGCTTTTGCATTCATATGGAAAACTAAAGGGGAGAGAATATTTTTGAGTTTGCACTAGTGCCAATAGATGATCTTCCAATAGAACTTAGTCTAATGGTAAAGGATGACAAACCAGAGACTTCTTGGTTGGTGAAATGTAGAGATTGCATTTTACTACCGAGAAATTTGTATATATGAGCTAGATGATGGATTTGCATAGTTCACAAGCTAGTTTTGATTAAACTATTACTTGTGATTACACATGGAGTGTTATGAGGGCAATCTATCATTTAGCCCTAGATGGGATTGGAGTCAAATTTTATGGAAATTTGTTCTATACTTCACAAGATTATATGGTTTATTATCTCCATTATGATATGGTCAAGCCTATAAGCTTGGCACCTTACACTTGCTTTTTATATTATTACTCCATAGATGCTACATCATATGGACTTAGGTCATTTGGATGATGTTGTATGTCATATGAGTGATAATTTGGAGGTGGAGTGTACATGGGAGATAGTAAGCACCACTCAGACGGTTTCCCACCTTTGAGATGATCTCATATGAGACTTCTTAAGGGGAAGGATACAGGGAAACAACACATAGAGATGACCATGTACACAGAGTACATAGGGTTCAGGGGAGTCCGAGCACTTTCTTCTACCATTTAGGACATTTCATTTGTTGATATATTTAGGTAGTGATGTGTGTGAACACACTAGGACTGCCGGGGCACTTTTCTCCCTCTTTAGGAGGTTTTTTTCCCCTAGCTTGTATATATGCCTTTTGCCCTAATGGGCTACTTATCTTTGTACATTCTCTAGTAATACATTCAGTATTGTGTGTTTTGCTCCAAGCTTCTTCTTCTTCCTTGTTCGCGTGCTTCCGCAGACATCTATCTCCAACAATTGGTATCAGAGCAGGTCGTCGCTTCATCTAGGGTGCCGTTGACACTCCTCCGTTTGCAGTCTCAAAATCGCATGAATTTTGGTGAGCATACTCATCGTGTTTTCGAGATCAAAATGGCTTTGCTCTGTGGTGCCAAAATCGCACTCTGAGCTCGTTTCGGCCTCCGAATGCACTATCGTAGTGCCTGTGCAGGCTATTTCGTCTTTTTGTGCCAAAGGTATATACCAGTTTCTGTTTGCCAGTATAAGCGTCTCGAAGTCTGCTACAGGTCTAGCAGAACTCGTCTTGGCAGTTCTGTTCAACTTTCTGAGATACAGTCAATTTTCTGCATCAAGGTATTTTAGTCACCGGCCATGGCTGAAAGCAGTGATGTATTCCGTATGTTGGCTGTTGAGGATAAGTTGGATGGTACCAACTACCGATTATGGGCTTATATGATGCGACATGTATTGGTTGCAAAAGGATTGTGGAACATTGTGCAGGGTGTTGAAAGACGTCGTGTTACACCTCTGACTACAGGTACTGCAAATACAGGTGTTGGAGCTGATGAAGATGGTGTCGAAGATGATATTTCGCAGATTCCTGTTTGTGCTGTTGTTTCTGTTGCACCTACTGCAGAGCAGATTCGCTGGGATGGCAGAGATGCCCAGGCACATGCATTGATAGCTTTGTCTGTCAAAGGTGCCATTATTCCTCACATTCGCTCTTGCAAAATAGCTAAGGGTGCTTGGGATACACTTACTACATTGTACCAAGCTAGGAATGAGGCTCGTGTTGCTTACCTCCGAAAATAGTTGGAGAGTGAGCACATGAATGAAGGTGATTCTATGGACAGTTTCCTAACAAAGATCAAAGACTTGAAGGAACAATTGATTTCTGTTGATGAGGTTATACCAGATAGCTCACTTGTGCAGACCGTTCTGAATGGTCTTCCTGATTCATATCAGAGTTTTGCTTCTACTCTTCGTTTGATGATGAAAGGCAATCCAAATGCCTTATCATTTCAGGAGTTAGTCTCTATTCTATTGTGGGAAGATCAGTCCAGGCAGAACAGGTCCATTATGCGAGTTGTAGATCAAGCTTTCCTAGCTAGTCAGAAGGGCAAAGGAAAATGGAGCTCTTCAACTAGTAAGCAGAAATCTGCTAATTCTGCATATTCGAAGAAGGAAGATAAAGATGAGAAGAAATCAGAAAAGCAAAAATTGTTTTGTAAGTACTGTAAAGGGAATGATCATATCATAAAGAACTGTCCAAAACTGGCTACTAAAGAGGCAAAGAAGAAAGAGGCTGGAATGGTTGTTGCAGAAGCCTCTACACCAAAAACAGAGTCTGCTAATCTTATGCAAGAAGAAGAATGGGCGTTCACTACTGTTTGCAGTTTTGACCCATCTTCTCATGCGCAGTGCATGTCTGCAATAGACTCAGATTTTTGGTACTTTGACAGTGGGGCGACCAAACATATTACCTCGCAGCGTAGTTTTTTCTCTTCACTCGAGCCTGCCCCTACAGGGAATATTGTTACATGCGCCAACAACTCCTCTTATCCTGTTATGGGAGTTGGTAAGATCATTTTGACTACTACTGATGGTAGTTCTTTCACTTTGTCAGATGCTTTATTTGTGCCAGGGATCAAAAAGAATCTGTTATCAGTTTCTGCATTGGCCAAGATTGGCTTGGTTGTGAAATTTGTTGATGACAGGTGTACAATTCATGATCTGTCAAATGGCGATGTGATGATTGCTTCTGGCATTTTATGTCGTGGGCTGTATAAGCTCGTAGACTATGAAAGATCAGTAAATGATTTGGCATGTGCAGTAAATGATTCTTAGGCTATGTCAGATGCAAAGCTTTGGCATGCACGCTTTGGTCATCTGAATTTTGCTAGTTTGCTACGCCTGCAAAAATCTGAAATGGTGTCCTCTTTGCCCAAACTTGAGGCACCTAGAAAACATGTTTGTGAAGGCTATATTTTGGGCAAATGCAGTGTTCGTCCTTTCCAAAAGATGGTTCAGTTTGGGCTACTCAGAAATTGCAGCTTGTACATAGTGATGTCTGTGGTCCTATGCAAACACCTTCTTTTGGGAATTATCTTTACTTCGTGACTTTCATCGATGATTTTTCTAGGCATGCATGGGTATATCCATTGAAGGCAAAGTCCGAAGTGTTCATGTGCTTCAAACAGTTTTTGGTGTTGGCTAAAAATCTGTCAGCATGTAAAATGGGCACCCTCCGTTCTGATCGAGGGGGGGAATATATGTCTTCTGATTTTAATGCATTTCTGGCTGAACGTGGGATAAAACACCAGTGTATAGTTCCGTATACACCTCAGCAAAATGGAGTTGTTGAATGGAAGAACAGGTCTCTCATGGAGATGGCGAGGTGTATGGTCAAGAGTCAGGCTTTACCTCATAGTTTCTGGCTTGAGGCTGTCATGTGTGCAGCATATGTACTTAACAGGTGTCCCACTAAAGCGCTGCAGTCTATCACTCCATATGAGGCTTGGCATGATCGCAAGCCATCTGTTGCTCATCTGCGTGTTTTTGGTTGTTTGGCATACGCATTAGTGCCTGAACAACATCGCAAAAAATTGGATGATAAAGCAGTAAAATGTATTTTTGTTGGGTACAGTTCTGAAAGTAAAGGCTATCGTCTGTATCATCCACAGACTAAACACATTCTGGTTAGCCGTGATGTTGTTTTTGTGGAAGATGCTATTTAGCCATTGCTTTCATGTACTAAGGAGTCATCTGTTAGCTCCAAAGACATGTATGATACTTTGATGCCTCTTTTTACAAGTGGACAGTCTAGTGCTCGTCCTAATGAGGCAGCTTCTCAGCCTTTGCAGGTTTCATATGATGATGCAGATCATTCCATTTCTGATGCAGATTTACATGATGCACTTGTTGATGAGAGAGCTGATATTGAGCAGGCAAAAACTATGCCAAAATGGCTGGTGCAGACTTTGCGTGACAGCAAATTAGATGCACCTTTGTCATATCATACTCGTTCAGGCTTTCATAGTGCTTCCTTTGCATCAGATTGCTATGCTATGGCTGCATCTAGTCTCTGTGATGAGAATGAGCCTGTTTCTGATGAAGCACAGAATTCAGAAATTGGATGGCTGCTATGCAATCTGAATATAATGAAGAATGGTACATGGTCTTTATGTGACTTGCCTCCTGGCAAGAAGGCCATTGGCACTAAGTGGGTATACAAGCTGAAGCGTAAACCTGATGGTACAGTTGACAGGTATAAGGCTAGGCTTGTTGCAAAGGGTTATGCGCAGGAAAGAGGCATTGACTTTGATGAGACCTTTGCACCCACATGCCGTATGACTAGTGTTCAGAGCATTTGTGCACTTGCAGCCCACCATGGTTGGAATGTACATCAATTGGACATTAAAACAGCATTTCTGAATGGTGACTTGCATGAAGAAGTGTATGTTTTTCAGCCCCGTGGCTTTGTGCAAAAAGGGCATGAAAACCAGGTGTGCAGGTTAAAGAAGGCATTATATGGTTTAAAGCAAGCACCACGTGCTTGGTATGAGAAGATACATGCCTATCTGATTGCACATGGTTTTGAGAACAGTCCAACTGAAAGCACCTTATATGTTAAGTGTGCTAATGATGTGCTTCTGATCATTGTTGTCTATGTTGACGATGTGCTGCTCAATAGTCCTATTGAGAAGCATATTGTTGATTTCAAGGCTGATTCGCATGCCTCATTTGAGATGTCTGATTTGGGGCATTTGCGTCACTATTTGGGCATTCTGTTTATGCAAGTTGATGGTGGAATGGCTTTGTGTCAAACGAAATATATTGACACATTATTGTAGCGTTTTGGCCTTGAAGACTGTAAGCCTATTGCCACTCCTATGGAGACAGGTTTACGATTGAGTCTTCATGATGCTGGAGATGCATTTGATGTTGTTCTCTATCAGCAGGCTGTTGGATGCTTGATTTACTTATGCATTACTCAGACAAATATTCAGTTTGCTATCTCACAGATGAGCAGGTTTATGCATTGCCCAGGAGTCATGCATTGGAACGTGGTTAAGCACATCTTTCGCTACTTGAGTGGTACTCGGTTACTTGGGTTGTTTTATCCCAAGGGGGGGTCACTACCGCCAGATTTGCATGCTTTTTTTGACTCAGATTAGGCTGGTTGCTATGACACTCGTGTGTCCACTAGTGGCTTTTGCTTCATGCTTGGTAGCTCATGTATATCTTGGTTGAGCAAGAAGCACCTTACTGTGGCCACTTCCAGTTGTGAGGCTGAGTATAGGGCAGCTTTCACAGCTACTGTTGAATGTGTGTGGCTCAGACGCCTTATGGCTGATTTGGGTGTTGGCCAGTCTTCTGCCACCACCATCTTCACTGACAGTCACAACGCATTGGCAATTGCGAGGAACCTTGTGTTCCATGATCGCACTAAGCACATTGAGGTGCATTATCAATATGTCAGGGAGAGGTTCTCTGCTGGAGAGATCAGCTTGGCATATGTGCCCACGCAGGAGAACATTGCAGACCTTTTCACGAAGGCTCTGCCTAGGGAGAAGTTTGAAGCTTTCCGCAAAGCTTTGGGCTTACTTCCTTTTGTGGAGTGATTTCCACATAGCTTGGCACTTCCTTATACATGAGTGCTAGCTACTTTTTCACCGCATCACTCCTAGGGGGGATTTGTTGATATATTTAGGTAGTGATGTGTGTGAACACACTAGGACCGCTGGGGCACTTTTTTCCCTCTTTAGGAGGTTTTTTTCCCCCGGCTTGTATATACGTCTTTTGCCCTAATGGGCTACTTATCTTTGTACATTCTCTAGTAATACATTCAGTATTGTGTGTTGTGGTCCAAGCTTCTTCTTCTTCCTTGTGCTGTTCGCGTGCTTCCGCAGACATCTATCTCCAACATCATATACATTTTCGAAGACAAAAATGCTTTCAAGGGGAAGGAAATGTCATATAATATTCATTGGGTATGAGCCACCTTATGAGAAGGGTGCCACATGGCAATCTTTGGTAGAAGATCAAAAGAGGGAAGTCTCTCTTCATGAGGAGAGAGAAGAGATCATTATCACATGACTCGTGGATAGTCTCTCACACACGAAACAAGAGAAGCTCAAGCATGGCTGGGCGACGACTCAAAAAATTATCTATGTGTGAGCTTGGGTCTAGGATTAGCAATCGAACACTATCAAATCGGCTCTGTGCTAGCAAAAGGGCTATTCCCCATCTAATAAAAACCATGATGTAGAAAAATACATTCAATAAATAATTTAGCAGCTTGAGGTGTAGAAAGAGTTTTTTTTACAAGGAATGAAATATGCTTGTTTACAAAACCTATCAACAGTTGTCCAAATCATATCATTATCAGATGAAGTTGTAGAAAGACCAGTAATAAAATCCATAGAAATTTGTTCCCATGGTCCATTGGGTATGGGAAGTGGAATTAATAATCAAATGCTTTATCATGATGTCGTTTCACATGTTGACACACAACGCAATGGGAAACATACTATGCAATGTCCTTTTCCATATTCGGCAAAAAGAAAAATTCTTTACACATAGAAATAGTACTTTGTATGCCCCTATGACCCATATATAGTGGTTCATGCATCTCTTTCATGAAAAATTCTTTAAAACCTTGTGTGATGCATAACTTGTGTTGGAAATACAAGAATCCATTATGAAAAGTGTAGTGATCCTCACTAAATGTTGTTGAATTATTGAAAGCATTCCATGTTTGTGAAAAATACAAATCAGATGCATAAGTATGAATCATGTCATGAAATGAATGAATATGACCAACATAAATATTATTGATTGAAACAATATTTGTTTGTGGGGATGGGAAGCGACTAAGGGAATCAAGTATAGGCTGAAAATTTTGTATGAATGAAGCCCATTTAATGTGTCTATCTGAAATCAATGGTTGATTTAATATATGCTTAATAGTTGGTTGGTCTATTTTGATAAGAACTTCATAACCCATAAGGTAATGTTTCCAAATTTTTAAAGCATGCACAACAGTTAAGATTTCCTTATCATATGGACTATAATTCTTCTCATAAGGTTTAAGTTTCCTACTTTCCAATGCAATAGGATGGTCATTTTGCGTTAATATAGCACCTAAACCTAAACCACTAGCATCTGTAACTACATGGAAAGATTAGATTATGCAACATATGGTAATTGTAAAACAGGTGCATGAGAAAGTGCAAGTTTGACTTTTTTAAAAGATTGTTGTTGTGCTAATCCCCATGCAAATTTTAACTTTTCCTTCTATAATAATGTGAATAGAAGTGCTAAATAAGAAAAACCTTTTACAAACTTTCTATAAAAACTAGCTAACCCTAGAAAAGAGCATAAATCATTTGTAGATTGAGGTACATGCCATTCTTCAATTACTCTTATTTTCTTTGGATCTACATGAACGCTTTGACTAGAAACAATATTTCCTAAATACTCTAATTCTTTTTCAAAAAAATAACTCTTTTCAAGATTGGCATAGAGTTTGTTTTTGCATAAAAAATTAAAAAGAGTTGTTAAATGATTTTCATGGACACTGTCATCTCACTATAGACAAATATATCATCAAAGAAAACAAGAACAAAAGCTTGGTAATCTAAGAAAATATTATTCATCATATGTGCAAATGTAGCAGGTGCATTGGTGAGTCCAAAAGGCATTACCATGAATTCAAAGTGACCAATTTGAGCTCAAAAGGTAGTCTTATAAATGTCATTATGTGTCATTTGTATTTGATGATATCCAAATTCAAGATCAATTTCGCCAAAGACACATGCTTCACAAAGTTTATCTAGTGAATCATCTATCTTAGGAATAGAATATCTATTTTTAATTGTGATCTTATTGAGTGCTCTATAGTCAATGCACATCCTATAAGTCTTGTTCTTCTTCTCTACTAGGCCTTATAAGTCCTTTTTGGACTAGATCCTTAACTTGATTAGCTATTTCTTTTTTATGTAAAGGTCCATGCCTATAAGGTGCTTTATGGGGAGGAGAACTACCAAGAATTAATTATATACTATGGTCAAGAGATCCCCTAGAAGGTGGTAGTTTAGAATGAAAATCAGCCATAAAACAATCTTTATAAGGAGCCATAAATGATTTATATGCATTAGGAAGTGTATGTGTGTAATCAACTATGTTATTGACAAAAACAATACATGAGTTGTAGCCTTTCCTAAATGCATGTTTTACTTGACTATGACTAATTAATGAAAATGGTTGGAATTCATGTATTGTAGGCAGAGAAATATCTTGATTGTTAAACTTAAAACTCATGTATGTGTATGATAATCAATGCATGGATTATAATGGTGAAAAGAAGGCATGCCAAATATAACATCATAGGACTGCAAATGAGCAATTAAAAATTTGTGTTCATCTATGTATGAACCTCTACAAATCTGAACATTATGCATTTCACTTGTAACATTATACCTATTTCCTTGAAATGCAGCCTTACCTTTATACATAGAAGGGAGCGGATGTAATTGGAGAGCTTGCACTAGTGTATGAGAAATAGAATTATCGGAACTACCATCATCATGTAAAATATTAACAACTTTACCATTGACAGTCCCTTGCATGCAAAGTAAAGAATGAATAGAAATTATGTTACCCAAGGTATTGAGATCTTTTTCCAGTGCTTCTTTGGTCCAATTAGATTGAATGTCTTCAAGAACCACCTCCATGTTGTTTACTTGAGGTCGAACAGGTTTCATATCACTAGTTCGCAATCTACATTTAGCTTTAGTATGACCAAACTTACCACAATGCCAACAAGTGATCGGGGGCCTCTTTTGTTGAGCATCCTTGGAGGTTTTGTAGGGTGTAAGGCTATTGTCTTGTGTAGTGATGAAAAATTGGATTGAGGAGGGCATTGAAAATTAGGTGGGCATTGAGAAGTAGGAGAACAAAAAGTAGTGAAAGGAAGCTTGAAGAGAAAAGTGGACTTGATTGGTTATTGTTGTTAATGTGTTTGTTGTAAGCGAATGGACTTGGTAATGGATTGAAACTCCTTCTCAACATCATGTGCAAAAGATATAGCTTCATAGAGGGTCATAGGACATATTGTGTTGAGCTTGGCTTGGATTCCCATCTCCAAATCATCTTCATACTTTCGTTGTTAAGTATCTTCAGGGATTGTTTCAAGCGAACGAATAAGTAAAAGTTGTTGCCAAAACATTCAATATAGGTAGACATAGTATCTCCTTCTTTCAATCCAAATTTTGTCCATGATTGACAAGCATGTAAGTGGAACTGAGGATGAAGGAAGGATTCCTTGATCTTTTCTTGAAATGCAATCCATATGGTGGGGCGGGCGGTGCTATGCCGCAAAAAATTCCACCATAACTGAGCCTTACCCACCAAATAATTAGTAACAAATTTCACTTTCTCAATTTTTTCAAAATATGATTTGTCAAAATAAAAATCATCGAATTGGGATCGCCATGAAAGAACAAATTGGCCATCCTTTCGCTCCTCGAATCGCAAAAATTGGAAATTTTTGGCACCAATCTTGGACGGCGTTACTTCTTCGAGTGGTGATAATGGCCTTCACCACCCTAACTAGGTTATTTTCATCACTATGTAGTTTTTGGAGTGTGACCTCACCTTTTATCTCATTCTGAGCATGTTGGAGTTCGTGCTACAGAAGCTCCAATTGTTGCTCAATCGATACCCCGGGTAAGTGTGATGTACCAAAATCCTCAGTATTATGGGTAGGGTCCATGGCCTTATATAGAACCAAAATCTAGGACTAAGCATGTGAAAAGAAATCTAACAATAGTGTATATAATAATAATAATAATAATAATAATAAATAAATAAAATAAATAAGAGTATTTGATAAATAAATAATGGGAAGAGAGTAGACACATAGATAGGTAGATAGGTAGATATATATATATATAGATAGATAGATAGATAGATAGATAGATAGATAGATAGATAGATAGATAGATAGATCCATAGATAGATCGATCCATCCATCCATCCATCCATCCATAGATAGATATACAGATAGATAGATAGATAGATAGATAGATAGATAGATAGATAGATAGATAGATAGATAGATAGATAGATAGATAGATAGATAGATAGATAGATAGATAGATAGATTGTTGGAGCAAGACAATCAACAATTGGTGATTATATGAAGCTTGAAAATGAAGACATGAAGAAAAGATTGAAGTCTAAGTTCATGAAGTGAAGTGTAGATTCAGGAAGAAAAGTTCTATAAACATATGTACATTAGTTTTGTAAATACTTCAAAATACTTGAAGAAATGATGAATCCATACTCATCTATGTATATATATATATATATATATATATATATATATATATATATATATATATATATATATATATATATATATATATATATATATATATATATATATATATATATATATATATATATATATATATATATATATATATATATACGTGTATATGATCGTATTATGAGAGAGAGATGAAGTATAGATGAGATAGAAGAGAATAGATCATGAGTATTGTGTGTGTCATCCATGAGAGGTATGATCAGTTGAATAGAAAGAATTTTCAAAGAATTGCGCATCGATCTTTTCTCCATTTCTCCTTGTGTGTTTGAGTACATCAGAAATCCTTTTGTAGATATCTAATTCCATAGTTAATCCATCTATGGTTAAAGTTTGAGAGCCTAATTGCAAACACGTTGAGACAATTATGTGTAGGAACATCTATATGTGAGAAAGTGTTGAGTGTCCTCTGAAACAGGTGAAATCTCGATGGTCAAAGAATTGATCAGTTCTCAGTGCACAGTGTAAAGTTTTGCACAAATGAGAGTCAAAATCTAGGTTGAAAGGTAAGCCATCTATGGCTAAAAGCATTTGCTTAAACGTGTTCTAGTTTGGGAGAACTATGTGTTAGAAGTTGCAAGTAACAAAGTCGACTCTACAAGAAGGCAGTTTCAGACATAGGTAGATTGTTTGGATCATTTCTCATAATCTACTGAAGCTTATGAGATGTTTTAACTTCGAGGAGGTGCGCAAACTTTAGACAACAGTTTATACAAAGTTTCATCAGAAACTTTACACAATTGATTAGTCAATGAGTGAGTAATGTGCAGTAGACTTTCCTGTGAAGTGACCCTCTTCACAGTTAGTTAGAGTCTTGACAATTTGGCATTTGTCTTCCAAAATTGGTTGACTTTTAGAGTTATTCTTGATATAGAGGTGATCTACTTCAAGGATAACTTGTCTTTTGGAGATTTTGATTATGTGACAAAGATGAAAGACATTGTTGATTCTTTAGGTGCAATTGATGAAGACATTGAAGAAGATAAGTTGGTAAGACAAATTCTCATAGGGCTAAGAGGAGATGAGAAGTGGAAGCCTTTTATATTGTCTACAGAACTTTCATTAGATCATTTCACTCCTGATTTGAATCAATTTTTTGGACATATGCTAACTTTTGAGAATGATATCAAAGGATATGTTGATAAGAGTGAAGGTCATGCAATGTATTCTAAAGACAAGAAGAAAGCTAACAAAGGAAAGCAACAATCAGTTGAAGATGAAGGTACTCCAAGTCAAGCAAACTTATTAAGAGGAAGACAAAGTGGTAGAAATAACAAAGATAATGTCAGAGCTTATTGGATATGTGGTAAGACCAATCATTTATCTCATGAATGTTGCATAATAATCAAAGCAATGGTAATTTTAATCAAAATTTTAATCAAAGAGGAAGAGGTGGCAGATATCAACGAGGAAATTTCAGAGATAGAGGTGGTAGGAATTTCTTTGGAAGAAGTGGAGGAAGAAACTTCCAAAATCAATCCTATAATAACACCTACTACAATCATGCATCAGATTATAAAGAAGATTCAACTCTCATTAGGAATGCAACATGTGACGCCTCACATTAGGCCATGAGAATATTCTATATTGACTCAGGATGTAGCAATCATCAGAGTGGAAATATTTCTTTCATGACTGATCTAGATCATAAAGCAATCAATCACACAGTTTAAAGAGGTGATAATACAAAGCACAAAGTGAAGTCAATTGCTTCAGTTAAAGCCAAAGATGGAAGTACTCTCTTGAGTAAAGTTTTGTATGTTCCTACAGTTCCAAGGAACTTGATTAGTGTAGGAAAGATTGTGGAAAAAGGATATGAGGTAAGGTTTGCTAATGATGGAGTTTATGTTGAAGACCCTAGCCAAGGGTATAAGCAAATTGTTACAGGAAAGAAGGAAGGAAGGCTCTTCACATTAAAGATACAAGGCAATGTTGGACATGCTATGTTCACATATGGGGAGCAAAAGGTGTCTGAATTGGATCTTTGGCATAAAAGAATTGGACACTTCAATGAAAGAGGTATCAAAGAGATGGTTAATAATGGTTAAGTACTTGGATTACCTAATGTTGCAGGTCAACACATGACATACAGATGTGAAGCATGTCAGTTAGGTAAGGCTCATAAGCAATCATATAATAAGCATGGTTTTATGTACTCAGAAAGACTTGAATTGGTACATACAGATGTGTGGGGTCCTTCAAAGGACTTTAGTATAAACGGTTCAAGATATTATGTCATATATGTTGATGATGCTACCAGGTGGATCACTATATATGTGATCAAAGACAAGTCGGAAGTGTTTACTACATTCAAACACTATGATGCTTATGCAGAACGAATTACAAGACAAAAATTGAGGAGGTTAAGATCAGATGGAGGGGGAGAGTATTTTTCAAATGAATTCAGTGATTATTTGTGGAATGCAGGTATAAAGAGAGAGGTTACTTACAAGTACTCTCCTCAACAAAATGGGGTAGGAGAGAGAAGAAATAGAACTCTTGTTGAGTTTGCAAGATCAATGATGAAGGAGAAAAATTGTCCCAATTATTTGTGGGTTGAAGCTGTAAACACAGCCACACACTTGGTCAATACGCTACCATGTAAAGCCTTGCAGGGTATGACACCATATGAAGCTTGGTGGGGTAAGAGACCTACCTTTGATCATTGTAAAATATTTGGATGTTTGGCATATGCATATATGCCATCTCAGTTGAGGCATAAATTAGAACCTAAAGCAGAAAAGTATGTGTTCATTGGCTATGACTACAAGCAGATGGGTTATAGGTTGTGGAGTCCATCCACAAAGCAATTCCTTGTGTCTAAGGATGTTACATTTGATTAGCAAGGTACTTGGTATACAGGAACATTTAATACTCATCGAGGTGATGAAGAAACTTTGATTCAGAAGAAAGGTAAATCAAAGGTTCAAATATGTGATGAAGAAGAGAGTAATAGCACCAACTCCAATGGAGGTGAATCATAGATTGAGTAGATATGGAGGAGAAGAATTGAAAGACATGAAGCTTTATCAGAGTTTGGTGGGTAGCTTGATTTATGCTACATTAACAAGGCCTGACTTATCATATGCAGTTGGAGTTTTATCTCAATTCATGCATTGTCCTAGAAAGGAACATTGGATTGCAGGACAAAGAGTACTTAGGTACATCAAAGGCACACTTAAAGAAGGTTTGTACTATGGATTTACTTCAGATACAAGAATCAAGATATATAGTGATGCAGATTGGGCAGGTAACTCTGATGATAGAAGATCAACACATGGATATTTGTGTTATGTGGGAGATAAGCTAATTTCATGGTGTTCTAAGAACCAATATACAGTTGCTTTATCATCTACACAAGCAGAATACAAAGGCATGGTAGAAGCTGCAAAGGAAGTAATATGGTTAAAGACTCTTATGAAGAACTTTGATATTATTCAGAGTACTCCTATCATTTGTGGAGACAATATGAGTTCTTTATATTTGGCAGCTAATCCTGTGTTTCATGCTAGAACTAAACATATTGAGATTCAGTATCATTTTTTGAGAGAGAAGGTTGTTGATAAAGAAATAGAAGTCATACATACTCCTACAAAAGATCAACTTGCAGATATGGTGTTCCAAGAAGCAACATACAGTTGCTTTATCATCTACAGAAGTAGAATACAAAGGCATGGTAGAAGCTGCAAAGGAAGTAATATGGTTAAAGACTCTTATGAAGAACTTTGATATTATTCAGAGTACTCCTATCATTTGTGGAGACACTATGAGTTCTTTATATTTGGCAGCTAATCCTGTGTTTCATGGTAGAACTAAACATATTGAGATTCAATATCATTTTTTGAGAGAGAAGGTTGTTGATAAAGAAATAGAAGTCATACATACTCCTACAAAAGATCAACTTGCAGATATGATGACAAAGAACTTGGATGGACCAAAGTTGCAGAGGTTTAAAGATATGGCAAGAATAAAGAAGATGCAGGTAATCACAATTGATTGAGGGGGAGTTGTTGGAGCAAGACAATCAACAATTGGTGATTATATGAAGCTTGGAAATGAAGACTGGAAGAAAAGATTGAAGTCTAAGTTCATGAAGTGAAGTGAAGATTCAGGAAGAAAAGTTCTATAAACATATGTACATTAGTTTTGTAAATACTTCAAAATACTTGAGGTAATGACGAATCAATACTCATATGTGTGTGTGTGTGTGTGTGTCTATATATATATATATATATATATATATATATATATATATATATATATATGTATATATATATATATATATATATATATATATGTGTGTGTGTGTGTGTGTGTGATCGTATTATGAGAGAGATGAATTATAGATGAGATAGAAGAGAATAGATCATGAGTATTGTGTGTGTCATCCATCAGATGTATGATGAGTTGAATAGAAGGAATTTTCAAAGAATTTCGCGTCCAACTTTTCTCCATTTCTCCTTGTGTGTTTGAGTACATCAGAAATCCTTTTGTAGATATCTAATTCCATAGTTAATCTATCTATGGTTAAAGTTTGAGAGCCTAATTTCAAACGGGCTGAGAGAATTATCTGTAGGAACATCTATATGTGAGAAAGTGTTGAGTGTCCTCTAAAAGAGGTGCAATCTCGATGGTCAAAGAATTGATCAGTTCTCAGTGCACAGTGTAAATTTTTGCATAAATCAGGAGTCAAAATCTAAGTTGGAAGAAAATCCATCTATGGCTAAAAGCATTTGCTTAAATTGGTTCTAATTTGGGAGAACTATGTGTTAGAAGTTGCAAGTGTCAAAGTGGACTCTACAAGAAGGCAGTTTCAGATGTAGGTAGATTGTTTGGATCATTTCTCATAATCTACTAAAGCTTTTGAGATGTTTTAACTAAGAGGAGGTGTGCAAACTCTAGACGACACCTTGTATAAAGTTTCATCAGAAACTTTATACAATTGATCAGTCAATGAGTGAGTAATGTGCAGCAGACTTTCCTGTGAAGTGACTCTCTTCACAGTTAGCTAAAGTCTTGACAATTTGGCATTTGTCTTCCAAAATTGGTTGAATTTTAGAGTTATTCTTGATATAAAGGTGATCTAACTTCAAGGATAACTTATCTTTTGGAGATTAACACTCTCCAGTGGTATTAGAGTAGGGTTCATCAGATTTGAAGAAAAGGAAGACCTTGACTACTGCAGATATGCCAAAATTCAAACTTTGAAGATTCAAAAGGACAAAGTGTGAAAGAAAAGCTGAATGGAGACACACAAGAGAAATCAAAAGGATTAGAAGGAGTAAACTTTGAAGCTAAGGTACATTCATTCCTTATAAGGTTAAAGATTTGATAGTACAAGTGAAGAAAGGATGGGAGATAGTCTCAAAATTGAGAAGTTGGATAGAGAGAACTATCCAGCTTGGTCTATGAGGATGGAAGCTCATCTTATGAGCAAAGATCTGATGGGATACATCACAGGAGAGGAAGAAAAGCCAAAGTTCAAAGATCCTAGTGTTCCAACTAGGGAGGAGCTTGCAGATTTAAAGATTTGGATGAAGAAGGATGCTCAAGCAAGGAGCATAATATACATGGCAGTGAATGATTATTTGCTTCCTCATATCAGAGGACTTGAAAGTGCAAGTGACATATGGAGTGCTTTGGAAGAGCATTTTCATAATACAACCAAATCAAGGAAAGCATCATTATGGGGAGAGTCTACTACATTCAAGAAGAAGACTTTACAATCAATATCTAATTATGTGACAAAGATGAAAGACATTGCTCATTCTTTAGGTGCAATTGATGAAGACATTGAAGAAGATAAGTTGGTAAAACAAATTCTCACAGGGCTAAGAGGAGATGAGAAGTGGAAGCTTTTTATATTGTCTACAGAACTTTCATTAGATCATTTCACTCCTGATTTGAATCAATTGTGAGGACATATGCTAACTTTTGAGAATGATATCAAAGAAGATGTTGATAAGAGTGCAGGTCATGCAATGTATTCTAAAGCCAAGAAGAAAGCTAACAAAGGAAAGCAACAATCAGTTGAAGGTACTCCAAGTCAAGAAAACTTCCTAAGAGGAAGAGAAAGTGGCAGAAGTAGAGGAAAAGGCAGAAATAACAAAGATAATGTCAGAGCTTGTTGGATATGTGGTAAGACCAATCATTTATCTCATGAATGTTGGCATAATAATCAAAGCAATGGTAATTTTAATCAGAATTTTAATCAAAGAGGAAGAGGTGGCAGATATCAAAGAGGAAATTTCAGAGGTAGAGGTGGTAGGAATTTCCTTGGAAGAAGTGGAGGAAGAAACTTCCAAAATCAATCCTATAATAACATCTACTACAGTTATGCATCAGATCGGAAAGAAGATTCAACTCTCATTATGAATGCAACATGTGAAGCCTCACATGAGGACATGAGAGTATTCTATATTGACTTAGGATGTAGCAATCATTTGAGTGGAAATATCGCTTTGATGACTGATCTAGATCATAAGGCAATCAATCACACAGTTCAAACAGGTGATAATACAAAGCACAAAGTGAAGTCAATTGGTTCAATTAAAGCCAACGATGGAAGTACTCTCTTGGGTAAAGTTTTGTATGTTCCTACAATTCCGAATAACTTGATTAGTGTAGGACAGATTGTGGAAAAAGGATATGAGGTAAGGTTTACTAATGATGGAGTTTATATTGAAGACCCTATCCAAGGGTATAAGCAAATTTTACAAGAAAGAAGGAAGGAAGGCTCTTCACATTAAAGATACAAGGCAATGTTGGACATGCTATGTTCACATATGGAGAGCAAAAGGTTTCTAAATTGGATCTTTGGCATAAAAGATTTGGACACTTCAATGAAAGAGGTATCAAAGAGATGGTTAATAATGGTTCAATACTTGGATTACCTAATGTTGCAGGTCAACACATGACATATAGATGTGAAGCAGGTCAGTTAGGTAAGGCTCATAAGAAATCATATAATAAGCATGGTTTTACGTACTCAAAAAGACTTGAATTGGTACATACAGATGTGTGGGGTCCTTCAAAGGACTTTAGTATAAACGGTTCAAGATATTATGTCATATATGTTGATGATGTTACCAGGTGGATCACTATCTATGTTGATCAAAGACAAGTTACAAGTGTTTAATACATTCAAACACTATCATGCTTATGCAGAAAGAACTACATGACAAAAATTGAAGAGGTTAAGATCAGATGGAGGGGAAGAGTATTTTTCAAATGAATTCAGTGATTATTTGTGGAATGCAAGTATAAAGAGAGAGGTTACTTGCAGGTACTCTCCTCAACAAAATGGGGTAGCAGAGAGAAGAAATAGAACTCTTGTTGAGTTTGCAAGATCAATGATGAAGGAGAAAAATTGTCCCAATTATTTGTGGGCTAAAGCTGTAAACACAGCCACATACTTGATAAATAGGCTACCATGTAAAGCCTTGCAGGGTATGACACCATATGAAGCTTGGTGCAGTAAGAGACCTACCTTTGATCATTGTAAAATATTTGGATGTTTGGCATATGCATATATGCCATCTCAGTTGAGGCATAAATTAGAACCTAAAGCAGAAAAGTATGTGTTCATTGGCTATGATGACAAGTAGATGGGTTATAGGTTGTGGAGTCCATCCACAAAGCAATTCCTTGTGTCTAAGGATGTTACATTTGATGAGCAAGGTACTTGGTATACAGGTACATTTAATACGCATCCAGGTGATGAAGAAACTTTGATTCAGAAGAAAGGTAAATCAAAGGTTCAAATATGTGATGAAGAAGAGAGTATTGGCACCAACTCCAATGGAGGTAAATCATAGATTGAGTAGATATGGAGGAGAAGAATTCAAAGACACATGGAGCTTTATCAGAGTTTGGTGGGTAGCTTGATTTATGCTACATTAACAAGGCCTGACTTATCATATGCAGGTGGAGTTTTATCTCAATTCATACATACATACATACATACATACATACATACATACATACATACATACATACATACATACATACATACATACATACGTACATATATGCATGCATGCATACATACATACATACATACATACATACATACATACATACATACATACATACATACGTACATACATACATAGAGTATCTCCTTATCGACAATACATAACAAAATTACTAGATGATAGTTAGAAGATGATATAGACAAGGGTCTTGATTGATTGGCTCGACTCACTCATTGTCAATTATTTAAGAGGAAGTCTTTGAATTTGAGCATCACGCATGTATGCTTGACCTTGAGTTGGAAAATGAGTTGTATTGAACACTCCAAGAGCATGTGGGTCTTCCTCAATATACCATTACTCGCCAAGTCATACATGGAAGATAGTCACTACAAGAAATAGGGGGGCATAGCGACGCTAGCATCGCATAAGCAATAGTGCTATTTTCCGATTTTTTTTTACAGGCATTCTCGCATAAGCGATGCCTGCATCGCTTATGCGATGCTAAATGTGTGCATCACAAATAGCGTCGCTAACTAGTGATGTTATTTGTGACGTTGGAAAACTGGATAGCATCGCATATGCGACGTCCTGTGTTCCAGAGCATCGCATAAGAGACGCTCTAGAATGTTAAAAGAAAAATTCGATTCTCCGGACACATTTGTGCCAGGATTTGGACGTGAGAGCAAGAGAACGAGAGAGAGAGAGAGAGAGAGAGAGAGAGAGAGAGAGAGAGAGAGAGAGAGAGAGAGAGAGAGAGAGAGAGAGAGAGAGAGAGCACGAGAGAGAGAGAGAGTGCGAGAGAGAGAGAGAGTGAGAGAGACACTCATTGTTGAAGCCAGGTATGCGCACACACACACACACACTTACACATACATACATATGCATACACACACACATATACACAGATAGACACACGCACACACATACACATAGACACACACACATACACACACATATACACACATACACGCATAATGTTGCATACACACACATATACATGCATACACACACATATGCATACATAATGCACATGCAGACATACACATACATAATGCATACACATGCACACACATATACACACACACATACACACACACATACACACACACATACACACATAGACACACACAGACACACACACATACACACACATACACACACATACACACATACACACACATATATGCATACACACACACATAGAGAGACATGCACACACATACACATACATGCATACATAAGCATACATAATGCATATGCATACATACATACTTACATGCATACACACACATATGCATACATAATGCACATGCATACATACACATACATAATGCACATGCATACATGCACATACATAATGCATATGCATACATCATGCACATGCATACCTACACATACATAATGCATACACACACATATGCATACATAATGCATACACACACATATGCATACATACATGCATACACATATGCACATAGACACAACACACACATAAATAGATACACACACATACACATAGACGTGCACACACATACACACACATACACACATAATGATGCATTCACACACATACACATGCATACACACATACACACACATATACACACATACACACACATATATGCATACACACACATAGAGAGACATACACACACACATAGAGAGACAACACACACATACACATACATGCATACATATGCATACATATGCATATGCATACATACATACCTACATGCATACATAATGCACATGCATACATACACATACATAATGCTTACACACACATATGCATACATAATGCATACACACACATATGCATACATACATGCATACACATACACACATAGACACATACACACACATAGACACATACACACACATAGACACATACACACACATAAACACATACACACTCATAGACGTGTAGCGACACATACACATAGACACACACACATACACACACACATATACACACACACATACATACATAGACACATACACACATATACACACACACATACACACATAGACACATACACACATAATGATGCATACACACACATACACATGCATACACATACATATGCATACATACATGCATACACATACACACATAGACACATACACACACATAGACACATACACACACATAAACACATACACACTCATAGACACACACACATACACATAGACACACACATACACACATATACACACATACATACACACATAGACACATACACACATAATGATGCATACACACACATACACATGCATACACACATATAGAAACATATACATACACACATATATATGCATACACACACACATAGAGAGACATACACACACATACACATACATGCATACATATGCATACATAATGCATATGCATATGCATATGCATACATACATACTTACATGCATACATAATGCACACGCATACATACACATACATAATGCATACACACACATATGCATACATAATGCATACACACACATACACACATATGCATACACATACACACATATGCATACACATACATACATAGACACATACACACACATAGACACATACACACACATAAACACATACACACTCATAGACACGTAGCAACACATACACATAGACACACACACATACACACACACATACACGCATAGACAGATACACACATAATGATGCATACACACACATACACATGCATACACACACATATGCATACATACATGCATACACATACACACATAGACACATACACACACATAGACACATACACACACATAAACACATACACACTCATAGACACACACACATACACATAGACACACACACACATATACACACAGTGACATAGACACACACACATAGACACATACACACATAATGATGCATACACACACATACACATGCATACACACATACAAACACATATACACACACATATACACACATACACACACATATATGCATACACACACATAGAGAGACATACACACACATACACGTACATGCATACATATGCATACATAATGCATATGCATATTCATACATACATACTTACATGCATACATACACATACATAATGCATACACACACATATGCATACATAATGCATACACACACATACACACACATATGCATACATACATGCATACACATACACACATAGACACATACACACACATAGACACATACACACATACACACACATAGACACATACACAAACATAGACACATACACACACATAAACACATACACACTCATAGACGCACACGCACACACATACACATAGACACACACACATATACACACACATACACACATAATGATGCATACACACACATACACATGCATACACACATACATACACGCACACACATACACACACACATATATGCATACACACACACATAGAGAGACATACACACACATACACATACATGCATACATATACATACATAATGCATATGCATATGCATACATACATACTTACATGCATACACACACATATGCATACATAATGCATACACATATGCATACATAATGCATACACATATGCATACATAATGCACATGCATACATACACATACTTAATGCATACACACATATGCATACATAATGCATACACACACCTATGCATACATAATGCACATGCATATGCATACATACATGCATACACATACACACATAGACACATACACACACATAAACACATACACTCTCATAGACGCACATACACATAGGCACACACACACATACACACACATATACACACATAGACACATAGACACATACACACATAATGATGCATACACACACATACACATGCATACACACATACACACACATACACGCACACACATACACACATACACACACATACACACACATACACACATACTTAATGCATACACACACATATGCATACATAATGCATACATAATGCATACATAATGCATACACACACATATGCATACATAATGCACATGCATATGCATACATACATGCATACCCATACACACATAGACACATACACACACATAGACACATACACATGCATAAACACATACACACTCATAGACGCACATACATACACAGACACACACACATACACACACACATACACACACACACATACACACATAATGATGCATACACACACATACACATGCATACACACATACACACACATACACGCACACACATACACACATACATACACACACACATACACACATACTTAATGCATACACACACATATGCATACATAATGCATACACACACATATGCATACATAATGCACATGCATAATATGCATACATACATGCATACACATACACACATACACACATACACACATACACACACATAGATACATACACATGCATAAACACATACACACTCATAGACGCACATACGTACACATAGACACACACACACACATACACACACACATATACACACACATAGACACATACACACATACACATGCATACACACATACACACACACATACATGCACATACATGCACATACATACACATACTTAATGCATACACACATACATATGTACTCGTATATATATTGATTTCTAACCCATTTTGTTTTATATGTTAGGTATTATGGATCCAAATAGAGAGAGAAAGGTGAAACTCACTCTCATAAAAAGTCTTATGAGAGCAAGAGTTCCGTCTGATACTCTAGGGGCCATCATGCGTGATTACTCAGAGATGTCTGATGATGAGCTGGACTATATGATCCAGATGCTTACCCAACGATCAGAGGAGGGCTCTTTTGCAGCTCCACATGCAAGAAGACAGCTATCTGCTCATAGGTATGTTTTTTTTTTCATAAACTTTTTTAATGATATTATAACACATAATTTTATTTATTTTTATCTATCTATTTTCAGGACACCTATACCACCTCCAAATCATGATAGCAGAGCAGAGTTGCCTATGAGGACATGCATAAGCACCTTAGGACTAGAGTGCGATATAGAGCCAGAGGGGAACATTGTGTACATAGGGAATGGATTGGAGTTCAAGAGAAGAATGCGGGCATTATGCGACTCTTACCTACACCTTGTCCACTTACTGTGGAAGGAAGTATAAATTTTACATATAAATTGAAATAAATATCTTATGTTTTATTTACTTTTTTTTTTGTAGTGAGCATGATGAGAGGGATAAAAAATACGTACTTAGTTCACTTGAGACAGAGTTTGGGAGAGGATGGTCGCGTAAGTGGTGTCTAAAAGAGATGCGGACACTTATGGCGCATCGTCGCGATAATGCATGGTATGCACTGCTTTTATGTATATATATGTGGATATGAGTATGTGTGTTTATGTATGTATGTATGTATATGAGAGAGAGAGAGAGAGAAAAGAGTGACACTAGAGGTGCAAATACACGCATACACACACATATACATCATACATGCACATTTACACACATATACACATACATGCACATTTATACATACACACACATACATGCACATTTTTACACACACATACACATGCATGCAGTTACACACATATAATGAATACACATAGACACATACACATACTCACATACACGTACACATACTCACATACACATACACATGCATAATCATATGTACACACATAGACTCATATAATCATATTTACATGCATATATACATATACACATGCATATATACACACACACAACACATGCATATGCACATATAGATACACATACATACACAACACATGCATACACATAAATAAATAAATAATAAATAAATCCTATTAAAAAATCCTAAATTGAAAACACTAATTTCGATATTAGGGTTTTAAAAACCCTAATTTAAAAACTCTAATTCAACCTGTTAGCCATATGATTGAAGTATATGTACACATTGCATCTATTCCTCCGACGTCCTACTAGAGAGATGTCTCTCCTCCCAACCTTATGCCTCTATATATAGCTACTCGAATCAACAAGGATCATAATATATATAAAGATATATACACATCATGTAGATACACATACATAAATATAAAATGGAGTAGATATATTATGCATCACACATACATGCCTATTTGCACACATAAATATATATATACATGCATACATATTTACATGTACACATTTACACATAGACACATATGCATATATACATGTACACATCACATATACATGCCTACATGCACACATAAACATATATATACATGCATACATATTTACATGTACATATTTACACAAAGACACATATACATATATACATGTACACAATTATAAACACTTGCATGTATTACATGAATATTTTACATAAATGCATATGCATATATACACATATGCATACTAACACATGTATACATATATCACACACATGCAAACAAATACATATACATGAAATACATATATATGCATACTAACATATGTATACATATAATACACATGAATACACACACATATGCATACATACATGATAAAAATTTTCTCCTCGAAGATAATGCTATATATAAAATAATTAGGCATACCCTCGAGCTTCATGTTCTAACTTAAAAGAACATGATTTCATCTCTCTAGTAGGATTCATCGTTATTCAATCTATTATTTGATATCCATTTAGAAGTTTCAAGTTATTGATTGATAACTAGAGTAGAATTTACTATCTAATCTGCTCATGTTTTCATTATTGCCATCATTTTGGTAAGACATCAATATAGTCTCATCTTCATTATCCTTATTGATTTCATTTATTTCTTCTATTGTTAAATCTATGTTCTCATGAATCACATCATCTATTGATAGATTAATATCTATTTCTGGTAATTCCTCTTCCTCATCAGTAGAATCAGCATGTAGAGAATTATCCTCTTCATCAAAAAGATTAGTATCATTATCACGTATAATGATTCTAATTTCTCTTTCAGATGTTGATGTATTAGTATCTGATGTTGAATCATCAAGAGGACTTTCTTCGATCTCTCTAACAATAAACTGTTCAAACAATGACCTACCTCTAGGTTGCACATGAATGACTTGCCACCAAGGATGAGCATCTAGGTTTTTATAAAAAAATGCTTGTTCAATATGCCTAGGAAGAATATATGGTTTTTTAGTAGATCGCATTACCTTGGAAGAATCAATTGCCCAAAACCTAGATAATTCCTTTCTTAATGTGGAATTACTACCTTTATACTCCGCTCGAAACCAGTCAACCTTCAAAATTACCTATCAAAATATATAACAACAAAACCCCATTATTAGGTGCTTAAAAAAATAACTAACTCTATCATAAAAAATATAAACTTTTTTCTACCTGTTTGAATGTACGAAATGAAATTTCGTAGATACCAACAATAGCTCCTACGTAACCAAGTTTGCCATCTATAAGGTTCGTGTCTTTTGAGCTAGCACGTGATAGTTGCTTGAAAGAAGCAACAATACTAGAATCCTCTGTTTTACGTAAAGAATCAATGGCTTTGATTCTAATATGCTATCCAAAAGCCCACATATTAGTGAACATTCGAGCCTGCAAAAGAAATTCAATTAGTAAATAGAAACTAAAATACATATATGAAAAAAATAAAATATTATTTTAATAAAATTACCTTTCATTCACAACCTATCATTAACTCTTTTTTCTCATCTGAGATTTCTTCATTATTTGCGTTGGCGCGTTGCAAACGACTATATAGCAAATCCGTGAAAGAAGATATATATTTGTAATCTCATTGTTATCGAGATTATGTCTATATCTTTTGTTTTTTCGCCCTTTACTTCGGAGATGTTGAAGTTCCTCGTACTCGCTAAGGAATGCTTGCATGCATTCGCTATTATATGCTACAAAAGTAGAAACATCATTTTTTTCTTGAAATGTAAATAAGAATGGAACTCCCTTACCTGATAATACCTCATCTGTTATTTTTGAAGAAGACTCGTTGGTCCATGCACGTGGAGCTTCTTCATGAACTCTTTCAAGGTACTCACTAACGTAATACATGCACTCTTCAAGCATCCAACCCTTTGCCATGGATCCTTCTCGTTTCGCTCTTTGTCACACATAACCCTTTAATATTCCCATAAATTGCTCGACCCAAAACATCCATCGAGTGATGACAACACCTGCAATCTCTATTTCATCTACAAGATGGACTAATAAATGAACCTGAATATCAAAAAATGAAGTAGGAAGTTCTTTCTCCATCAAACATAGTAGCTCTTTGCATTCACGTTTTTTTTGTGGGATCGAGTTTTTGTCAATCTTTTTTGATGTAATCCACCTATACATATCATAAAAACAATTATAAAGAAGTTAATTAAAAAATAAAAGATATCCAAATATTCATACATATTAAATATAAAAGTATCATAATTACCTTATAAGTGATCCAAGACGATAGATCACATCTCGTACTCCTTTCGTTGTACATCCATCGATAACCAAAGGTGACATATGTTTCAAAAAGTTAGGCCAATCATAGGTCTTTAACCGAGATAAGCTCTTATCATCCATAGTAAACATGTTTTGAAAAGATGCTCCATATCTTGTAGGAGTCTTAATCAATTGAATTCTATTGTTGATAGTCTGTATCTCTTTTGTTGTAAGTACCCAAGGAGAAGGTGCATAAGTCGTTTCTTGTCGATGTCTATCAAAAACTAGCCATAACTTTGGTTTGGATGTTTGATCTTTCAAATCATTTCTTGATGCTATGGTATCTTTTAGTCCAAGAAGATGCTGCCATAGTGAATAACCAATATTTTTGAATATATGCATAGGATCAAGAAGGTGACATACTTTTAACTGTTTCTAATACTCCAAAGAATACCATATTGATATGTTCTCTGTGAGTGCCAATTTTCCTTTACCTCTCTTCACATACTCATTATCTGAATCATCACTAAAGATTTCTGATTCTGCATCTATCAGAGGTCCATCTGTCCATTTTTTATACCAATCCATAGGCATAATAGGTTTTGGACACTGACATGTTTCAAGCTTTCCAGTAAAATGTATCGCTTCTCTTTTAGATCTTAATGGATGATCATCAGGCAAGAATCGCCGATGTCGAAGATAAATATTTTTGTTGAGATTCTTACTATAGATTGATCTCAACCAATCACCACAATATGGACAAGCTTTATAACCCTTAGTAGATATTCATGCATCATGAAAATGACAAAAATATAATTAGATTAAATCATATTTATTTACATGCATATTGAATTAAAAAATTACATCAATACTTGAACAAACACCATATCCTCGAAAATCGTGAATAGTCCAAGCCACAATACCACGAACCGTAATATGTCTTTCATTGATGCTTTTCAATACATCAATGACATTAATACCTCTCCATAACTCTTGGAGATCATCAATGAGAGGAGCAATATATATATTCATATCTTTAACTTGTCTTTTGCCTGGGATTAAAAGTGAAAGCATTAAATGTTCCTTTTTGATGCTAAGATATGGCGGAAGATTGTAGTTTATGACTACCACTGACCATGTTGACCATTTATTGGATTTCATGGAGAATGGATTAACCCATCTAATGCAACTCCTAACTTTAGATTCTGTGGATTTTGTGCAAATTCAGGCCATGTAGAATCAATATGCTGAAAAGCAACACTATCATGAGGAATTCAGATTATTCCATCAGTACTTTTGTGATCATGTCCCCAAGTCAAAAGCTTTGATAATTCGGGGCTTTGAAACATATGTCTAATCCGTGGAGCCAATGGAAAATGTCTCAATACCTTTTTTGCGATTTTACCTTCTTCGCCCTTATATCAAGGAGATTGCCATTTGGGACATGTCAAAGAGTCTACATATTCACCTCTATATAAAATACAATCGTTAGGACATGCATGTATACATTGATAATCTATACCAAGATTGTTGATTATCTTCCTCATTTCATCATGTGAGGTATGAAGAATATTCTGACTTGGTAAAAACATTTCAAATAATAACCTGTAAGTTCATCAAAAAAATATATATTAAAAAAAGTAAATAAATAAATATACATATATATGCATATAATTTTATATATGTGTATGCTTATGTGGATGTGTATGTGGATGTGAATATGCATGTGCATGCATATACATATGTGTATGTGTATATGTATATATGTATGTATATGTGTTTTATAGGTGTATATGTATGTATATATATGTATGCATATATGTATATGTATGTATGTATACATGTGTATGTATGTATGTATGTATGTATGTATGTATGTATGTATGTATGTATGTATGTATGTGTATGTATGTATATGTATGTATGCATGTGTAGCTATGTATATTTGATTTCGTTTTTAATTGTTTTTTGTATATTGTGGTTTGCAGATTTTCATATCTAGACCATTGAATCGTCTGGCAGTTTCCCATTTTATAGTCAATCTATTACCTGTCTTGCTAAGTTGTTTATAGATATCAAATAGCAGCTAGCAAGGAAGGTATTTAGTCATATGTAAAATGGGAGGATCAAATTTCTTGGAAATGTTTTGAAAGATGCATTAATAGTTTTAAAAGATGGGCGGACAAAAAGTGTCCATTCAATTCAAGTTCTTGTTCTTACCTTATCTAAAGTAAGAATAAAAACCTGCATTGAATGGACACTTTTTGTTCACCCATCCTTTAAAATTATTTTTCCATCCTTCAAAATCCTCAAGATAAATTTGCTCCTCCCATTTTACATGTGGCTTAATACCTTCCTTGGTAACTGCTATTAAATATTTGTATAATTAGCAGCACATGTATTAGGTTGACTAAAATAGGAGAAACATATGTGGTAAGAAGATTCTAAAGGTTGGGTGGACACTTCTAAAGGCTATATGGACAAAACATCTTCATTTGATATAGGTATGTATAATTTGAACTTACTCTCATAACATGTGTATGTGTGTACATGTGTGTGTATGTTTATATGTGTGTATGCATTCATGTATATTATGTGTATGTTTATATATGCATGAATATATATATATATATATATATATATATATATATATATATATATAGATATAGAAAATTGAAAATTATACCCTAATAGTGTCGAAACAAATACATTACTCCATCCAAAACGATTTTGAAGATTGAGAATAAGTAAGCTCGCACTTAGTCGTGTCAAATGACTTCCTTCATGTACATGCTTTAGACATTCCTCTCGAAGATATTTCTTCTTTTTAGAAATATCAATTCTCTCACTGTCATTTTGATACCAATCCGGGGAGGTGGTGGATACCCTCTGATTGATCAAAATCTGCACATAATAAGAAACAAAAAAAAATATAAGTTATGTATCCATCAAATAATTTAAAATTAAATGTTTGATATACTTACAGTATATAGTCGTTCACGATGAGGAGATGGTGGTGGAGTTCCATCTGATTGATCAGAATCTACAAATAATGGTATTTGATATTAATAATCTGATTATCTACATACACAAAAAATTCACATATACATATTTACACATACACATATTCACATATACACATATACACATACACACATATTCACATATACACAAGTACACATTATTGTGGGATAAATGCATGTATTTTGTATGAATGAGTGTATATGCATGCATGTGTGTGTACGTATATATGTGGATATGTATATGTGTGTTTATGTTATATGTATGTATATGTGTATGTGTATACATATATGTATGCGTATATGTTTGCATGTATATGTGTATGTGGGTATGTGTATGTGTGTGTGTATACATGTGTATGTATTCTGATTTTTTTTTCTGTTTGAGATTAAATTAACAGGAGATATTGTATGGTGGAAAAAAAATAAGAGGCGACCTAACATACCACCTGAGACGTGGTAGTTTTTTCGTAGACAGCTACGTCTTCAGGAATCATTTCCTCAGCAGAAGGTAAACAAATTAATAGTTTATATTTATAATATTTATATATTTTAGTAATTTTTTACATTTAATTTATGTATTTTTTTCTTAAATAAACAGGCTACTGCAAAGAAGAGAGTGGAGTCGGACCACACATCGCACCTAGACCAAATGGGCCATAATGGTTTTGTAGCTACATTTGTAAGTATATGTGTTATTTTGAGTATATTTTTTATTTTAGTTAAAATGCAAGCAACTAATCTTTTTTATTTGTTTCAATGCAGCGGAAGGATTATGGCCGATATCCTACGAAACATGAGATCGAGTATGCTACACTTTTGGGATATCGGCATTTATGCGAGATCATCCTGATGCCTTTGTGAGTATTATTAAATTTAATATAATTATTTTATTTTTATGAATGGTTTAATTGTTTTATTTATTTATGTTTGTTATATGTAATACAGGAGTATTATGGAGAGACAGATATGGATGAGGTGGAGAGACAGACACAAGAGGGACGATCTCGATCGTCACAAGGTGATCATGACGATGAGGATGAGGATGATCAAGATGATCATGATGCTGCTGCTGCTGATGATGATGATCATGATGATGATGATTAGGATTCTAATTGATTATGACATTGGATTATATGTATTTACATTGATATATATATATATATATATTTTTTTTTTTTTAATTTTTTTTTTCATTTCAGCTATGTTTTGAATTGTGTGTATGATATTAAGTAATGAAGAGTTTTGTTCTATTGATTGTTATTATTGTTTATATTAAGCATGTGTTTTAATACTTTAATTATATAATTCATTCATATGTGTGTACGTAAGTGTATATGTATGTATGTGCATGTATATGTGTGTGTATATGTATGTATGTGCATGTGCATGTGTAAGTGTATATGTGTGTATGAGTACGTGCATGTGCATCTATATGTGTGTGCATATGTATGTGCATGTATATGTGTAACTCTATGTGTATATCTGTGTATGTGCATGTATATGTGTATATGTAGGTATGTGCATGTGTGTGTGCATGTGTATATGTGTGTGTACGTATGTGCATATATATGTGTATATATGTGTATAATGTATGTATATGCATGTGTAAATGTATGAAACATGCATGTGTATGTGGATGCATCTCCATTTGCATCCATGTGCATGCATGTGAATGTGGATGCATGTGGATGTGCATATACATGTATTTACGTATATGTTAATGTGTGTATATGTATATATATATATATATATATATATATATATATATATATATATATATATATATATATATATATATATATATATATATATATATATATATATATATATGCAATAATGCATGCATGTAAGTCTTTTTATGTGGTTGTAAAAATGTTTGTGCATATGCATGTGTATATGTGTGTATGTCTAATTGTATGTGCACATGTATCTGTGTGTATATATGTGTGTGTATGTGCATGTGTATATGTGTGAAAGTGCATCTTCATCATGTATAAGTATATAAGTGCATATCAATAAGTGTGAGTATGCTATATCTAATGAAAATAACACAATTCAAATGATATACAAAGAATAGAAATTGTACTTACAATAGTTAGCCATACTTTTTGCTTGGTTAGCTTCTTGAAATAACCTGCAATAAAGAGAGAAAGAAGAGAGAGAGAGAGAGAGAGAGAGAGAGAGAATTCAAAGAGAGAAAGATGTAGAAAGAAAGAAATAGTGACAGAGGAGACAATAAGAGAGAGCTTAGGCAAAACAACAATTCTGCATATACTTCAGCTCGTAAGCGCAGTGCAATTGCGAACGTTGGAGAGCTCTTCAATCAGATGCATGAAAATGTCGATCGAAGAGCCTCCAACGTTTTAATTTTTTTCCATCAATAGACCGTCGTGTAAGCGATGCTAACGCGTCGAAAAAACCACTAGAGTTGACGTCACATAAGCGACATTTTTTAGCGTCGCTTATGCGATGCAAAAAAGCGTCGCTTATGTGACACTGATTAAACTGTCGTGTTAGCGACGCTCTATGCAAGCGTCGCACACCCCATCGCGCCACATGTCGAAAAAAACATCGTTTGGTTTGTCGTTTAATCGACAGTGCACGCTCAACACTCATTGCAACGCGTTTTGCAATTTTATAGTGATGAAATTGTGTCGTCTTAACCGTCACTATGCGCCCGTATTCTTTGTAGTGAGTCTTTCATTGAACCATGAGGAGACAGACACTATTTCAGCTGCACATTCACTTCACTATTTGAGCCGCACATTCACTTGAGTGTTGTCCTCATCTACATGAAGAATCACATTCAAGTACACCACATCTTATAGATAATTAGACTAGATTCATGAGAAGGCCATACTGATTGGGACATTGACCTTTGATCATCTCTTTATTGGCTAGCCACTTGGAAATGAGCTTTACTTTGGCCTAGAAGATCTTGGGCTTGATGCGGACTTCAATTACTCCATGTATGAGTTTGACAAGACTTCATTCATTAGTCACTTGAGTGGTGATGCTAAGAAGAAAACTTCCCCTTGAAAGCATGCTTCACATATTGGTAAAGTCGAGGGGGAGGTTCCAAATCCAAGCTCAATCAATGATAAGAGACTTAGTAATGATATAAGGCTCGTATGAAGCACATCAAATAGATCTTGTTATATTCCAGACATGTACATCTGTGGAATATGTACATGCCTGGAATATAACAGATTTGGGTACCAAAAGGAACAATTGGTCACAAGCTACATTACAAATCTATATGGGCACCCCAACATCTATTATGAAAGATCTAGAATGCAACCACATCTACGAGAAGGCCAAGGCCTAATGCTCAACAATCAAAGAAAAGGAAGGCTTGATCCCACAAGATAATGCCAACATATGTCCCATGTATACATCAATGCCATGCCCCATCTGCTAGGCAAATGGGGGTACCTAATAAGCTAGTTGAAGCATAAAGAGATCATGTTCGAATCTCGGTTCCAAAGAGCCACTCCTCTACACCAACACACAAAAGTTAATAGGCAGTCATACACATGAAATCAAGGCATGTACCACGAACAAGGTAGCCCAATCAGCAGAAACAACAATAGTGTAAATATCAATGGACACAAAAAAAGAGAGACAACATGCAGAGGAGCTTACACAACACACATAAAACTAGGTTCCCAAATCCCATATTGAATCCTAAGATGACTTCAAGTATATCTGGAAGCCCAAGCACACACATCCTCAACCACCAAAGAAGCAGGCCCCATAGTCTCTCAAAATCATCCCAAACCTCCTCAACCAATCAAAGAAATCTGGATTCCTCAATCCCAGATTCATGTACAAGAGGGGGCTATATACTTTTGGGAGCCTAAAAGTCAAGAAAGTCGATCCCCTAGGCTAAAGGCTTTCAAGCTAATGTCAAATCCAGCTAAACAACCCATTGCACAATGAATCAAGTCATCTACTACAAGTCAAAAGATATGGGTCGCTAGGTCATCATCTTCATCCACATCAACATCAATGATACACAATTTTGGCATCACAAAATATAGAAGAGCAAACCTCTCCATGCAAGAACCATGTGCTAGATCACACAACCCTATATGCAGCACACATTTTCATATCAATAGCACTTAAAGTACACATTCAATTAGGGCCACCTTACATGGCCTCGGATCTAAAACTTGTAATATCCCATTCATGAGAGTGAACGGGCTACAACTCTTGTCATAGACAATTTTGCAAAACTCAAAGCATGATGCTAAGTGAAGTTGGAGTTTGTCATGGTCAAAATGTACATGAAAGTGATTTAAAGGCACATTGCTTTTCCTTGAGTAATTGATTTAGATTGGTTATGGCCTACCAAGGGTCCACTCTTCAAATAGTCAAACAATCCTCTTCAATGTGTATTTGACAATACTTGTGCATATGTCCACATTGGAGATCCTACAAACAACTACACAACTCATGGACATGTAGAAGCAATCTTCTGGTGCTACATGTTGCAAATATGTCTTCATGTGACAAAGGCTCCTAGGTTTCAATAATGCATCCTTAGGTGAAGTCTTTCCAATCCTTGGACTAGGATACTTTGGCAATGGAAATCCCTTGAGCACCACCTTGAAGTTTTTTTTTTCCATTTTTGCACCATTTCCTTTCTTTTTGTATTGTAAATTGTGCATGCATAGGGATACCCTACAAGGCCATGCGCATGCACCTTTTTTTCTCTTTTTTCCCATGCATTGCACTAAGTAGTACACCCTACTACTATCAAAACAATTAAAGACAATAGGAAAAACCAAGAAACATCACCTGTAATGTTTGTAATATGTTCTTATATAGGAACTTCTCAATCCCAATGCGCTTCAAGCCCACACTTCTTTAGGAACAACTTTCATGCTAATTGTCTATCGATGATAGACCTTAGAAGGGGGAGTGTTGGAGATGGAAACTCTCCAGAAGTGTTTTGATGACTAAAAGAGATGGAACAAAACTGGACTTGTGAATATTTGGAAGCTAAAGAGAGCAAGCTAGATGTTCCAACCAAGCCAAAGGTCAAGTTCGAGCCCAAAATTTCCCAATTTTACCCATTATTTTTACAATTTGCATACAAAAAACCCAACACATAGTTTTATGTCCACAATCCAATAATTATAATTTACTCCATAATTGTGTAAGTCGAGGAGTTATTGAGCTTGAGGATGATTCCCTACCCCTCTAGAATTTTGGCATTTTTCTACATCCAATTTAGAAGTCAAATGAAGTTTTATTGCCTATTTTTAACTAGGGTAGACATAAGAATCTCAATAGTCACTTTTTAAGAAAACCTATAAAGTGAACTCATACTCATTTTTAATTTTATTCCTTCTAATCTCTAATCCATTGTGAGTTTCTTGGAGCTCTCTTTCTTGTAAGTGATTCTATTTCCATGCTTTCTTGCATAAGTGTGTCTCCTCTTGTATGTGCATGTCCATGGCGTGGTGAAGGTTGTCACACCACTAACTCCACTTTCGTTTTGACAATTTGTGGTGGGGATCCATCACTTAATGTTAGTTTTTTTAGGTGTATCATGCAAAGAGGTATACACTTGAACAAGTTACATACCCTTGAGAAAGCTCATGATGCAGTGTGCTTCATTTCAAACCAAGAATCACATTTGGCCTAGAGGGTATGGCCTTCTGATGGTGGATAGGTTGTCATAGGAGGGTGACCAAGAGAAGAATAAAGAAAATGATAGAGGGTTGTTTTTGGGGAGCCTCAAATTCTTATGTAGCCATATGTTTTCTGGTAGTCCAAAGTCCATAGTACATATCCATGTGATTGATCCCTCTCAATTATTCTAAGTAACCCTCAAAATTCCTTCCCAAAAAGAGAATTTATAGAGATTCAAAAATTTTATGTACTTGAGTGTGTTGTTTTTTGCTTCCCTCCTTCAAGCACTCATAGATGCACCCATGAATGATCTCATAATCCCATATATCAAGAACAATGGGCAATACTCCTCATGTGTGCTAGTGGGCTTGGGTTAAGTATGAAGTTGCCCTTTGCTAAATGTGTGCTTCTCTTCCCACTCAAATACCAAACGGTACATGAAGCCCTCTTGGATTTTGTTGCTCTCGATTAGTTCTTCCATTTTTTTTTCACTCTCTGTAGATGTTCACAATGGTGTAGATGATGTGGCAACTTGAGAGATGCATAATTGAATGTCCACCTTGCCATGCAATCCATCCTATATCTAGTTAATCTCTCTCTTTGTCCATATGTGACTCCCACATGGAAGCCCACACGAGTGCCCCTTGGCAAACCTATCCTATGTAATAGTTTATAGTCCTCAAGGTTGAAACATTGCAACAAGATGGTAATGTATTTTGTTGACACAAAGTTATGCTTCCATCAACTTGCATAAATTGAATTCTCAAATATTGATGCAAAGCCCCGAATCAAGCTCTTAAAAGAGGCATATAGATCAAATTTTAACTACAAAATATGTATCTCATTGGGGACAATAAGGTACATATTATTAAAAAAAATCAAATTCACATCATCTTTGCACTTTACATACAAGATGCTTTCATGTGGTTGATTTAAAATCCATGTACTGATAAGTAGGCATATATCTTTTCATACCAAGACATATATGATTGTTTCAATGCATGTAATTCCTTCTTTCTATTGCACACCTTATTTTCTTCCCCTTTTTACACAAAACCATGGGGCCAACAAACATACACTTCTCCATCCAAGTTCCCATTAGAAAATGCAATTTAATACCCGATTGGTGTTTGTTTTAGACATTGTGAGCTAGAAGTGCACAAATGCTATCATATGGCATGTTGGAGCAAAGGTCTCTTCGAAATCAATGTTGTTCCCTTCAGCATAACCTTTGGCTACAAGCCTACGTTTACAATGATCAATAATATCATCATGTTTTCATTTCACCTTGTAGATCCATTTATTGTCAATGGCCATTTCAAGGAGGCAAACCACATAGAGAACAAGGAATATCGCATAAGTAAAATTCTTCATAATAGCATCAATTTTTTGATTGAATAACAAATATCCAATTTTTGAGTTTTATACTTCAACAAAGGAAACCTGCTCACTCTCACCATAAAGACTAGAAATATCCATTGAATAGAAATTTGATGCAAAAGAGGCATCACAGGAGCATAAATAAGTATGACAAGTCAAAGGTATATCCAACAAATTTATAATAATGAGATTCCACATTGAAAATATGAAAATTCAAAGATATATCCAACAAATTTATAATAATGAGATTCCACATTGAAAACCAACGGCTTGAGGTGCATGAGGTGCAAGAGGAAACTAGAAGAGCTAGTACTCCTCTTATTTTCACACCTCTTCAATCCTAAGATGTGAAGGAATTTGGGGAAAACTATATGGTTACACAAATAAATCTCATGGACATAAACTGCTCTTGTAAGAGGGGGCATTGGTTGCTTGATGCACTTGAAGCAATGCCATAAAAAGAAATGTTATGGAAATTTTGAAAGAGTAAAAATGCAATGAACTTTGGTAGAAACATGAAGCACCCTTCCCTAGAAAATGCCCTATTCCTACTCAACAAGAAAAACATGACTTATAATTATTTTTTATTTTTTAAATTATTTTTTTCAATGGAGGCTTGACATATGCTTATTCCTTCGGACTTTAACTTTGAAAGTACAATTGCACAAGTGGATGAGCATAGTATCCTCGAGACTTTCTGTATCGCACAAGCAAGGGGTTCGACAAGATAACATTGATAGCAATTAGTTTAGACTGACCAAAGCCTTACATGTCCACCCCGAAGATTGAACTTTGAACCTTCACCTCAAGAGACCAAAGCCAAACCACTTGAACGTATGAGACATGGACAAGTAAGGTAGAATTATACTCTCACATATTGCTATACTTAATGCAAGCAACATGAAACTTGAATGATCCTTCACTCTAGAAATGAAATGAAAGGTTTATTAAGTTCTCTTGTGTCTCTTCTATTTTGGTTGTAAGTTTCTTCCATTTAACTTTTTGTTAATTAGTTAAGAAAACTTCGTGTTGAGCCTATTACATGGATGAAGCGTCAACGACCAGTTTTGAGTCGGGAACAAAAAGCATTTCATGCTCGGCAATTCGAGAGTCACCGCATGTTGAAGAACTTAGGTAGTTCCATAGCAAGCAAGTCTTCAAGCTGTCAAACAGAAATCAAAGAAGACGATCAAAACGCGAGCGCGAAGGTGTGGCGAGGGCCAGCAATGTTCCTCATGAGTCGGCTACTGCTTATCCCATTAAAGCTTGATGAACAGGCATCTTTTGCGGGCAGAGGATACAGAGTTTGTTGGATTGCTGAGGGCTTGCTCGCGGGCCAAGGACCTGCGAGCAGGGGTTCGTTTGCACGCGGAGCTTTTAAAAGAAGGGATTCCCGAGATAAGCTTCCTTGTCCAAGATGCACTTGTGCAAATGTATGTCAAATGTGGGGCAGTGCTGAAGGCTTATGAACTGCTCGTGGGCCTCCGTGTTAAAAACACGACATCGTGGAACAACGTCATTGCTGCATTTATTGGATGCGGACAATGTCCAGAAGCTCTTGATTGCTTCGATCAGCTGAAGCGCCAGGGAGTCCCTGCAAATTCTGTTACATTTTCTTGTGCGCTAAAAGCATGCGCACGCATACGAGCAGTCTCCAAAGGGGAGCAAATTCATGATGAGATAGCCATACAAGGTCTTCTAGGATGCAGTATTATCCTCGGTGCTGCTTTAGTGGACATGTATGCCAAGTGCGGGTCCCTAATAATGGCAGAGCAGGTCCTTAAAAGCCTTCCAAACAGGAATGTCATCACTTGGACTGCTCTGGTTTCAGGGTTTGCCCTACATGGGCATGGTCATGATGCGCTTAGGTGTTTTGAGCTCATGCTTCATGAGGGGCTTTCTCCGGATGCAGTGACTTTTGTTGGCGTTCTAAAGGCATGTGGGAACATTAAAGCAGCTGCAAAGGGTGAAAGGTTTCATGATGAGATTATTAGGAAAGGCCTTCTCAGAGGGAATAATGTGCTTCTTGCAGCTTTGATAGACATGTATGTCAAGTGTGGGTGTCTTATGAAGGCATGGGATATATTGGAGGAGAACCCAGATTCAGACGTATTCTGTTGGACTTCATTGATTGAAGGGTATGTTGAACAGGGCTTAAGTGAGGAGGCTCTTGAATGTTTCAAATTGATGAAGCAGAAAGGAGTTTCTCCAACTACAGTAACTTTTGCTTCTGTCCTAAAAGCTTGTGGCAGCATAGGAGCTGTTGAATCAGGAGAGCAGATTCATGAGGAGATTTCTAGACAGGGCCTGCTCCTAGATGATTTTGTGCTTGGCTCTGCACTTGTGGACATGTATGTCAAATGCGGTGCTCTTTTAAAGGCAAAAAAAGCACGTGATCAACTTCCTGTTCATGATTTAGTGTCATGGACTACATTGATAGCAGGTTATGCCCAACAGGGGCAGAACCAAGAGGCATTGAACTGTTTTAAACAGATGGAGCATTTTGATGTCTCACCTAATGAAGTAACCTTTACTTGCATCCTGAATGCATGCAGTCATTCTGGGCTTGTAGAGGAGGGTGAAATGTATTTTACCCTTATGTACACTAATTATGGGATTAAGCCAGTTTTAGAGCACTATGCATGCATGGTTGATCTCTATGGGAGGGCAGGTCTTTTCAACCTAGCAATCTCATTTGTGAGCAAGATACCATTTGATGATTATATGGCAGTTTGGCGTTCAGTGCTGAAAGCTTGTGAGAAAAGGAAAGACGTGACCATAGGAAGATGGGCATTTGAACATGCACTGCAGATTCATAATGGTGATGCTGCACTGTATGATCTTATGTCCAATATTTACAGGTCTGCTGGGATGCAAGAAAATATGGAGAGTATTGAAGCCGTCAGAGCAGAGAGTAAATCATGGGAAAAGATGGTTAGCTTTTGACTGTTAGATGCCGAAAGAATTCCCATCTATGCTTAAATTCACAATTTTCAGAAGTTTTTACAAGAACACTTTTCTACGAAGAACAGGAGTTTAGAGCACTTGACATGATATGAATAATTGTGATTCTTAATTTGCTATTTTTAAATTTTCTTGGGACAAGATTCAATATCTTAAAAGAAAAGGATCCTTATTTCATTTTAGATAAAGCAGATTATAAGTTTCTTTCAGTGTGAGTATCTTTCAGGACGTCATGGAAGGCAACATTGAGTTTAGTTTCAGAATTTGTTATCAAGTTTGTCTTTTGGTCTTTCTTGCTTTTTGGCTTCATCCACATTGTAGGGGGGGGTGGAGGGGGGGAGGGAGGGGGAGAGAGAGAGAGAGAGAGAGAGAGAGAGAGAGAGAGAGAGAGAGAGAGAGAGAGAGAGAGAGAGAGAGAGAGAGAGAGAGAGAGAGAGAGAGAGAGAGAGAGAGAGAGAGAGAGAGAGAGAGAGAGAGAGAGATATGGAAGATCATGACCTTGGTCTTGCCAAGGTTCACTTTGAGTCCTCTCTCCTTGCAAAAGGTATCGAGCGCCTGTAAATGTGACTGCAACCCCTCCTATGACTCTGAGAGCAGGACAATGTCATCAGCATATAATAGGATATGTACTGGAGTACCTCCGAGGTCTCCTCCTCGCCCTCCTGCTCGCTGTATATACTCCGTGATCTCGTCGATGTAGAGACCGAAGAGAGTGGGTTAGAGAGGGCAACCTTGTTTCACACCAATGGTGCTAAGAAGGCTGTCTGATAGATCGCCGGGGCAGTGTACCCTGCCTGTGACTCGTGCATACAAAGCGTGGATGGCCCATAGCATGTCTGATGGAAGCTGTAACTCCTGGAGCCTCCGTAGTAGTCTCTCTCGAGGGACCATGTCGAAGGCTTTGCGGAAATCCACAAAGCAACAGTATAGTCTCTGCGTCCTCACCTTCGCGCTCTCAATCAAGCAACGAAGCACGAAGATGTGGTCAATGGTGGAGAAAGTGCGGCAGAAGCCTACCTGTTCGGGTGCTCTGATCCCCGCTGCCTCATCGTGTGTACTGAGCTCTGCCTCTAGTACTGCCCCATAGATCTTGGCCAGGATATGGCCTATCATAATAGTCCTGTAGTTCCCTGGGTCCATCATATCGCCGGACTTATGGATAGGCATAATGGTATGCATAGTCCATGAGTCGGGTAATCCCTCAACCAGAGCACGGTTGAAGAGATGGGCGATCAAGTGGGAAACTACATCTGCTGCGTATATAAAGTGCTCTCCCTGTAGCCCCGTGTGGTCTGCTGAACGGCCATGCTCTAGCCTATGGATGGCCTGTCGTACCATGCCTGCTGTGAAGAGGGTGGATATCACCGGACGCGGTGTGGAAGGAATCGGTAATGGTGGCTGTCCTGGGACGTCATATAACCTCTAGGCGTAGGTGTGCCAAGTCGAAGGATCTGCTATGGGTGTAGGTGGACGTGGCTCACGTAGTGCCCTCCACGCGGTGGCACAATCCCTACTCATGAGAAGGTCGATCAACTCTGCCTCCTGTCGCTCCTCGAAAGCTCGCCGCTTCCGGCGTGTGAGGGCTCGCATCTGTCGTCGTGCCTCCCTCTCTGTGATGGATCCCAAGATACTCTGTGCTCTGAGATGTCGGTATAGTCGCCTACACTCCTCATCGTACCATCTATTCTGGGGTGTATGCCCCAGCCGTGTCGGATGTGCAGTGCTGTGGGTGGTGTATGGGAAGCTGAGAGTAGCGGATGTATGGAGGATCGAGGAGAAGTGGGCGGTGAGGGTGTCCAGGGAGGTAGAGGGATCAAGGGAGTAGATGCGCTCTCGAACATGGGAGCTATAGATATGTGCTAGCTCATGTCTAAAGTGAATGGTGGTACGGGCTCGTGGCTGTATGGTGACGGGGTGGGGTATGCATGGTGAGCCGCGAATGGATAGGGCAAGATATGCGTGATGAGCTCCAATCGGTAAGGGTGGGATAGTGAATGAGGTGATCAGATGTGTCGCCTCCGGGGGTCCGATAACATAGTCTACCACACTGCCCCCCTGTGGTGTCGTGGGTGGAATGCAGGTGAGACCGCGCGAGGTGGGCCAGCTCCCCATCCCATTATATATAACGAGACGGTGTGCTTCTCCCATCTGGAGTAAGTGTCGGCCATATAAGGTGGGTGTGGCGGTGTCGGTTGAGGCTCTGAGTGTAGGCATGTCCTCTATGGTACGAAGCATCTCAGGGTTGTCAAAGTCGTAGATATCACACTGGTGGCTCTGAGTGCGGGCATTGAAGTCTCCTACAAGGAAGACTTCACCCATCCCGGTATACTCCATAATCGTGTCACTGAGGCAGTCATATGGGGATGTGGTGTCTGGTCCCTCCCCTCCTGATAGCTGCTCAGGGGAATGTGTGAAGCGTGAACCAATGGGTGCAATATAGCATACGGCGAAGTACGCTGCTCTCTCCTCTGATAGCTGCAAGCGTATCCACATGAAACGTGCCTCTGGGTCTCTGGCTACCACCTGTACCCTGTGCTGTAACGACTGTCTATAGAGCACGGCTACTCCTCCTGATCCTCGTGTGGTGTGCTGTCTCATCTGGCGGCGGTGAGCTTACTCCCACATATAGCCCTCAATCCTCGGTAGGCTCCTCCCCGGGCTCTCGTGTGTCTCTGTCAAGAAGATAATGTCTCTGCCCTCCATCACCTCCTCGAGGCGCCCTGGATGTGTCCATAAAGATCCATTGCAGTTCCAGACTGCAATGTGCACCTCCTGCTGAGCTCTCTCAGAGAGAGAGAGAGAGAGAGAGAGAGAGAGAGAGAGAGAGAGAGAGAGAGAGAGAGAGAGAGAGAGAGAGAGAGAGAGAGAGAGAGAGAGAGAGAGAGAGAGAGAGAGAGAGTCATATTAATGTCTACCAAAAGGCCAAACTTGGCCTATGAGACAAAACCATGTACAAGTGTGGTCATCTCTGTGTATCGATGAAAAGGAAAGTGCTCACTATAGAAAAGAACTATGTAGGCGGAAAACAACAAGATGATGGTGTACCTAACAATGATGGAGTAGTGGAGATAAAGTAGTGGTGCGTGGCTTTGACTTTGTAGATAATGGCCACCTACTACATGGGGACATATGTGAGAGTGAATATGTATACCCTAACTGGTAGAGATGGGTGGAGTGTATGGTACATCGGTGGTGGACTCAACCTCTCCTGCAAGAAGGCGACCCAAGTGTTGGTGGTGCGCCGATGCTCCATCATGTGGTCGTGGGCTACCCTGATGCGAGAGATATCCTCATAATGCAGTCGTGGTCGTCGATACCCAGTCGTACGTGATCTGCGTCGCACTCTCTGTGCCGCTGCCTGCTCGAGTGTGAGCTCTATGCCTGCAGCCTCTCGAAGGCTAGTCTGTATGATGCAACTCAAGTCGCCGTAAGAACTGAGTAATAGTCTGCTGGTACCTGCCTGCGTCTGACGTGTGTGCTATAACATCTGCTCTCGTCTCTCATATGCTGCAGTGATGTAGCGGCCCACCCTCCATTGGTTACCTATCGTCATGCACAACTAGAGTGACTCCTCAATATGTAACTGTGCTCGTAGGTCTAAGTATGCCGGGCATCTCGTAATGAAGTGCTCCTCACTCTCTATCTTTGTATGGCAAACTGGGCACCACCTCTCCTCTCGGGGGACTCCTCTGGCCCGGCCTCTCTCGATCTCGAGCTGATGTGATGAAACTCGAAGCTGCCCAATGACGACACGAAGGTGGTGTGGTAGGTATGTGTCCATGTAACATGGGATCTCAATGAAGCCCTGATCTGAGATCTCTAGGAAATGCTCACGATAATAGAGCATTTTTGGTGGCAATGGATCTCTCGGGCTGACCCATGTCCTTTGTATGTATGTGTGCCATATCTCATGATGAATGATCCTATTCCTCTCCTGGTCGGGAGAGCGAGTAGGTGGGGGCATGGGAGTCATAACGTATTGGTGTTAGTCTTTCTATGTCAAGTCCATGGTGGGCCAGCCAATCTCGTGTCTGTGCATATTATGAGGTGTCCCCTGCTAACGCCATGTCTTGTGATGCCTGGAAAGCTCTGTAAGTGATGGGCTCTCTATCCATGCCTTGGACCCTGTGTAATAAGCATACTGTCTAGAAGAGTGCCTCTACTAGCATCGATGGTGCAGCAAGCTCTGCCCTTACGATATCATGGGGTACCGAGGGCTTGCTACGAATGAGTCTGGCAATCATGAGAACCTGTGGTCTCTCCACTGCTGTCCATCCTGATGCTGATAACCTTGGCCCCCATATGGCTGCCCCATACATAAGTGCTCGAGTGACCAAAGTGTCAAAGAGCCACCCCTTTGTCCGGGGCTCCTGAAAGTAGGCCTGGTGGCATTGTCTCTCCATCAAAGCTAATGCTGCATATCCTCGTGTGATGCGATCTCGAGCTGCCTGAGACATGGAGAAAGTCCAGGAGGTTGCTTTGAACGTCACGCCCAGATATACATATGAGCTGACTACCTCGATGTATGTGCCTGCAGCTGTGAAAGAACTCTGCCTCCTCACCTGCACTCATGTATGAAAGATCGGAACCTTGGTTTTACCAAGATTTAGTGATAGCCCTCTATGTGTGCAGAAGTCATCTAGACCATGTAAATGATGCTGTAGACCCTCTGCAGACTTTGAAACCAAGACAATATCATCAGCATATAAAAGAATATGGACCATGCTTCCTCATACCTCAATGGCATGCCCTCCCTGTTGCTGTATGAAGTCCACTATCTCATCGATGTATAGCCCAAAAAGTGTGGGCAAGAGATGGAACCCTTGCTTCACCCGAATGGTGCTAGCAAGTGAATCTTATAGGCTGCCTGGACATCTCACTCTACCTGATACTCTCTCATATAGGGCATAGATCCCGCATATCATCTCCTCTGGAGCCCCGATGTCGAGTAGGCGTCTAAAGAGTCTCTCCGTCAGGACTGTGTCGAAGGCTTTGCGAAAGTCCACATAGCAGCGATATAATCTCTGTTTTCTCACTCGGGCCTGGTCGATCAGGCATCTCAAAGTGAAGATGTGGTCTATGGTAGAGTAATCTCGTCTGAATCCTTCCTATCCTAGAGCTTTGATACCCTTCCCCTCGGTGAGGGTGCTCAATTCTGTCTCTAGTATTGCCCCATATAGCTTGGCTAGTGTGGGGCCAATTATGATCGTCCGGTATGTAGCTGGATCCATAACATCGCCTTATGTATGGGCACTATGGTGTGCTCGGTCCATGAGTCGGGGAACAGGGTCTTTATTTGTTTTTCGAGTCTTCTGAATTTATCCATAATTTTTTGTTCCTCAACATTTACTTGTTCTTCGAGTCCTCTGAATTTCTCCATCATTTTTCGTATCTCCATGTGGGGGGTGCGTTCCGCTTCTTTTTTGGCCTCTTTGATGGCTTTAGAGATAAGTTCTTCCACTTCCCTCCGGTCCATGGGAGCCATACCGATTCTCTCTATGTATGTGTGTGTGTGTGTGTGTGAGAGAGAGAGAGAGAGAGAGAGAGAGAGAGAGAGAGAGAGAGAGAGAGAGAGAGAGAGAGAGAGAGAGAGAGAGAGAGAGAGAGAGAGAGAGAGAGAGAGAGAGAGAGAGAGAGAGAGAGAGAGAGAGAGAGAGAGAGAGAGAGGGGGTTTTCGGGTTAGGGTTAAACTTTAGGGTTTTGTTTTAGGGTTAGGTTTAGGATTAGGGGGAGGGAGAGAGAGAAGGGCTAGGGTTAGGGTTTCCCATATTCTGTTCTATCCGTCTGTGCATACGAGTTAGACTTTTCCCAAGGCGGTTCAGGTGAGAGGCTCGGGATAGTAGGCTGGCCTTGATACGTGAGAGAGTCTCTCGGCCTGACAAATTTTCGCCTGATATAGGGTTTTGGGGGGAAGCTACCTGATGGGGGAGCAGCGACGGCAACGACCTGATGGCGGCAGTGATCTTACGGTGGCAGCGACCTGATTTAGGGTTTCAGCGACCTGACGGAAGAAGATTTAGGGTTTCGACTTGACGGCAGAAGATTTAGGGTTTCGACCTGATGGAGGAAGATTTAGGGTTTCGGGGGGGGGAGAGAGAGAGAGAGAGAGAGAGAGAGAGAGAGAGAGAGAGAGAGAGAGAGAGAGAGAGAGAGAGAGAGAGAGAGAGAGAGAGAGAGAGAGAGAGAGAGAGAGAGAGAGAGAGAGAGAGAGAGAGAGAGAGAGAGAGAGAGAGAGAGAGAGAGAGAGAGAGAGAGAGAGAGAGAGAGAAAGACTTTTTAACGTCTATTAGAGGCCAAAATCGGCATATGAGACAAAACATATACATCAGTATGATCCAATCCACTGTGATCCCAAAAGGAAAATAAAGAGTGAGTACAAAAGACGGGTATAAAAGGAGTGGACAATAACTGGCCTCAAGGGTGTGGGGTGCTATGGGTATGCACTCTATATGCTCAATGGGTGTGATACAAATATGATATGCATAGGGATGGGAGGCTCGATGGTATCACAACCCTCTAAATGCCTGGAGTGGGTGTAGAATATAATGCATCGGTGGGTAAGGCATCATGGCGATCCTCAAAATGCTCTGAATGTCCAGATCGATAGGGGTGCGCTGCTGACGTCTCCGTATCTCCATGTCATGGCGTGCGTGAATCGCCTGAATCTCTCTCTGGTGTGGACGGACTCTCCGGAGTGGGGGTCTCGGTCGTCGACGCTGTCGTCTAAGCTCCTCTGCTCTGTGTAATGTGACACCCCGCATCGAGCTGGGTCCTCGAGTGGATGTGGGTCTGAAAAAATCTGTGATATGAGTCTGAGGGAGGGGGGCCAGGTGTATCTCCATCTGCTGTTGGAGGAGTGATGTACGACGGTGCTGGAGCTCTACTAGGAAACGACCTAGAGGGCGCTGGTCCTCTGTCTCCAATAAAGCCCTGATCTGTCTGCCCCCCCTGAAGAGCTGTGGGTAGCGGTCTCTGATGTCCTCATATGCGTGGCATCTACATGTGTAGTGCTCCTCGTCCTCCACCTCCTCTCTACATATCCTGCATAATCTCTCGTCCCTCGGGGTATGTGTCGCTCGCCCAACCTCAATCTCGAGCTGGTGTGATGATACTCTGAGCTGCCCAATGGCCACTCTCTCAGCTGGTGCCATGTATGTATCCATGTATCGTGGTCTCTGAATGAAACGATCTACTGTCACAGTCAGGAAGTGCTCTCTGTAGTGTTGCCTCTTTGTGGGAAGAGGCTCCCGTGGTGCTATCCATGTCTCCCTGACGTGTATCTGTAGTAGATCCTGACGGATGATCCTATTCCTCTCCGAACGAGAGAGGGTAATGTGGGGGGGAAGAGAGGTCATACTGAAAGGGGGGAAGATCGGTAATGCTCATGCCATGGTCTGCTAACCATCGGTAAGTCTGTGCATACCATACTCTCTCATGCCCTGTCTTTGCTAAATGTCTGGAGCTCTCAAATGCAAGCCTGGTGAGTCGGCTGGTGGGGAGCTCTCTGACCCTCAGAATAAAGGTCACCAACTGATACTAGCATCGGTGGTGTGCCAAGCTCAGCTCGTATAATGTCATGTGGAACGGAGGGCTTGCTGCGCAGCAAGCGTGAGATCATGATGACCTGGGGCCTCTCAATCTGCGTCCACATCGCCTCCGTGATCCCAGGTGCCCAAACTGCTGCTGCATACATCAATGCGGGTGTCACCAGAGTGTCAAAGAGCCACCCCTTAGTCCGGGGCTCCTGAAAATGTGTCTGAAAGCAACGTCTCTCCAATCCTGCAAGTGCCGCATAGCCTCGCGTCAATCTATCTCTCGCTGCCTGTGCCATGGAGAATACCCCTGTGCTACCTGAGAAGGTGACACCTAGGTAGACGTAGGAGTCCACTACCTCTATCTGTCCTCCAGCTGCAGTGAAAGAGGCGCGATGGCGTACTGTCCTGGAGGTATGAAAGATCATGACCTTGGTCTTGCCAAGGTTCACTGTGAGTCCTCTCTCCATGCAGAAGGTATCGAGTGCCTGTAAATGTGACTGCAACCCCTCCTGTGACTCTGAAAGCAAGACAATGTCATCAGCATATAATAGGATGTGTACTGGCGTACCTCCGAGGTCTCCTCCTAGCCCTCCTGCTCGCTGTATATACTCCGTGATCTCGTCGATGTAGAGACCGAAGAGAGTGGGTGAGAGAGGGCAACCTTGTTTCACACCAATGGTGCTAACAAGGCTGTCTGATAGGCCGCGGGGGCAGCGTACCTTGCCTGTGACTCGTGCATACAGAGCATGGATGGCCCATAACATGTCTGATGGTAGCTGTAACTCTTGGAGCCTCCGTAGTAGTCTCTCTCGGGGAACCATGTCGAAGGCTTTGCGGAAATCCACAAAGCAACAGTATAGTCTCTTCTTCCTCGCCTTCGCGCTCTCAATCAAGCAATGAAGCACGAAGATGTGGTCGATGGTGGAGAAAGTGTGGCGGAAGCCTGCTTGGCCGGGTGCTCTGATCCCCGCTTCCTCAGCGTGTGTACTGAGCTCTGCCTCTAGTACTGCCCCATAGATCTTGGCCAGGATATGGCCTATCATAATAGTCCTGTAGTTCCCTAGATCCATCATATCTCCGGACTTATGGATAGGCGTAAGAGTATGCATAGTCCACGAGTCAGGTAATCCCTCAACCAAAGCACGGTTTAAGAGATGGGCGATCAGGTGGGAAACTGCATCTGCTACGTATATAAAGTGCTCACCCTGTAGCCCCGTGTGGTCTGCTGAACGGCCATGCTGTAGCCTATCGATGGCCTGTCGTACCATGTCTGCCGTGAAGAGGGAGAGAGATTAACGTCTTGCGAAGGCCAAACTTGGCCTATGAGACAAAACCATGTACAACTGTAGTAACCCTTGTGTAGAAATAAAAAGGAAAAGTACTTGCTACACAAAACTGTGTAGGCTGAAAAAGGCTGGAAACAACGAAAGGATAGTGTATTGCGTGGAGGGTAGTAGGGATAATGTAGTGGTTTGTGGGGAGACGTGGCTCTGACTCTGTAGATAATGGCCACCTAACATGGGGGACCCATGGTGGGAGTGAATATGTATATCCTAATTATTGAAGATGGGTGGAGGTTGGTGGAGGTGGGTGGACTATATGGTACATCGGTGGCTGTCTAAGTGCCTTCCGAAGGAAGGCTACTTAGGCGGTGGTGGTGCACCTTTGCTCCATCATGTGGTCATGGGCTATCTTGATGCATGAGATATCCTCTTGGTATAGTTGTGGTCGTCTATATCCAACCATATGTGGTTGGTGTCGTACTCTCTGTGCTTCTGCTTGCAGGAGCATGAGCACTATGCCTCTAGAACGTCTGATGTAACCCATCTCGCTGAAAGAACTGAGTGATGGTCTACTGGTACTCATCCGTGTCTCATGCGTGGGCTGTAGCGCCGGCTCTCGTCTCTCATATGCTTCCGTGAGGGAGCGTCCCAACCTTCGCTGGTCTCCAGTGGTCATGCATGACTGTAGTGACTCCTCTATCTAGAACTGTGCTCGTAGCTCTAAGTATGCCGGGCATTTGGTAACGAAGTGCTCCTCACTCTCTATCTCGTATGGCATACTGGGCACCACCTCTCCGCTCGAGGACTCCCAGATCCGACCCCTCTTGATCTCGAGCGGATGTGATGAAAATCAAAGCTGCCCAATGAGGACTCGAAGGTGGTTTGGTAGGTATGTCTGGATGTAGCACGGAGTCTCAATGAAGCCTTGGTCTGAGATCTGTAGAAAATGCTCATGGTAGTGGAGCATTTTCGGTAGCAATGTATCCGTAGGGCTAATCCATGTCCTCTGTATGTATTTATGCCTATCTCATGACGAATGACCCTATTCCTCTCCTGATGGGAGAGCGAATAGATGGGGGCCTATAAGTCATACTGCAATGGTAGTAGTCTCTCTATGTCAAACCCATGATGGGCCAGCCAGTCCCGTGTCTGTGAGTACCATGAGGAGGTGTCTCCTGCTAGCGTCATGTCGCGTGATGCCTCGAAAGCTCGATAAGTGATGCGCTCTGTGTTAATGCTCCGGATCATGTGTAATAGGCATACTGTCTGGAACAGTGCCTCTACTAGCATCGATGGTGCAGCAAGTGCTGCTATGATGATATCATGTGGTCCCAAAGGCTTGCTCCGGATGAGTCTGGCAATCATGAGAATATGTGGCCTCTCCAATGCTGTCCATGCTGATGTAGCTAATCCCGGCTCCCATATGGCTGCTCCATACATGAGCATTGATGTAACCAAAGTGTCAAAGAGCCACCCCTTTGTGTGGGGCTCCTGAAAATATGCATGATGGTACTCGTGGCACTGTCTCTCCATCAAAGCTAGTGCTACGCACACCTAAGACATGGAGAAAACCCTAGAGGCTGCTGTGAATGTCACTTCCAAGTAGATATATGATTCGATTGGTTTGCCTGCTGTTATGAAAGAACTTTGTCTCCTCACCTATGCTGATATATGAAAGATCATAACCTTGGTTTTATCAAGGTTCACAGATAGCCCTCTATGTATGCAGAAGTTGTCTAGGCTGTGTAGGTGGTGGTGTAGACCTTCCGTAGACTCTGAAACCAGCACAATATCATCAGCATATAAAAGAATATGGACAGTGGTCCCTCGTACCTCAATGCCCTCCCGTCCATGTTGCCGTATAAAGTCCACAATCTCATCAATGTATAGACCAAAGAGGATGGGTGAAAGAGGGCATCCTTGCTTCACCCCGATGGTGCTAGAAAGTGAGGCGGATAAGCCACCTGGACATCTGACTTTACCAGATACTCTCTCATATAAGACATAGATCCCCCATATCATCTCCTCTGGAGCCCCGATATCAAGTAGACCTCTGAAGAGCCGCTCCCTGGGAACTGTGTCAAAGGCTTTGCGGAAGTCCACAAAGCAACAATATAATCTCCTCTTCCTCACTCTTAACTGGTTGATCAGGCATCTCAAAGTGAAGATGTGGTCAATGGTAGAGTAATCTCGTCTGAAACATGCATGTCTTGGAGCCCTGATACCCTTCCTCTCAGTGAGAGTGCTCAACTCTGTCTCTAGTAGTGCCCCGTATAACTTGGCCAATATGATGCCCATCATGATTGTTTGATATGTGGCTGGATCCACAACATCACCTGACCTATGAATGGGCACTATGGTGTGCTCAGCCCATGAGTTAGGGAATCCTTCAACTAGTGCATGGGTGAAGAGGTGGTCAATGAGCGGTGCTAGATGCATCCGTAGTTGAGATGCTCTTCTTGTAAACTGAACTGGTCATGTGCACTGCCATGTTGTAGATGGGCCAATAGCGAAGCTCACCATAGTGGGTGTGAAGAAGGGGTAGTGGGGCATGAGCTCTGTGGCCTAGGAATATGCCACGTGCTCGAGTCTCGAATGGGTGTAAGTAGTTTCCTCTCTCTCAGAGGTCTCCATGCTAGTGCACTGTCCCGACTCATGAGCAAATGGTAGATATCCCATTGTTGTAACTTGTCTCTCCTCCCATTCTCGCGGCTTGCGGCGAGTAAGGCTCTGCATGCGACGCTGTGCCCCTGTGTGTAATATCCCCTATATTCTCTAAAATCCGTAGATGCGTCCTTAGTTCCCGACAATCTGCATCATACCACCGGTTCAGGGGCATGGATCTTGTGTGTGTACACTGTAGGGTGTGTTTGTATGCGATGTGGAAAGTTGTAGAGAGCTCAATAATGTAGGATGGTGGTGATATGTGACGTGAGTGTGTCCAAAGGTGAGAGTAGATCGAGGGAGAATAGGCGGGTATGTCAGTGGTGTGCGTGAAAATGTGAGATCTCGTGTGTGAAGTGTATCATGGTATGTGGCTCAATGAGTGAGGGAGGGCCTAATGGTAGGAGATGAAAGTGTGAATATGATAAACATATGGTCAACACCAAGTGGGCGTCATCCAATACTAAGTGAGGGAATAAGTGAAGCTCCAAAGATGGTACCCAGAATGTAGTTGGCCGTGTGCTCCCCCCCGTGAGGGAAGCAAGTAAGTCCGCCCGTGCCTGGCCAACGGTGCATCCCGTTATATATAACGAGAAGGTGTCGACTGCATAGCTCTAGCGGGTGTCTTCCGTACCCGGTGGTGTCTTGACCCACATGCGTTGATACTCTATTGGTGCTCGTCTCGTCTCGTCTCGTCTCGTCTGGATCTCTGCCCCTCATGTTCTGTGGATGCTCCATGTCATATGACTCGCACTGATGTAACTAACTGGGTGCGGCCATTGAAGTCCCCCATAAGGAAGACTTCACCTAAGGTGCTGTAATGTAGTATTTGATATGAAAGAACTGTGTATGGCGAGTCTTTGTCCCGGGTCTGTCCTGCATATTGGGATCCACCTGGTGGGAAGTAGCATATGGCAATGTGAGCCAAGCTCTCTGGTGCTATCTCCATGCGGAGCCACATGTATCGTGCCTCCTCATCTATGCCTATGATATGGATTGAGCTTTGTATCTCCTGTCTAAATATGATCGAGACAACACCCCCCCCCCCCCCCCCCCCCAAAAAAAAAAAAAACCCTAGTGTTGTACTCTGTCTCATCGTGGTCCTGATTGCAGATTCCCAATGAAAACCTTCCATGCAAGGTAGGCCTCTTTTTGGGCTCTCATGGGTCTCTGTGATGCAAGCAAAGTCATGAGTGTCTAGGATCTCTTTCGATCGATCTGATCGTGTCCAAAGTCATGAGAGAGAGAGAGAGAGAGAGAGAGAGAGAGAGAGAGAGAGAGAGAGAGAGAGAGAGAGAGAGAGAGAGAGAGAGAGAGAGAGAGAGAGAGAGAGAGAGAGAGAGAGAGAGAGAGAGAGAGAGAGAGAGAGAGAGAGAGAGAGAGAGAGAGAGAAAGAAAGTGTTTTTACGTCTATTAGGAGGCCGAACTCGGCCTATGAGACAAATCGATGTACATGGGTGTATCTTCTGTCAATCAGAAAAGATAAAAGTGCTGAAAAGAAACTGGTTAAGCTGATATAGATCTCCGTAGTGTGCATGTGGGGATACCCATGAAAGTGGTGGGGGGTGTATGGAGTGCGATATCTATGATAGTCTATATGCAAAAGGGTAGTACAACAACCATGAGAATGCATCTAAAACGACTAACTAGCTCCATCCTGTGCTAGTGGGTGGGATGTAATATGTGATACATAGGTGGAGGTGGAGTCAGGGCCACCCTGATGGCTGCAACGGGATCGGCCATCATCTGGGATCGTCTCTCCTCCATGGCGCGATGGTCACAAGCCTGGATCTCCGCAATCTGGTGTCGGTGAAGTCTCGGGGCCCGATATCCTATATCACGGGGTCGTCTCCTAGCTCGAGATATCTGAGCCTGCTGAAGAGTCACCCCGCTCGGTATGTGGGCTGAGGGGGGGAGGGCTGCAGCACGTCGTGGAATAAAGAAGTCAGTGAGCTGACTCTGTCTCCCTCCTGTATGGAGTGCTACAGTAGGCTGGAGTAGGGAATCTCTGTGACTCTGTATCTCTAGTAAGAATCGCCCGAGCTGTCGCTGGTCTCTAGAGTCCATGATCTCTCGGAGGGTGGGCTGCCCTGCAAACAGAGTCTCGTATCTGCCTCTGATGCCATCATATGCGCTACATCTGCATACAAAGTGCTCCTCATCCTCCATCTCTACTCTGCATACTCTGCATATCCGCTCCTCTCTGGGAATGTCTGCGGCTCTGCCCGTCTCAATCTCGAGTCGGTGTGATGAGACTCTCAGCTGGCCAATCGCTACCCTCAAGCTATGAGGCATGTGAGTATCCATGTAGCGTGGTCGCTGGATGAAACCGTCAGCTAGTATGTCTATGAACTGGTCTCGATAGTGCGATAGTCTCGATCCCGTGTGGTGTGTGCCATGTCTGACTAATGTAGAGCTGCCAGAGATCCTGTCTGAGCACAACATTCCTCTCACGACGAGAGAGGTGGATGTGAGGTGAGTCTGGGTCATACTGAAAAGGCGGCAATCTGTCCATATCAAGTCCATGACTATCAAACCAGACTCTAACCTGAGTGTACCAAGCTCTCTCATATCCTAACTCTGATATCTGTATAGATGCCTCAAGAGCTGTGTGTGTGAGTCTATCTGTAGGGAGGTCCCTAATCCTCTGAATAAAGCAGATAGTCTGGAATAGTGCCTCTACTGCCATGGGTGGTGCAGCTAGCTCTGCCCTGATGATGTCATGTGGCACCGACTGTTTCCCACGAAATAATCGCGAGATCATACGTACCTGTGGCCTCTCGATCGCACTCCACTGGGTGACTGTGAGACCTGGGGCCCAAACCGTCGCAGCATACATCATAGCTGGTCTGACCAGTGTGTCAAATAGCCAGCCCTTCGTGCGGGGCTCCTCGAAGTGTGCTTGGTGACATCTCCGCTCTAACATGGCTAAAGCTGCATATCCGCGTGTGAGTCTATCGGTGGCTGCCTGTCTCATGCTGAAGGGGCACATAGGAAGTGACCACCTCAATCTGTCCACCACCAGCTCTGAATCCTGCTCCATTCCTCACCATGGGGGAGGTGTGGAAGATCATGACCTTGGTCTTGCCAAGGTTTACTGTCAAGCCCCTCTGTGTACAAAACTCATCCAGGGCCTCAAGGTGGCGCTGTAATCCCTCGGGTGACTCTGAAATCAAGACAATGTCATCGGCATATAATAAAATGTGGACATGTGTACCTGCGAGGTCTGCACCCTCTCCTCCAGCTCGGAGAATGTAGTCCTCAATCTCGTCAATGTAGAGACCAAATAGAGTGGGAGAGAGTGGGCAGCCTTGCTTAACACCGATGGTGCTAGCAATGGCCTCAGACATACCTCCTGGACACCGTACCCTCCCAGTCACCTGCTCATAGAGTGCATAGATGGCCCAAATCATCCCTGATGGTACTCCCAAGCTCTGGAGGCGTTGGAAGAGCCTCTCTCGCGGCACTGTATCAAAAGCTTTGCGGAAGTCCACAAAGCAGCAATATAGCCTCTTCTTCCGCACCCTTGCCCCATCAATGAGGCAGCGCAGAATGAAGATGTGATCAATAGTAGAGAAAGCTCGTCGAAAACCTGCTTGGCCTCGTGCTCGTAGCCCCTCAGTCTCTGCATATGAACTGAGCTCTGCCTCAAGTATGGCACCGTATAGTTTGGCCATGGTGTGGCCAATCATGATGGTCCTGTAGTTCCCTGGATCCAGGGTGTCGCCAGATTTGTGGATAGGCACAATGGTGTGCCTAGTCCACTCCTCTGGGAAGCCCTCTCCTATAGCCCGGTTGAAGACATGTGCAATCAACGGGGCTATAGTGGAGGCTGCATATATGAGATGCTCGCTCTGCAATCCTGCGTGGTCTGTCGAACGTCCATGTCGAAGTCGTCGTATGGCCCTCTCAACCATCTTTGCTGTGAAGAGAGAAGAACTAGTAGGGCGAGGCTCAAGTGGCTGGGGAATGGGAGGCTGCCTAGGTACCTCATATAACCTCTGAGCATAATCATGCCATGTGTGTAGGTCTCCAATAGGTGTGGTCGGGCGTGGCTCTCGTAGGCTGCGCCATGCTGCAGCACTGTCCATACTCATAAAGAGATGGTATAGCTCAAGCTCCTGTGCCTCCTCAAAGGCTCGCCTCTTTCGACGTGTGAGAGTCTTCATCTGTCCCTTGGCCTCTCTCTCTGTGATCTCTCCCAATGCTCGCTAAGCTCGTAGTCGGCGGTAAAGATCTCTGCAATCCTCATCATACCAACGATGTTGTGGCATAGTCCCGGGAGGAGGTGTGTGACGAGAATGGATGGTGTGTGGGAAGGAGCTGATGGCTGATGTCTGAAGAACTGATGCTATCTGAGAGGTGAGTAGGGATAGTGGAGTGTCAGGATGAAGTAAGAGAAGACCCTGCTCGACTCGAGCCGCATATATGTGAGCTAGCTCGTGTGTGAAGTGGATGGTGGTGTGTGGGATGCGTGCTGCGGGTATGCGTGTAGGGGTGTCTCCCTTCAGGGAGAGTGCGAGGTATGTGTGATCAGCCCCAATGGGTATGGGTGGGATGGTGAATGAGGTAAGTAGGTGGATGGCCTCTCTGGACCCCATGACGTAATCTACTGTACTTCCCCCGCCATCTGTGACTGAGTGTGGTATGCATGTCAATCCTCCTGAGGTAGGCCACTGAGTCATCCCGTTATAGATAACGAGATTATGTCGAGAGCCTAGTCTGAGTAGGTGAGTGCCATAGTGAGTGTGTGTAGCGTCAGCTGAAGCTCGAGCTGTAGACTCATCCTCTATGGTATGTAGTATCTCCGTGTCTTCTGGGTCAAATATCTCACACTGATCATTGCCTGTCTTGGCATTGAAGTCTCCCATAAGGAAGACTTCCCCTAATGCAGAGTACTCTGTAATCTCTTCTGACAAGCAAGTGTATGGTGAGTCCTCCTCTCGATCTATGATAGCGAAACGCGAGCTAGAAGGAGCAAAGTAGCATAATGCTATGAAGATGATCCTCTCCTGCGAGAGCTGGAGTCGAATCCAAAGATATCTGGCCTGTGAATCACGTGCGACTATCTGTATCCTGCTCTGAAGTCCATCTCTAAAGAGTATGGCTACTCCTCCTGATCCTCGGGTGGTGTGCTGAGGTGTACACTCTCTGTATGTGGACTCCCACTGAAAACCGTGGACACGAGGTAGGCCCCGGTCCGGGCTCTCATGTGTCTCTGTGAGCATAATGATGTCTTTGCCTTTGCGCACCTCTTCCAATCTCTCTCGGTGTGTCCATAGATCTCCATTGCAGTTCCAAACTGCAAGGTGTATCTCCTCGAGTGTCTCACAGGCCGCGAATCCGTATGGGATGGCCTTGCCATCAATGATGACACGACCATCTCTGTATGAAGCCTTCTTTCCTTCTTTGCGAGCTTGATGTACTCTCGGCATGCATGCACGACGGTGTGCTACCTGCATGGGTGTGAGATCATCGTCAAGGTAGATGGGGGGGCCATCAAGTGCTCTCAAAATCACCCTCTTGCGTAGGAAAGTAGATCTTATATCTTCGGAAGGGAAGTGTAGAATGAGAGCTCTCTTCTTCGTGGGGTCTCGTCCCGTTCTCCAAGACTTGATGAATGGGGGGGACTCCTCTTTGTAGCCGAGTATCTTGCATAGTGTCTTCCCATCGGACTCGGGGGTAGAGCCTTCTTTTTCTTCAATGCCCGTGATGCGTACATTGAGACGGCGGGCATGTCTCATCTTTTCTTCCTCAATAGTGGTGTGCACGATGAGGGCTTCTTCCTTTTGTGCTTTCTCTTTGGCTTCTTTTTTGATGTTCTTCTTCACTATGTCGATCCACCCTTCTTTGGTAGCTTCTAATTTGTTTTCCATGCTCTCGGTCAAGGATTTGGTGAGTTCTTCTTTGAGAGCTTCTGTCTTGTTCATATTAATCTCTCCTTCTTCGGGTGTAAGAGAGACCATTGAAGCTTTGAGGAGCTCCAATTCCTCTTTCATGTTTGCCCTCTCCTTAGCCCATTCTTCTTTCTCTTTCTGCCATGCTTCCCTCTCCTTATGATATGTTTCTACTTCCTTCTCGAGCTTTGAGAGGCGGCTGATGATGGCCGTGATAGTGGAGTCCACCATCTTCTTGTTTTCTTTGATAGCTATGGTCAGTTTGTCCTCCATTTTTGTCAAATCGTCCTTCTTAGCCGTAGCGCTCATTGCATTCGAAGATGAAAAAATGCTCAGAGTACTGAGCCTAAAGACTTGCGATGAAGACGGGAGCGCGCCCGATGCGCGATGGAGCAAGGGTTGGAGTGGCTAATAACTGTAGGAAACAGTTATTAGTCCGGGCCAGGGACACACTACTTGAGAGGCAGGGACACACTACTTGAGAGCTTTCTCTTGGTCTTAAATCAAAGCTTTGAAACCCTGAGAACTGAGTTGCTGAACTGTAGGAAACAGTTATTAGTCCGGGGCAGGGACACACTACTTGAGAGCTTTCTCTTGGTCTTAAATCAAAGCTTTGAAACCCTGAGAACTGAGTTGCTGAACTGTAGGAAACAGTTATTAGTCCGGGGCAGGGACACACTACTTGAGAGCTTTCTCTTGGTCTTAAATCAAAGCTTTGAAACCCTGAGAACTGAGTTGCTGAACCCTAAAAAATTATTTTCGAAAGCCTGAAAACCCTAAAAAACCCTAAAAAGAGAGCAGTTCACGGTGGAGGCCGGGGACAGGTCGCGAACGGGCCTGGGGGAGGCGAGAGACGTTGCGGGAGGGGCTGAGGATAGGTTGTGCAGGGCGTGAGGGCTGCGGGCAGGCTGTCAGGGGGGGGGTTGGCGCTGCGTTTTAGGGTTTCTGCACGGGGTAGAGCTGCAGGAGAAGGGAGAGGTGGCGATTAGGGTTTTCGTGCAGATCGAGCAGAGCGCGGGAGGGGCTGAGGGAGGCGAGAGGCTGTTGTGGAGGCTGTTGCGCAGCACAGAGAGAGAGAGAGAGAGAGAGAGAGAGAGAGAGAGAGAGAGAGAGAGAGAGAGAGAGAGAGAGAGAGAGAGAGAGAGAGAGAGAGAGAGAGAGAGAGAGAGAGAGAGAGAGAGAGAGAGGGAGGGAGGGAGGGAGGGAGGGAGGGAGGGAGGGAGAGATTAATGTCTATTAAAGGCCAAAGTTGGCCTATGAGACAAGACCATGTACATCAGCGATCCTCTGGAAATCGAGAAAATAAAACAAATAAAATAAACCGAAACTCAACTCTAATGTAGAGAGGTGTGATTTTGGCTTAGAAGAAAATGGCCACACAATGCAAGAAGGAGAGTGTGATAGAGAAGATATAGGGTGTAGCTCTACACTAGTAGCCGAGACTCCAATAGAGAGTTGGATGGAGGATGACACATGGTCATTGGTCGGAGTACCCTTTGGAGGAGGGTATCCTAGGGTGTGGATGTGCGTCTCCACTCCATATGCTGCTCATGTAATGAAATAATGCTCATGATCTTACCTTGGTATAGCCTGGGTCTTTGGCGCCCAGAGGCTCTAGGTTGTCATCGAGCTTTCTATGTCTGTGCTTGTCGAAGGGTGAGACCTACCCCTCTAGGAGGGGGGAGTGTAGATCTTGTCTCAATCCTTTGGAAAAAGTGGGTGATCGTTTGCTATCTCCACCTCCTCTATGACGGTCTTGAATGTATCAACAACTCTTGTCTATGATATGTAGCGATGAGGAAGCATCCGAATCGCCATTGATCCTCTAACAAAGTCCTCATCGCTCTCCACACCTGTCTTGCATGACAGACATATATGCTCTTCCTTGAATATCCTCTAGCCTAGCCTCGGAGTGCTGAGCCTTCCCTTCCTCGCGTTTCTTGGGAACGTCGGTTGTCCCATGCATCGTGGGTAGATCCCAGACAACGAGAATGCCCCCCGTCCATCCTTGACGGGTCTTTCACCTTGACGGTCGGGCCGATGCCGGCCCGTCCCTCTTGTCCACTCACTCAAAGGGGCGTTGGACGTGTGTGACAAAGGATAGCCACTATGCATCTTGGCAAACAGCAACCATGGACTCGGCGGCAACGTACCGGGGGGCCGGCCCGCCTTCGGCAGTTGTCCCTCTCATCTTTCGGGTTAAGTCCCATCTTTCGCTGCAACTAACCTCCGGGCCACCCAACTTGTCCTGCTTCGGCTTCCGGGTTACTTAAGGGGATTGCCCCTTTAACTCGTGGCCGTCCTCCTCCTTGTGGGCTCAAGACAAAAACCCCCCTTGGAGTTGGATTGTCACATTTGGTATCAGAGCTTTGGCTCTTGGTCGATCGGTGAATCCGCCATTGACGGTGTCAGTCGTCGTCCCGTGTGCAAAAAGGGCATTTTCCTTTTTTTTACATGAGATACATTCGCTGGTGCCCCCTGCTTGGGCCTTGGCTCATTTTGGCATAAATTTTTTTATGTACGTTGCAACTTCCGCCGTCAGCCTCGCTTGGGTCGTCGGCAAACGATAGTGGATTAGAGCTTCAAGCCCGAGTGACACGGGCCCGGGGGTCGGCGTAAGAGGCCACCCCGATCTTTTATGATCCTTTGTAAGGCACGATGATTTGCCGGTTCATGTGTTTATGGGTTCGAACCACTTGTCCGCCCACTCCCATTCGCGTGTTCACTCATGGGTCTGGTCCCGCGATGTTCATTCTGCGGCTTCCTGCCGTGGGGAGGGAGGACCCGTCCTCCATATGCCGGCAAGATGGCCTTGTTCTCCGGGCCGGGCCGGGCCGAGGTAGCTGTTGGAAATCAATGTCACATCAGTCCGAAATCCTATTAGGGCAGAAACCCTAATTTTGGTACTGTCATTTTTTGGCACAAAATTTGGGTAAAAGTTTTTATGAGCCTATCTTGAAGAGCTTGATGAGAGCTTTCTAATGGTATAGGACATTTCGTCATCAGATAGCAGATGTGGGAGAAAACCCTAATTGAAGTTGAGCAAATTAATAAGTTAAAAAGCTTATGAAAAGCTAATTTCAGCGATTTATAAAAATAAAGCAACACAAGTTTTTAGCAATCAGCTTTTATTTAGCGATAGCTTTATTAAAAAATAACGATCCAGCTTTTCGAAAAAAAAGCAGCTTTATTCTGGATTTTCGCATGGGAGACTTAAAGGCTATATAAGAAGGCTTTGTGGTCAGTTTTTGATATATCCAACGCCAACACTTGGTCACTCTTGGAGGTGATTGTGCTGATGCACACATGGGCAGCCATGGTGCACATATGGGCAGCTATGGAGCATCTATTGAAGCACATGAGGAGAAGCCATGGAGTTATTCTTGGAGAAGAGTGTGCTCATACTCTTGCTTATGGAAGAGACTTACTCATCAGCAGCTTGTTGGTGTGGATCATCCATCTACATGATGTATTTGAAGATTGTCTTCTACATGAAGATTATGGAGTACTTCAAAGACATTGGATGGAGCTTAACATAAGATTGCATTTTATGTTAACTATTCAGGTACATATTCTCTTTATGCACACAGGTACTACTTGGAGCTTATGGAGGCAGTGGCATCCATATCTGGAGGTGTTCTATTCGGTTACATAAAGGAGAATCAGTACATGCATGCTACATGCATTAGATGAGGTGTTAGAGAAGGTGTTTCCACACGAGTACGAGGATTTATGTCAGCAACATGTTAGCATTCTATGCTAATTCCGTAAGTATGTGATCTTTCACACACACATCTGATTTAGGGTCTTCCATAGCCTAAATTCAGAGTAGGGTTTGCTGAATATCAATTTCAAACTGATCTTTCCTCTTTCAGGCACTCATATTCACTCTTCTATAACCTATCGAGTCCTACATTTGATACATATTCAGATTTTTGTCTCTACATCTGAATATTCTTGTAAATTCTGGACATACACTCTTCCATCTATTTCTGTTCATGTAGAGTGGTTGAGATTTTGACTCACATTGTAAATTGACATTTGTATATATGATGGTGTGAGTAAGGAGTGGCTTACGTAACACTTTGAACATGTTGTCTAATCTCTCTCTATCTTTGTCTCATCATTGTATGATTAAGTGTTGTATGTTCATGTTTGTCAATTTTGGAAGATATTGGAATCTATGTTGTAGATCGTGGAAACCTGTGGGACCTGTGGAATTAGTTATGGGCCTACCTAATTTCCAACATTTGGTATCAGAGCTCCCTGACTACCAACATATGGTTTCAGAGCATCTTCTAACATTTGACATATGACATACACACTTAATCTAGATGAGTAGAGATTTGAGAATTAGACAAATCATTCACATGTTTGTTTATTAGTGTGGAGTATGAAGCCGATGATCTGTTAGTAGCCAAATACTTTACAAGAGTATTGTTTGAATACCAAGACTTGATGAAGAGAAAGCTACTTCAAATTCAAGGAAGAACAATGGTTTGGAGAAGATGAAGGAACCAGATTAACATCAAATCACAGGTATTAGTTTCTACTATCATATTGTCATTTGCAGGTCATATCTTAGAAGAGCAGTTATGAAGAAATTTGAAGGACTCAAGGAGTGCTTTTACACACTTCCATTACTTTGAAAGTTAAAGCATTAGCTACACCAAATCAGGTATCTAGAGGTTGTTCTTGACAACTTTGATAGAAGATATCTTTCATAGCAAGAAAGCTCATCTAAGAAGAAAAATTTGGAGATTAGATGAGTTTTGTTTTCAGCCAATACAAGGTTGGACGTTCTTTGATCAAATTTTGTACCTAGAGAGGTAATTCAGCATTCAGCCAACTCAAAGAAAAGGTTGGTGAATTCAGTCATATCAGTCACATTTGAAGCAGAGTGTTGATTCAGCATATGAGGAGATGGTAGAAGCATGTTTTATCTTCAATGTTCACTTCCATTTATATACCATGTTTGTTTTGTCTCTTTTTCTTAGCACTAGAGGAAGAGAAAATTCATTTGAAGAAGTTAAGAATGTTTGCTACTTCAAGATGAAGAAAACAAAAGGTATGGAAGAGAAGTTTGAAGATGTTGACATCATCAGGTGGAAGAAAGATGGAGAAGAAGAAGGTCCAACAATTCCAAAGGGAAAGTAAGACTTCTTTCTTTTCTCTTATATTTTCCATATACTTTTCCTACTTTTATCCTCTACATCCAAAGACAAGTCTACAAGAACATCTTGTGTGAAGAAAACAGTTTAAAGAAGAAGCAGTTTCTTCTCTTGCATTATACTTGGTCATGTTTTAGTAGGTTTTGACAAAGAACTGCATTGAGAGAAAGAAAAGAAGCACATATATAAGACAGCTTATCTGTTTTGACTCATCTGAGTATGAGTTATGTATAAGTTGAAGATTTTGAGCAGGCAGCTTATATGTTCCCTCAAAGAATTTTTGGAGTGTCAATTCAGAGCTACTTGGTATATGACAAGTTGCAGAGAAGTATATTTCTTCTTTACCTAACTCTTGAGGTAAAAGAGTATTTGTAGCAGATGTTGCAGACTTGGAGTGAGGTTTTCTCTGTTTGGAAAAGTTACCTCATATTTAGTATATGCAGTATACTCAGAAAATTCAGAGTTTTTGCAGGAAAATTCAGAAAATTCAATATTTTCAGAAAAATTCAAAAAATTCAGTATTTTCAGAAAAAATAAAAAAATTCAGTATTTTCAGGAAAATTCAGAAAATTTAGTGTTTTTAAAAAAATTCAAAAAAATTCAGATTTTTTTATGTACCAATTAGATGGAGAATCTACTTTTATCTTGACTTTTGGATACATACTTGTATTCAAAAAGGTGTTCCATCAGATCCTATCACTTGATTGAGAAGTGGAGTTAGCCAAAAGAAAGTCAAGCATATACTATCACATTTCACCTGGGAAGAATAATATGAAGATATGAAGTATCAACTTGCAGCTTTTGGAGTTCTCAAGGTGAGAGTTTGTCCACTTGTGTTCCAGTAGGAGTTGCAGATTCTTGGGAAGGATTTAGTTGAAGAAAAGTTTTACAACTTTAAGTAAGAAACATAGACACTTAGAGACATTCAGGTAGCAAATCAAACATTCAGTCATGAAGGTTTGAAGAGAGCAGATTCTACACAGGTATTTTGTTAAAGAGATCATAGATCTTGGATGATCTTGTATGATCTTGAATAATCTTGAGTATTTTTAAGTCAGATGTCTATCCTTTGTTTGTCAAGTTCTTAACATTGGAAGAAATAAGTCAAAGATTCAGATTGTATCAGATTACTGTTGCAAAGAAATAGAAGAAGATACTTGTTATGTTGAAGAAGATTATGAATCTTAAAAGTGCTTTCAGCAAAGGTTTTTGTTATGATGTAATAGATGAGCTAACCTTATTCTAGATTATGGGAAGCTCAAAAATGGAAGGGAAAGCTATTGGCATGTGCACTGCTAATAAAAAAAGGGTTCAGATTATTTGTTTCAGACACAGGTATTGATGATATGGTACCCATGCTAAATCAATAAAGATCAGATTTATTGAAAGAAGGAAGACGTTCCAGATTTCATAAAGTCTGATATACTTTGAAGAATTCTGGATACTAGTGTTAAATCATCCAAGGGGGTGATGAAACATGAAGACTTATTTTCAGCCATACGTGAAAGAATGCATAATCATACCTACAGGTATTCCTATATTTCCTTTGTCAGTTTCTCTTTATGTTCCAGCTTTTGAAGAAAGAAGGAAGAAGGAGAATGTCTGGAGAAAGTTCCTGTTGGGTCTTCCTGTTCGGAAGAAAGTTCCAGAGTTCTATTGCAGAGAAACTTGATATTTTAGAGAGGTCTGTTACTTATGAGGTGCGCACATATATGATTATACCAGACTCTGAAGGAAAGAGGTATGGACTTACAAATAGAACAAGGATGAAGACAAGACGACTTCATAGATATGAAATTTTGGTGAGACTCATAAGAGTTGAGTACAGTCAGAGATTAACTAGCTAGTGTTCATAATACACTAAGTTGTGAGTTGTCAGTCACAAGTCCCAGGATTCAGTTCCTAATTTTGTTTAGTATATTTACATGACACAACAGAAGTGAGAAACCTTTCCTAAGGTAAATGCAAATATGTGGATCCTAGTGTATGCTTACAAGTTTGAGAAGACAAAAGATAGCAGATTCAGAGTCAATTCATGCTACATATGTTGTCAAGCAGTGATTGCTTGATGTATGCTATCACCATTGGATATCTAGTTTGCATATTTTCTCAAGTATTATGGTTCATATTCAGCAAATTCAGATTTTTGAAGTTTGAAGAAGTTCAAATTGAGTTTTGAAGAAGACTTTTGAAGATAAAGTTTGAAGGTCAATTATGAAGGACAAGTTTGAAGCTTATGTCAGTTTGCAGATGAATGAAGTTACATATCCAGTTTAGTTTGTACCAATATGACATTGCAAGGGGGATTGTTGGAAATCAATGTCACATCAGTCCAAAATCCTATTAGGGAAGAAACCCTAATTTTGGTACTTAGTCATTTTTTGGCACAAAATTTGGGCAAAAATTTTATGAGCCTATCTTGAAGAGCTTGATGAGAGCATGCTATAGGACATTCAGTCATCAGATAGCAGATGTGGGAGAAAACCCTAATTGAAGTTGAGCAAAATTAATAAGTTAAAAAGGTTATGAAAAGCTAATTTCAGCGACTTATAAAAATAAAGCAACACAAGTTTTTAGCAATCAGCTTTTATTTAGCGATAGCGTTATTTAAGAATAATGATCCAGCTTTTCGAAAAAAAGCAGCTTTATTTGTGGATTTTCGCATGGGAGACTTAAAGGCTATATAAGAAGGCTTTGTGGTCACTTTTTGATATATCCAACGCCAACACTTGGTCACTCTTGGAGGTGATTGTGCTGATGCACACATGGGGCAGCCATGGTGCACATAGGGGAAGCTATGGAGCAGCTATTGAAGCACATGAGGAGAAGCCATGGAGTTATTCTTGGAGAAGAGTGTGCTCACACTCTTGCTTATGGAAGAGACTTACTCATCAGAAGCAGCTTGGTGGTGTGGATCATCCATCTACATGATGTATTTGAAGATTGTCTTCTACATGAAGATTATGGAGTACTTCAAAGACATTGGATGGAGCTTAATGTAAGATTGCATCTTATGTTAACTATTCAGGTACATATTCTCTTTATGCACAGAGATACTACTTGGAGCTTATGGAGGCGGTGGCATCCATATCTTGAGGTGTTCTATTCGGCATACATAAAGGAGAATCAGTACATGCATGCTACATGCATCAGATGAGGTGTTAGAGAAGGTGTTTCCACATGAATATGAGGATTTCTATAAGCAACATGTTAGCATTCTATGCTAATTCCGTAAGTATGTGATCTTTCACACACACATCTGATTTAGGGTTTTCCATAGCCTAAATTCAGATTAGGGTTTGCTGGATATTAGTTTCAAATTGATCTTTCCTCTTTCAGTCACTCATATTCACTCTTCTACAACCTATCAGGTCCTACATCTCATACATATTCAGATTTCTGTCCCTACATCTGAATATTCTTATAAATTCTGTACATACACTCTTCCATCTATTTCTATTCACATAGAGTGGTTGAGATTTTGACTCCCACATTGTAAATTGACATTTGTATATATGATGGTGTGAGTAAAGAGTGGCTTACGTAACACTTTGAACATGTTGTCTAATCTCTCTCTATCTTTGTCTCATCATTGTATGATTAAGTGTTGTATGTTCATGTTTATCAATTTTGGAAGATACTGGAATCTATGTTATAGATCGTGGAAACCTGTGGAATTAGTTATGGGCCTACCTAATTTCCAACAGTAGCGGCGTAAGTCGTACGAGCTGCCGTAAGACACGTCCCTTTGGGGTGGGTGCCCCTGTCCACGAGACTCAAACTTGGGAGCAACACAGGGAGTCCCTCCGTGCTCCACCACGGGTGGACCAAAAGCGTAGAGTGCTATGGAAAACAATGATGCTTCCATGTGCCAAAACGAAACGCACATAACCCACTTGTATCTGGTATTTGAGTCGCCCCCGAGCCAAAGAGACCTTATGGAAGAAGAAGGCCATCAAAATCGTGTTCTCTTGCAAGGGTATCACATCGGACGGAGTAGTGAGTGCCCTGAGGCCAAAAATATTTTCGGATGGAAGTAAGTCCCAATCTTTTACTCAGTATCCCTAGAGTTCATCAAAAGGAAGTGCCGTGCTTCCCGTCGGGCCGTGCGGGGCCTGGAACGCACTGCGGGAAAAACGGTGGCCGATGGGCTCGTGGCTTTGCCCTCCCGTCGCGCCCGATGTGAATGCTGCCCGGGCATCCCTCTGTGGCCGGGCAAAGATTCAAGTTAAGACGGCCGGCGTGAATGTAAGATGCACCGCTGCACGTCCATACGCAAAGCGAAGCTAGGGCCGCATGTGGCCGGCGGGTGCGTGGCCTTGCCCCCCCGTTCGTGCCTTATGGGTGCCACTCATGTGTCCCTTTGTGGCCGGTGCAAAAGTATCAAGTAAGTTGGCTGGAAGGTGGGTGGCCTTGCCCTCCCATCCGCGCCTCAGGTGGGTGCCGCCCGCCGGTCCCTTCGTGGCTTGGGCAAAGTATCAAGTAAGTTGGCCGGCAAGTTTGTGGCCTTTCCCTCCCGTTCGTGGCTTAGATGGATGCCACCTACGGGTCCCTTCGTTGCCAGGGCAAAGTTTTCAAGTGAAATGGCCGGCATGAAGGTAAGACTCTCTATGTGCCGCACGTCCGTGCCTTTGTGCAAAACGAAGCTAGGGCTTCCGATAGGCCTGTTGTCAAGTAAAAATGGCCGGCTTGAATGTAAGCCGCACTTGTGCCACACGTCCGTGCCTTTGTGTGCCAAACGTCGAAGGGCTTCCGATAGGCTTCTTTTCATCAGGTGGGAATTACCTTGGCCGGCGCTTGCAGCCTGGGCTTCATTGTGTCTTTATAATTATGGAATGTCAAAATGGAACCAACGGGTATGCATAGAGTGGCAACGAGGCCCTCCGATTACCAAACGGGCAGGGTCCCATAACGCTATATCTGCCCGGGTCGGGGCAAAATTTTAACTTAGAACAGGTTTGGGGCCTTGGTGTTTCACTTTGGCTTCGACCTTGAGCGGAATGACCGAGTCAACCGTTTAGAAGGCAAAGGACAAACGGACGTCCAGTTGTGTATTGACTCAGAGGACTAGCAATCTTTTTGACGATAGGATCTTCTTGGAAGTCCTTCGGAATCGGCACATTCAGCCTAACAAGAGGAAACCGTGCCATGACCTTGATTCCGAGGTCCTGCACTTATGCAAGATTTGGCTCATGTGGAGCTTGGCTTGTCTCTATGGAGTTGGAGTGGGGCAAGCCGTCTCGTCTTTTAGTCCTTTTGCTTTGAGCCAAACCAACGGTGTTAGGTTCGCACCTCTTTTGCATTAAGTTAAGTTTCCCTTAGATATGCATTCACATGACAACCCATGGTACTAAGGACATTGCCCCAAATTCGAGGGTAAGAACACCATGCAGAGTCGCACAAAGCTATCACCAAAGTCACCCTTTTGACTTCACTGCAAACAGGAATCATTCTAGGGCCCGTTGGTGGACTTCACGAGGACGTGAAGTCTGTCGGAGAGGGGATGGATGTCATGCCCCTTTGCCTACCTCCTTTGTTTTCTATCCAACCCACCTTGGTGCTTGGGTGGTTTGCCGTGCTTCGCCGAATTATGCGCAACTATAAGGGGAGTGGTAGCCTTGCATGCCTCTAGACTGCGGACCGGCTAGGAACGCCCCCAACGTCCGGACGACGAAGCACCATGTGAGTGAGTGTTGAGCCTTCCCTTCCTCACGTTTCTTGGGAACGTCGGTTGTCCCTTGCATCGTGGGTAGATGCTCGGCAACGAGAACGCCCCTCGTCCATCCTTGACGGGTCTTGTACCTTGACGGCTGGGTGGGCCGGCACCGAGCCTGTCCGTCCCTCATCTTGCCCGCTCACTCAAAGGGGCTTTGGATGTGTGTGGCAAAGTAGAGCCACTATGCCTCTTGGCAAACGGCAACCATGGACTTGACGACAACGTACCGCCGGGTCGGCCCGCCTTCGGCGATCGTCCCTCTCATCTTCCGGGTTAAGTCCCGTCTTCCGCTGCAACCGGCCTCCGAGCCACCCAACAACTTGTCCCCCTTTGGCCTCGGGGTTACTTAAGGGGATTGCCCCTTTAACTCGTTGCCATCCTTCTCCTTGTGGGCTCAAGATGAACCCCCCCCACCCCACCCCTCCCCTCCCCCCTTTGGAGTTGGACCCTCATAGGAGGGAGGGAGGGAGGGAGGGAGGGGGAGGAAGAGCGGGAGAGGGAAGGGGGAAGGGGGGAGAGAGAGAGAGAGAGAGAGAGAGAGAGAGAGAGAGAGAGAGAGAGAGAGAGAGAGAGAGAGAGAGAGAGAGAGAGAGAGGGAGGGAGGGAGGGAGGGAGGGAGGGAGGGAGGGAGGGAGGGAGGGAGGGAGGGAGGGGGGGGGGGGCGGGGGGGGGGGGGGGGGGCGGGGGGGGGGGGGGGGGGGGGGGGCGGGCGGGGGAGGGAGGGAGGGGGGGAGAGAGAGAGAGAGAGAGAGAGAGAGAGAGAGAGAGAGAGAGAGAGAGAGAGAGAGAGAGAGAGAGAGAGAGAGAGAGAGAGAGAGAGAGAGAGAGAGAGAGAGAGAGAGAGAGAGAGAGAGAGAGAGAGAGAGAGAGAGAGAGAGAGAGAGAGAGAGAGAGAGAGAGAGAGAGAGAGAGAGAGAGAGAGAGAGAGAGAGAGAGAGAGAGAGAGAGAGAGAGAGAGAGAGAGAGAGAGAGAGAGAGAGAGAGAGAGAGAGAGAGAGAGAGAGAGAGAGAGAGAGACTTTTTAACGTCTATTAGAGGCCAAAATCGGCCTATGAGACAAAACATATACATCAGTATGATCCAATCCACTGTGATCCAAAACGAAAATAAAGTGTGAGTACTACAAACGGGTATAAAAGGAGGGATAGTAGCTGGCATCAAGGGTGTGGGGTGCTATGGGTATGCACTCTATATGCTCAATGGGTGAGATACAAACATGATATGCATAGGGAGGGGAGGCTCGATGGTGTCACAACCCCCTAAATGCCTGGAGTGGGTGTAGGATATAATGCATCGGTGGGTAAGGCATCATGGCGATCCTCAAAATGCTCTGGGCGTCCAAATCGATAGGGGTGCGCTGCTGACGTCTCTGTATCTCCATGTCATGGCGTGCGTGAATCGCCTGAATCTCTCTCTGATGTGGACGAGCTCTCCGGACAAGGGGTCTCGGTCGTCGACGCTGTCGTCTAAGCTCCTCTGCTCTGTGTAATATGACACCCCGCATCGAGCTGGGCCCTCGAGTGTATGTGGGTCTGAAAAAATCTGTAATATGAGTCTGAGGGGGGGGGGCCAGGTGTATCTCCATATGCTGCTGGAGCTCTACTAGGAAACGACCTAGAGGGCGGTGGTCCTCTGTCCCCAATAAAGCCTTGATCTCTCTAGGCCCCCTGAAGAGCTGTGGGTAGCGGTCTCTGATGTCCTCATATGCCTGGCATCTACATGTGTAGTGCTCCTCGTCCTCCACCTCCTCTCTACATATCCTGCATAATCGCTCATCCCTGGGGGTATGTGTGGCTCGCCCAATCTCAATCTCGAGCTGGTGTGATGATACTCTGAGCTGCCCAATGGCCACTCTCTCAGCTGGTGCCATATATGTATCCATGTATCGTGGTCTCTGAATGAAACCATCCGCTGTCACAGTTAGGAAGTGCTCTCTGTAGTGTTGCCTCTTTGTGGGAAGAGGCTCCCGTGGTGCTATCCATGTCTCCCTGACGTGTATCTGTAGTAGGTCCTGACGGATGATCCTATTCCTCTCCGAACGAGAGAGGGTAATGTGGGGGGAAGAGAGGTCATACTGAAAAGGGGGGAGATCCGTAATGCTCATGCCATGGTCTGCTAACCATCGGTAAGTCTGTGCATACCATACTCTCTCATGCCCTGTCTCTGCCAAATGTCTAGAGCTCTCAAATGCAAGCCTGGTGAGTCGGCTAGTGGGGAGCTCTCTGACTCTCAGAATAAAGGTCACCAACTGGAAGAGGGCCTCCACTAGCATCGGTGGTGTGCCAAGCTCAGCTCGTATAATGTCATGTGGAACGGAGGGCTTGCTGCGTAGCAAGCGTGATATCATGGTGATCTGGGGCCTCTCAATCTGCGTCCACATCGCCTCTGTGATCCCTGGTGCCCATACTGCTGTGCCATGGAGAATACCCCAGTGCTGCCCGAGAAGGTGATACCTAGGTAGACGTAGGAGTCCACTACCTCTATCTGTCCTCCAGCTGCTGTGAAAGAGGCGCGATGGCGTACTGTCCTGGAGGTATGGAAGATCATGACCTTGGTCTTGCCAAGGTTCACTGTGAGTCCTCTCTCCATGCAAAAGGTATCGAGCGCCTATAAATGTGACTGCAACCCCTCCTGTGACTCTGAGAGCAGGACAATGTCATCAGCATATAATAGGATATGTACTGGCGTACCTCCGATGTCTCCTCCTCTCCCTCCTGCTCGCTGTATATACTCCGTGATCTCGTCGATGTAGAGACCGAAGAGAGTGGGTGAGAGGGGGCAACCTTGTTTCACACCAATGGTGCTAACAAGGCTGTCTGATAGACCGCCGGGGCAGCGTACCCTGCCTGTGACTCGTGCATACAAAGCGTGGATGGCCCATAGCATGTCTGATGGAAGCTGTAACTCCTGGAGCCTCCGTAGTAGTCTCTCTCGAGGGACCATGTCGAAGGCTTTGCGGAAATCCACAAAGCAACAGTATAGTCTCTGCTTCCTCGCCTTCGCGCTCTCAATCAAGCAACGAAGCACGAAGATGTGGTCGATGGTGGAGAAAGTGCGGCGGAAGCCTGCCTGGCCGGGTGCTCTGATCCCCGTTGCCTCAGCGTGTGTACTGAGCTCTGCCTCTAGTACTGCCCCATAGATCTTGGCCAGGATATGGCCTATCATAATAGTCCTGTAGTTCCCTGGGTCCATCATATCGCCGGACTTATGGATAGGCGTAATGGTATCGGGTAATCCCTCAACCAAAGCACGGTTGAAGAGATGGGCGATCAAGTGGGAAACTACATCTGCTGCGTATATAAAGTGCTCTCCCTGTAGCCCCGTGTGGTCTGCTGAACGGCCATGCTGTAGCCTATGGATGGCCTTTCGTACCATGCCTGCTCTGAAGAGGGTGGATATCACCGGACGCGGTGTGGAAGGAATCGGTAATGGTGGCTGTCCCGGGACGTCATATAACCTCTGGGCGTAGGTGTGCCAAGTCGAAGGATCGGCTATGGGTGTAGGTGGACGTGGCTCACGTAGTGCCCTCCACGCGGTGGCACAATCCCTACTCATGAGAAGGTCGATCAACTCTGCCTCCTGTCGCTCCTCGAAAGCTCGCCGCTTCCGGCGTGTGAGGGCTCGCATCTGTCGTCGTGCCTCCCTCTCTGTGATGGATCCCAAGATACTCTGTGCTCTGAGATGTCGGTATAGTCGCCTACACTCCTCATCGTACCATCTATTCTGGGGTGTATGCCCCAACCGTGTCGGATGTGCAGTGCTGTGGGTGGTGTATGGGAAGCTGAGAGTAGCAGATGTATGGAGGATCGAGGAGAAGTGGGCGGTGAGGGTGTCCAAGGAGGCAGAGGGATCAAGGGAGTAGATGCGCTCTCGAACATGGGAGCTATAGATATGTGCTAGCTCATGTCTAAAGTGAATGGTGGTACGGGCTCGTGGCTGTGTGGTGACGGGGTGGGGTATGCATGGTGAGCCGCGAATGGATAGGGCAAGATATGCGTGAGAGAGAGAGAGAGAGAGAGAGAGAGAGAGAGAGAGAGAGAGAGAGAGAGAGAGAGAGAGAGAGAGAGAGAGAGAGAGAGAGAGAGAGAGAGAGAGAGAGAGAGAGAGAGAGAGAGAGAGAGAGAGAGAGAGAGAGAGAGAGAGAGTTATATTAACGTCTTTTAATGACCAAAATTGGCCTATGAGACAAATCCATATACATCGGTGATACACCAAGTATCCATAAACAAAATAGAGTAGAACCATCTAAAGTGAAGTGAAATGAAAGCCTAACCGTGTGCAGAAAGTGACGTGGTTTTAACATTGCAAAGAATGACCACTTAGTACGAGAGAGGACTATAATGATACCATGTGTGTCTCTGCAATGGAAGCAACCAGAATGAACAGACCTATGAATATAGTATAGGGTGGAGTGGATGGAGGATGTGATACATGGGTGTCTGATGAAGAATGACATGCCATGGTGTGAATAGTCATCTCGGCTCCATCTGCTGCTCATGAAGTAGTCGGATCTATATCTAATGTTGGGCCAGGGTCTCTTATATCCAGGGACACACGTATGTCTTTGCCTCCTTGAGAGTGAGCCCTTGGCACTGGGGATCGGTCATGGCTCGATCCGTTGAAAGAAATGATTGATCCTTTGTTGTATGCCCTCATCCGCTGCCTGTGCAGGTTGTAACAGAGTCTTGCGTGTGGTATGCAGCAATGAGGAAATGTTCAAGACGACACTGATCCACTCTCCTCATACACTACTGTAATGATCTTTCTATTTGAAAGTGTACCCTAAGCTCAACATATGCAAGTCATGGTATAAAAAAATGCTCCACGTTCTCCACCTCTATCTGGCAAATCGGGCATATGCGATCCTCTCTAGGTATCCTGCTAGCTTGACCTCTCTCGATCTCCAACCAGTGTGATGATACCCTAAGCTGCCCAATAGCCACTCATATGTGATGTGGCATATAAATCTGCATGTAATGAGGCATCTCAATGAACCCTTCGTCTGAAATCTGTAGAAAAAGCTCATGATAATGGATCTTTTTTGCTGTTTGTGTCTCCGCGAATAGGATCAATTGTCCTTTGCATATACACTGTGCCATAGCTCCTGTCCTGTGATCCTATTTCTCTCATGCAAAGAGAGTGAATAGGTGGGAGCATGTGTATCATACTATAGGAGTGGTAGTCGGTCCATGTCAAATCCATAGCTTGCCAACCAATTTGTAGTCTGGGCATACCAACATGAAGTATCTCTTGTTAGGGCAAGACCTCGTGATGCATAAAAGGCCCTGTATGCGATGCGGCCCGTATCCTTATCCTTGAGTCTATGAAGCAAACATACTGCTTGGAACAAAGCCTCTACTAGCATGAGGGGTATAGCGAGCTCTGTTCAAATGATGTCATGTGGTACTGATGGCTTGCTACGTATCAGCCTAGAAATCATGAGTACCTGGGGTTTCTCCACCAATGTCCATATATGTCCTCCATTTTTGGCCCCCAAATGCATGATCCATACATCAGTGAGGGTGTGAATAGTGTATCAAATAGCCAACCCTTCATGCGAGGCTCCTGAAAGTGTGCCTGATGACACTACCTATCCATCGATGCTAATGCTGCGTATCCATGAGTGACCCAATTGGGCTGCATGGGCCATGGAGAATGTACCTGACATGGCTGTAAAAGTCACCCCAAGATAAACGTATGAATCAATGACCTTAATGTGTGCAACTGTTAATACACTCTGTCTTCGTATATGTGCTGATGTGCCAAAAATAAGTACCTTCATTTTACAAAGGTTCACCAAAAGTCCTCTCTGCGAGCAACTCATCTAAGGCATGTAGGTGGCTCTGTAATCCCTCAGCTGACTCTGAAATCAGGACAATGTTTTTAGCATATGTGTACAGTGGTCCCCCCCAAACTCCACTCTTGAACCGTCATGCTGCTGTATAAAGTAAACAATCTCCTTAATGTATATCCCAAATAAAGTAGGGGATAATGGGCATCCTTGTTTTACTCCTATAGTGCTAACAATGGGATCGGAAAGCCCTCCTCGACATCTGACCCTACTAGATACCTGCTCGTATAAAGCATAGATCCCCCATAACAGGTCATCCATAACCCCAAGATCAAGTAGCCATCTGAAGAGTCTCTCTCTAGGTATTGTATCGAATGCCTGCAAAGCAACAATGTAGTCTCCTCTTCCTCACCCGTGCTTGATCAATCAGACACTTCAGAGTAAATATGTGGTCAATGGTGGAAAAGGCACGTTGAAAGCCAGCCTGCTCTGGTGCTCGAGAGCCATCTTGCTCAGCAAGAATGATGAGCTCCTCCTCAAGTATCATTCCATAAAGTTCGACCAATATGGGCCCAATCATGATAGTCCGGTAAGTGCTAGGACCCATGATATCCCCTGACTTGTGAATAGGCACAATAGTTTGCTTTGTCGACAAGATCAGGAACCCCTCAACCAATGCTCGATTGAAGAGGTGTGTAATGAGCGGTGCCAATACCTCTGCGACATATATAAGATGCTCGGCCTAAGTCGAACTGGTTTCTGGCTCTCCCATGTTGTAGACTTGAGATAGCTCTTCTCACCTTCTTGTGTGTGAAGAAAGTGGAAATAGTTGGACCTGAGCTCTGAGGTGTAGGTATTGGTGGCTGATCTGGTATCTGATATAAACTCTCTGCATAGCGATGCCATCTCATTGGATCTTGGATGGGGGTCGGTGTCACCTCTTGTCTAAATGACGCCATGCGATTGAACAATCCCTGCTCATAAGTAAGTGGTATATACTATATGTCCCAATAAATTTTATGAACCTTTAAAATTTGGGAAACTCCTCTTAAATTTTAGTTTAGGAATCTCCTCTAAAATTTAGGAATCTCCGCTAAAATTTGGGAATATCTAAATCTTAAGAATTCCCCAAAGACACCTAACCTACTATTTTCAGGTTCAACTGCTGAAATTCCAGCAGCTATCAGCCTCCCTTCGGATAGGACGGTGGGATGAAAGAAATCCTACCAAAAGGATGTTGCTGACAGAAAGTGGGTACTGTCCTCATGAGGCAACAGCAGCCATCTGAAGTGCTACTTCCTCTACCATCAGTTCCATGGCAGTCAGCAGCCATCCTTCTATCTGATGCCTCAAATTTTGACCATGAAATTCTTTTTTTTCAGTCCTAGATGTAGTACAGTAGGTTGACAGTCATCCTCATGCTTTACTTCCTTGAGGTAGGGTGTTCTCCCTCCACTTAGCCTCCTTGCACAGGGTACCATTTAGGTTCTTTCATGTGTAGCCAGCCACACCCATCAGTCAGGCCAGCAGGGAACAGCGTTTCTTATTGTCTACCAGATGGTTTGGAGAACGCTCATGAGGCCTACCTGTTGGCTGCCAGCTGTGAGCACCATCAGCCACAGATGAACCTACCTTCATGAGAGAGTAAAGGGAGACTTGTTCTCCTACCATCTTGCATGTGCCGCCCACTCTCTCTTGGTAGTAGCATCCTAGCACCCATACCACCCTATATAGGAGGGCAGAGAGCCTGTCAGGTTGGGCCATTCCCAGCCCCACGAGATCTGGTAGATTTGTGCATGTCACTTTGCCTTATTCACGAGTTGGAATATGCTCTAAGACCAATATTAGTGCCATACCAGGATCATCCCTGCCAACAAGATGAAGCACATGCTCACAGAATATAGAAAAGGAGGACATTAGACTCACTTCCCAGCTGTAGAGCCAAACAGGCTCACGCTGAGTGTGGGAGCCTTCAGTTGCTCACAAAATATAGAAAGGTGGACATTAGACTCCCTTCCCAGCTGTAGAGCCAAACAGGCACCTGAGTGTGGGAGCCTGCAGCTACAAGAATGGCCATCACCTCGAGGGCCAGCACCCTATACCACTGCACCCACACCAGAAACAGGTGTATAGGTAACGCCATCAAGGTCCAAGAGTCCAGATATGAGTTCAGTGCAGATTGTTACATATATCTTTGCATCTGTCTTAACAACCCATTGAGCCTACAAATTTGGTAGATGCATGCACCTTTTTCTTGATATTAAAAGATCAGTACTCCCTTATGCTTTGAAGTTCGTAACTCAAAGAACTGTGAGCAAATTCAGATCAACTGTTCTCGTTGTGTAATTTTGGAAATATTGAGTTCTTTTATCTTCCCTAAACCATTGGAGATCAAAGCAATAAAGCACTTGTTGCAATACAGGCGTGCAAAAGTTGCGGCAACAGGGTTAAAGGTGAAAATTGATCATTTTCAGATGAAATAAAACAAGGTAAAACAAATGTATTTACTAGATTACTAAATTTACCTGCCATTTTGGGAAGTTCAAGAAAATTTTGGTGTAAATTGACATTTCAAACTGGTAGAACAGTTTGATTTCCCAGCCATGGGAAGTCTTTTCATTTTTAATATTCGCCCCTACAAGCTTCGTAGACGTTGAAATGTGGAAGTGTGGCACTATCATGGTCCAACAAAGATGCATGTCAAAGAAGCACCAAAAGACGAAAAAAAAGACATTTGGCTGCACATGGAAATGCTTGCATAATGTGTCTGGGTGCATTTGTGGGAATTAACCTTGGATACACAAAAAGAATTCCACATTGAAGAGGGAGGGGGTCAATCCTATAGATCTCAAGCCAAGTACCTTGTCTATGAGACCGATCACACTTGACAAATGTGGAAAGCTAAAAACATTATTCATTTACAAACACTCATATACACACGAGTGTCATAATAGCTCAAGGCACACAAAAATGAAAATACTAATGGAGTGCTTATATGCTTGTTTCCACAACTGAAGTAATGACATACCTTAGGGGATACTAAAAGTGTAAGACTGTCAAAATGAAGAGGCACCAAAGATGAAGAAAACCATCAAAGGGGTAGACATTTCTTAAATCTCCACCAAAATGCCACCAACCAGATGCTAGAACACTTAAGGTAGATGTTGTGGCCACTAAAATGATATGAAAATTGCCAGGAAACTGCTACATAGCTACCCCAAAAGTGCTTATTAACATTCCAAAGTTCTGGAGATCTTTTTACCAAAATGAGCACTAAGTGAGCTTGAAAATTGCAAAGAGAGAAGATGGGGTATTTCCACCAAAATGGTCACAAAGGTCACTATCGAATACTAAAATTTACCAAAATTTTCTAAGGAGAGACTAGGAGGGTGGAGAAAGAGAGGTGGAAAGAGGTTGGAATTTGGGAAAAGAGATGTGGAGAGAGGTTGGAGGAGAGGAAAAGATATTTCCACAAAAATGGTCACAAAGGTCATAATGAACACTAAGATATACCAAAGTTTTCCAAAAGATGCTAGGAGAATGGGGAAAGAGAGTTGGAGGGTGGGAACATGGCAAATTAGAATCTAGAAATGCTTCATGCATAGGATGATGATATGAAGAATAATCATCATCAAAAGGACACCTCCGAGAGCACCACCACCACTACCTCCAAGAGCACCATCGCTACCAAAATGAACCTCTACTAGCTTAAGCTTTGAAACGGGAAAATTCACATATGATTAGAGTGAGATCCCCAAGACCATAGAATGAGCTTCCCAAGGCCATAGAGTGATCTTTCAAGCTTTTTTAAGCGAGTACAAAATGAAGTGACGGACTCCTTTTTATATAATTATCTCGAACAGAGAATGAGTACAAAAATAAGTTAAATGGAGAGGTTTTTCAAAGACAACTAGAATGATGCAAAATGGAGATTCACTCATATAGAATTAAAATAGAAATTTAGATAATTTTAATAGAATGATATTTCTTTAATAGCTTATTCTCTCCATGATTTTTTCTTTTTCTCTTCAATGTTAGATCCATATGGATACATATAGAAAGCATCCCGTTTTGTTTGACATGAAATCTCATTACCCACTTCACACATGGTTTCCACAGGTGTTTTTTTCTTTCTAGTATCTAGATTTTTCAAAACATTATCCCATAAATTCTCCATCTCATTGTCATAGTCAATTCTAAATGAAAGAATTGATGTACGTTTCTTGAATGAATTTGATTAGATGTGGCCTTAAAATGTTTCTACATACCACTGTTACCAAATTTCATATGTAATGGTTTCCTAGTGTGATTAAAACATATGTTTTCTTCATTCCCTCGAATTAGACCTTGCCTCATAAGATGCTTCAAATCTCCTACTTTTATGCTCAAAATTGTCACAACATAAACACATCATGGCAAAATCTCTCTTTGGTTCTTCTTTCTCATGTGATGCACTAGGTTGATCAATTGATGTAAAGTATATATTGAGGTCCTTGATCTCTTTTATAACTTCATCCATGTATGGTGGTGGTGTTTGCGAAGAGCTCTCACTAGGGTTCACATCCGAATAGGTCTCAACTTTAATCTCAATGTGTGGAGTAAGTTAGGCATAGATTGAGTCATATGAATATAAATATGACTTTTTGGCTCTTTAATATTGATTCAATATATTCCAATTTTCACACTTTACAATCATTAACATATCCTCACAAGCATTATTCCACTCACTCGTCAATCCAATTGGTAGAGTTAAATCTTCAAGGAGATCTCCTAGTTTTGAAGCCAAGCTTGGATCATCACTTAAAAAAAATAACTTAAGTTTATCCAAAACCAAATAATTTTAATTATTTTGGATTAATATACTAAACTTCTCCTCAAATTTTCTCAAAATAAGGTAGGTGCTACCATCCCTTACTTGGAATAGCTACCCATTCTCTAAAGGAGCATCATGTAAGAGCATATCAATCATCCAAATATTATTCTTCCTTGAGAAATGTTTTAAATTCTTCCCATGAATCAATTTTCTATTTAAAAGCTTCAACCCTTGATTCTAATATGGGAAGAACCACTCGTGAGTTTCATCCCTATGGGAACACCATAAAAATCCATCTTTATGTCACATGACCTAAGGAAATTTGGTAACATTCCTATTACCAAAGAACACTTTCTCTTTCCATATAGTGGTTAAGGCTTGTTCTACAAAGTCTTTATTTACAATTGAGTTTGGAAACATGGTCAAAACCTCTAGCATTGTGTTTTCTGTCTTCATATCCAAATCTATGCTCATTTCACTACTTGGTGATTGGCCAGTGCTTACACTCCCAACTCATTCTTTTAGCCATTCTATCTCCCATGTGAAGTACGTCAGCTAAAAAACTAGTTCAATCGGACAAGAAATCCCCTTTGTCAATCCACATTAGGTCCACTTGTGTGTCAATAAGATGTGCACATAGGGGTTGCACACTAGATGCTCGATAAAGTTGAATATGACCTTGAATATGCTTAAGAGATTCATACAAATATACCAGTTTTTTTGCAATGAAACAATGAAAAAATAATAATTACTTCAATGTTCATTAACTTATAAAACATTTCTCATATGAAAAGTGCTTTGGCATGTTGCATGATGGTCTCAATGAAGGTGTGATTAAGTCACTTCTTCTCGTTGTATCATTTCTATATGCCTTTCTTACTCCTGGAGTATTCACAAAGGACAACCTAGGTTCCTCATCAAGGCTTTTTTTCTAAGCCGCTTGATTCTCCATCAATGTCTTCAAAAACTGTAGATGTTTTATTACCATCAGAAACCTTTTCTTTACCTTTCTTGGATGTAGGTGATGAATTTTTCGGGCTAAAATTTCCACGCAATCTTTCGTTCCACGGGTTTGATTTTGAACTATTGCTTGGTGACATATCACATGCACTAAGAACTTGAGATTCTACACTTGAGTTTTCATCATTTCCTTTTTCATTTGAGTCAAGATTAAGTCTTTGTTTGGCATCTACATAGAAGCTTGACATTTCAACCAACAACACATTGTTGCTTACCTTCACCTGTGTGTGAGTAGGTTGTAACATTTATATCCCTTTTGCTCAAGGGAATACCAAATGAAGATTTTTTTTTTTTTTTGTTTTTGGATCAAGTTTCTTCCTCAACTCATTTGGAACATGTACATATGCAATGCAACCGAATACTTTCATGCGATAAGTTTGGCTTTTACCTGTAAACTTCTCTTCAGGTGTAACTTGCTGTACAACAATAGTCAGAATTCTATTCATGATGTATACAATAGTGTGTACAACTTCTTCCCAATAACAATGAGGCATATTTTTCTCAGTCATCAAGGCTCTTTCTATTTTTGCAATACATGTATTTTTGCATTAAGATACTCCATTCTATTGTGGTATGTACCTGCATGAAAATTACCTTCGAATTCCAAGAGCTTTTTAAAAAACTATTGGATTCATTTGACATGTATTCACCTTCTCCACCAAATCTTAATGTCTAAACATATATCCCTGTCTACTTTTCCACCATAACCGTGAACTTCTGAAAGTTAGAAGATACCTCACTCTTCTCCTTCATGAAGGATACCCATAACTTTATGTATGGTCATCATTGAACATGAACTAAAACCTATAGCCTCCCATAGATGTGGTCTTTGTAGGACCCTAAACATTTGTATGTACTATTTCTAGCACATTCTTACTAACATACTTTTACCTTTTGCATTTTTGCAACCTTGAAATTTGGTAGTCCATTGACAAGATCCTTTGACTACATCAACTTCAACCTCCACAAATGTGCATGTCCAATTCACTTATGCAAAATAGCTATGTCAAAAATAACACATACACCTTTTGCAAACATGTCTGCATTCATTTCAAGAAATTCGACATTGAAGGTGAACATCCCACCAATTTTTTTTCCTTTGGTGATAAATCTTCCATTCTATTTGTACTCTTCCATATATAAACCATGAGCATTGAACCTGACTGTGTAATGCTTGGTCAACTGTTTGTCAAATAGAAACTAGGTTCTTTGCTGTATTCGGAACATGAAGTACATTGGTAAGATGTTTATCTTCCCATCCTCCATGGATAGTGCTATGTACTTCGCATGGATGGTCATGTGATTTGAGGCACCCGAATCAATAAACTAGACATTACCATACGATTTTGAAACATAAGTAGACATTGTTTTCATCATGTGATGTTGGACCACGAACAACTTCTTTGAATCATCTTCACTTGTGGATGCATAGTTATTTTGTTTCCTTCTGCTATTTTGATTCTTCATCCTGCAATCATATTCAAAGTGACCATGTTTATCACAATTCCAACATCCCTTACTATCATTACTTGAGTCATTTCTTGGAAATTTTTTGCCGTCCCTTCCCTGCTTTGAAATCGTCCTCTATCTCTTGCATGATTTTGTGGTTGACCTTGGTCTTGGTTACTGTTTCCTCTTCCACTTTTGAAGCCTCTTCCTCTACTAGAGTAGAATACTTTCTGAGATCTAGCTTTTCCTTGGGAGTTTGACTCTTCACCAAGGTTCTTTTCTTCAATTATCAACACGGACATAAGATTTGCAAAATTTGGAATATTCTCCCTAGTTCTAATGGAAGTTTTGAATTGCTTATATCCAATTCATAAACCACAAAGGCACACTCCCAGCTTATCATCATCATCATCATCATCTACATTTGATTCCAATAGACGCAAACGAATCACATACGCTTTTGACTTTTAGGGTGTACTCACTTACCAACATGCTCTTTTTCTCTAGTGTTTGCAACTTATACTTGAGTTTCAATTTTTGTGCCTTTGTATTAGTCTCATACAATGTGACCAAACTATTCCAATCCTTTTCAGAATTTTGGCATCATTGTGCATGTACCCAATCATGCTATCCTCTATGCTAGTAGACAACAAATACATTACCTTTCAAGCTCCTTGATTCCACTCTTTATATGCTCTTAACTAGTCCGTAGTCCGATTCCTCAATTGATTTGGAGAATCTTAAAAGAGCAAAGAAATTATGGAACAAAGGGTTTTGTATGTGGAAGAACCTTTGGAATCAAGAAAAAGGAAACAAGATTAAATTTGAGGACATTTACCTTGCAAGAAGAATTGACTTTGAAGATTGGTGCCTGTTAAGACACATAATCAATGCTTGGGACAATTCGAAGACTTTCCTCTTGCTTGGTCAAGATACCCTATAGATGGAAGGGCTGAGATGGCATAATGGCAACAACTTGGATAATACACTGAGTATCAAGAAGATCTAGGATTATCGCATCTCACTTAACATGAGGTGGTGTCTAAACTAGACATGTATCAAATAAGAAAATAAGTTTTCAGACCCTCGATCCCGTCATAGAGAATAAAAGAGTAGTCCTTATGTGGAAAATTATTGATAAGGGAATGTAGAATAATGTCAAGGCAAGAAAAATTTTGCAGATACCCCCCATGGTGTAAGCACTACCTCCATGGTAGAGAAGACATGGGTCACCTCTTCTTTTCATTCCCTAGCAGTGACATGATTTGGCAGGCCCTTGATAGGGTGTTGGTTTTGGAGAGTCAAATCAACTAGAAACAAGCTTTACTTGGAGAAGTGATTGGATGCTCCACTGCTTTGAGGAATGCCATGAGGAATGAAGCTCTCTTAAAGGTCTAGAAAGAAAGATGTATTGCCAACTTTGTCAACCCTTGAAGGGAATGGTGAGTTTAAAACTCTCTTAGTCCTTTAGGTAGCAGAATTAGTAATTGTAAGAAATTCCCTCCCTATAGACATCATATGGTGTTCAATTATGAAAATAACAAGATCAAAGGCAAGTGGGGCCCCCACGAGAAGGATGGAAACATTATTAACCTTCTATGTAACTCTCTCTAATATTCTTGTGCATTTCTCCATTTTCTTAATTTAGAGCGAGTTTCCTCAAAAAAAAGTTCATCTAGTGAAGAGGTATACATGTTACAACCACCAGGTTTCGAAAACCCTTATTATCCATCTTATGTTTGCAGACATAAGAAAGCATTGAATGGATTGAAACAAGCTCCTAGAGCTTGGAATTATAGGCATATCTTCAAGATCAAGGGTTCAAAGCTAGCAACTCAGATTCTTCTCTATTTATTAAAAGGGATCATGATGAGGTTATCTATCTATGTGTATATGTAGATGATATTATTGTGACAGGTGATGATCTAAATGGCATTCAAAGGATCAAGAGACACATGCAAAAGGAGTTCAAAATCACTGAGCTAAGTGAGCTCACATATTTCCTAGGTATGCAGGTGCTATACACAGATGAAGGAATGTATGTGACTCAGAGAAGATACATTCAGGATGTACCTCTCAAGTTCAAAATGAAGAACACCAAACCTTCAGGTACACCTTTGGAGATGAATCATAAAGTTAGTGTTTATGAAGGTGAGAATATTAAAGACATTAAAGAGTATCAAAGCTTGGTAGGTAGCTTGATATATGCTACTCATACAAGGGTAGACATCTCATATAGTGTCGGAGTGCTTAGTCAATTCATGCACTCACCAAGAAGAAAACACATGGATGTAGCTAAGAGAGTACTTAAGTATCTCAAAGGTAAAATCAATGAAGGTATATTCTATCCTCACTCTTCCTTTTTGGATATAAAAATCTATTCAAATGCAGATTGGGCAAGAGCTAAGGATGATAGAAGAAGTACTTCTGGTTACTTAGCATTTGCAGGTTCAAAGCTAGTGTCATGGAGTTCCAAGAAGCAACCAACAATTGCTTTATCCTTGAGTAAAGCAGAGTACAGAGGCTTGACCATAGCAACTCAAGAGGCAATATGGTTAAAGACATTGTATACAGATTTGGGACTTGTAAGTTCCAAACCTCACATATTTGGAGAAAATGTAAGTTCCATGCATCTAGCGGCAAACCCTATTTTCCATGCAAGAACCAAACACATAGAGGTGCATTACCACTTCATCAAGGAGAAGCTCATGGCAAAGAAGATCGACATTTCTTTTGTTTTAGTGACTGAAAAGCAAGTAGCAAATATGATGACGAAGGCACTTGATGGAATAAAGCTTTGTAGATTCAAAGCTATGGCAGGTATTCAACCTATCAAAGAATGAAGACTCAAGCGTACTTTGGCTTGAGGGGGAGTTGTAGGAACATCAAGCTTACACTATGCTTGAGGTGGATTTGATCTACATCAAAGGCTATTGGGTCGAAAGAATATCTGTTGGAGAGTTCTTTTTCTTATGCTCACTTATTGTATTTTTTAAAAAAGATTTTTCATGGATCTTTTACCATTGTAAAGAAATTGAGCTTTACACATGTAAAATTATAAAGATAGAGCCCAAATCCCACAAATTTGTGGTGATTGAGTTGTAATCAATCAAGCAATCAATCATCTAAAAGTAGATCAAACTAGATCTTCACTTTTCCTAGATTGTAGGAAAGTGAATTGATTCCCTCCAACAACCATTCCCACCTTCATTTGAATTCAAAATCCACTTGTAGAAGTCGTGGATCAATTCTAGAGTCTATATAAAGACTTGAAATCACTTGTACAATACATGGAAGCAATATACATACACTTGTGACCATCATTGTCTTGCTCCTTCAATTTTCTGCATCATCTTCTTCGCCAACAGTAATCTTGCAGAGGCTGCTGCTTTCTCTAGAGAGCTCCACATTTGATGAGAGATAGCTCATTGGAAAGGTATTAGTGTCCAGTTTATGCTTGTAAATTGTAATAGAATTTATTTCATTAGATTGAGAGAAATCTTAGTTTTCCTATCTCGAGGTCAATCTCTACATATTCCTGAAAAATAGGAGGTACCACCGTTGAGTGTCTGATTCATTCCTATATCATATTTTTCTTATTCATTATACTTTTGTGCATTATAAAAACTAAACGCTATGTGTATCACTCCCATCAAAGGATTTTGTCTTATTGTAATCACGCTGGTTGCTATGGACATTTGAAGTTCATTGTCTCTTCCATAGATAGTAAGTTTTTTGAGCTAGTTGACACGGGAACCTATCTGTTTTGTATCGACTATTTCTCCTTGATGCTCCAAAGTACATAGTGCATTTCTTTGCACTTATCGCATGCCTATAAGGTCTACTTGAGTCCCCATAAGCTCAAGTGCTGGTCTTGTGCCGGTTGGATGGACCAAACTTCGTCGCTTCGAGACGCACTTTTCTACCTCCTACAAGCTTCTCCAAGTTCTTTCACAGTTATGCATATGGTTGTGGTTTATGTAAAAGAAAAAGAATAACCTTCCTTTCTTTCTTACACAGATTCTATTCTAGGTGAGCCATGTAGAAATTCAAAGGATTCAATAGGGATTACCCCATATACCAACTCAAAGGGGGAGTACCCTGTTGCATCTTTGCATGCCAACTAGTAGGCCCATGGAGTACCTAGATAAGTAGTGTCCCATGTAGTGGGTTGCAACATACATTCCTTCCTTAGTAGAGCAATCAATACCTTATTAGTGGATTCTCCTTGTCCATTTGCCCTTGGGTAGTATGCACACCAAGTCTGATGTAGAACCTTCTACCTCTTAAAAATTTCATACAGAAATTTGTTCACAAAGTGTGTCCCTTGATCTATGCAAATTTCAAGTGGAAAACCAAATCTAGAAAGGATGTTGATATGTAAGAAATCTGCATATATTTGGGTTGTGCAATCAAGAGAAGCAATAGCCTCAGCCCACTTAGTTGCATAGTCAGTGGCAACCAAGAGATACTTCTCCTTTCTTGAAAAGGATGTAGGATAGATGGGCCCTAAAAAAATCTAGTCCCCACTTCGCAAATGCTTTCCATGATGTGGAGACAACCAAAAGATTATTTCTCTGCTTTGTGGGCTTGGGACCACACCTTTGACAAACATCACATGCTTGGGCCTTGTTATCTACATCTTTGAATAATGTTGGCCACCATAAACAAGCATAAAGAATTGTATGACGCACACCAAAGAGGAAGAAGCCAGAAATCAGAGAATTACCTTGTGATTGAGAGTGCAAGTGTGAAAGAGATTGTGATAGCTTGGTGGTGGTCGAGAGGTAGATGCTTCATCAAGAACCTATTTTGCAAGGCAATTATATCAATTGATTCACATCTATAATATCAAAATTTTTCTTTCTCTCAATCATATCTTGTCTACTCTTCCATGCCGAATTTTCCCTTATCTTGTCCAAGTTCTATTTTTCTCTCTTCCACTATTCTTGAGTGATCGGAATCTTGTGATTCAGGATAGATTGTGATTGAGGAAACACTACAAGTGGTATCAAAGCAGAATCGATTGTCGAGAATGATGGAAGGTTTGATGCAAAAGGTGCATGAGCAAGAGGATCTTATTCAGAAGCACCTTGGAGAATTACATGAAGAATGAGGCAGAAAGCAACTAGAAGGCCCAATTTTTTTTTTCATGGAGCTATACGATAAGTAGGTAAAGGTGCGAGAATATCTAGTATGCCTAGAGGAAGATAGAAATGCAATTACGAAGATATGGATCCATGTGACTTTTCTCTTAATCAATTCTTCAAGAAGGCAAAATCAAATGATTTTGATGGTGAGAAGAAGAGTGGTGAAGATCTAGAGGCATGGATTGAAGAGCTAGAGGATTTCTTTGATCTTCAACAATTTGGTGAGGAGTCCAAGGAAAAAAGTTGGGATCTTGCACCTACGTGGCATCGCAAAGCTATGGAGGAAGACTCGAATGCATTCTGGTCTTGTCCTATGGAAGGAATTTAGAGAGCAAGCAATAAAATGCTATTGTTCTCCACACTATCATATTGAGAAGAAGATGGAATTCTAAATTTTTGACAACATGAAAATGATAAGCATAGCTTGACTGTTGATGAGAGAAGTTCCTATGTCTTCATAAATATGCATTGGAGGTTAGTGGTGATGCTCTAAGGAGCAAGTTTATTGAAGGGATTCATGAGGAACTTTGCTATCAAGTCAAGGGATCTAGATGTGCCGATTTTTGGATGTTATTGTAATGGGTGAGAATTTTGAGTAGATGGAGAAGTTCAATTTGCAAAAGGACAATATAACCAGATTCAGTGCAACAGGACATAGGCCACAAAGAACTGTTGCAATGAGCATGAGCAATTCAAAGAAGACTTCATCTTCTAATAACCAAGGTAAGAATCTTGCTCAGGTGGAGAATCAAAGAAGGTGTCAACCCATCCATTGGAAACAAGACTATGATTTCATTGAGTGGGCAAGAAGACTTGGTTTGCATTGTGGGGAGCAAGGGCATAAGACATACGAGTGCCCCGAACAAGGCAATCTTTTGGCATGACGAGTTAAAGGTGATAGAAACCATCAAGGAATGTAGACCAATTGAGAAAGAAGATGATGGAGGTTAGTGCCCTAACTCTACTTTACGTTGCATGGTGGCTAGTTCTTTCCCAAAGGATTTTGTAATTATGATTTTGGCTATGATTTCTATGCATAACCTAGATTGTTTATCGATTCAGGTAGTACACATTTTTTTCTATCTTTCAAATTCATATAGAATTTAGGGATACCCCTAAATATGCAAATGACAAGACTTGTAGAGATGGCCAATGGATGGCTACACTATATGAAAGGATACATTGGGAACCTTGCATTTGCTTTTTTTGATGGGTCTTTTTCTAGAAGTTTTCAAGTGATTGAGATGAAACAGATTGATGCAATCATAGGCATGGACTGGTTACTTCATAATTCTGCAACACTTGATTGTGAACAAAGAACAATCACTTTAAGGCTAGACTCTAAATCTATCCACATTCTAGGTTATGTATATAATCCTAAACCTATTCTTATTTTTGCTATGCAGATAAATAGAGGTATACATGATGATTGTAGAACATTTGTAGTGTATGTGAACAATCTCCATGAGGAAGATAATGATGAAAGTTTTCCAGATTATGTAGAAAATATTTTGAAAGAATATGCAGATGTATTTCCAAAAGACTTGCCTAGTATACCTCCAACTAGGAAGATTGACCATGCCATTGGCCTATATCCACGGAGTGAACCATATTCTAGAGCACCCTATAGATTTAACATAGATAAATTAAAGGAGCTTAAGTTTCAATTAGATGATCTTTTGAAGAAAGGCTTGATAAGACTGAGTGTTTCACCTTGGGGTGCACCTATTTACTTCAAAAGAAGAAAGATGACTCTTATAGATTAAGCATTGACTATAGGGGGTTGAATAAAGGAGAAATAAAAAATAAGTATCCACTCCCTCACATAGACAACTTATTAGGTCAATTAAGTGGAGAGATTGTATTCACTAAGATTGACTTAAGATCTGAATATCACCAAATTAGAATCAAAATAGAAGATATACCCAAGACATCTTTTCGCAAATGTTATGGCAAGGAGGAGTTTACAGTTTTACCTTTTGGGTTAACAAATGCTCCTGCCACATTTATGTGCTTGATGAATAATGTTCTTTATGATTACTTAGACGAATTCATCTTAGTATTTCTTGATGATATATTTGTATACTCTAAAGATGATCTTGAGCATGTTGTACCCTAAGTTATTCAGTAGTAATGGGGATGAGTGTTGCATGATGGCCACAGGGTGGCAATAGAACATTCCAGATCATTACAATTTTCAGAATACAAGGATGGGAGGAGAGTTGCATACATATCATTCACAAGTCTTTCTTGCATGAGTTAATTCTCACAATTAGTATTAGATTCACATGCATAACATATATACACACATACACATACACATATAATACATATATACATGTATATACACATGCATACAGAAATATACATATTTTAGGTCTAGAACTACACATGGATGACACTTTCGGATTGCACAAATCGATAAAAATGGGTCTACTTTTGATAGTGGGGTGATGGTGAAATTTTCGCAAAAAAGTAGAGTCAGTGCAAGAGATCATAATGCTCAAGAAGGCCAGCTAGATAATTGTGGAGTGTTCAAGATATCTTGAAACTATCTTTTAGGAAGTTTCATTGCTTTGTTTTTGATGTGAAATGGTTCAAAGTAGTCACCTCTGGAAGAAACGCAACAGGGAGGCGGGATAAAAGCAGTTTGCTTGAAGTCGACTCCACAAAATTATGGATGGATGAAAGAGATACATTTGTACTTCTCAAACACTGTGAACAAGTTGTTTTTATACAAGATTCAATAGAACCAGAGTGGCTATTTGTTTTACAAGTCGCCGCACGTAGTATAAAAATTTGTGAGAACATAGATGTAGAAGAAATTCCATCTGTAGTGGACTGAGAGATTCATTTGATAGTCGAGGAGGAAGAGATCATTGTTCAAGAAGAAGCGGTCATTGAAGAAGATGAAATAAAGGATGAAGCAATAGATGATGATCACGATGAAACCAGCATAGCAAGTGATTTAGAAGTCTTCAATATAGAGATAGATATTCTCGGTGCATCGGATCTCCAAGAGGATGCTAGAATAGAGGAGTTTTGAATCAAACACTTGTACGTACTAATTTTTGTTTATTTTTTTTGCTAGGTTTTTTTGTACACTACCATTTCTCTATATTACCTTTATTATCATATGCTAATTATTTGAGTTCCTTTGTTACAGAGCACGATGGGAGACAGTCTTCCAGTCACTCCACATTCCATGACAGAGGAGAAGTTCTTAGAGTTTATCTCTCAGGTACCTCCCGTGTATATGGTTGTTGCCTCACAATATTAGATCGCTTGTGGTAGCGCTCCCCCCGGTCTCACTCCTGGCGGCCTCACTCCTGTAGGTCTCACTCCTGCTAGCCTCACTCCCATTGGTGTCACTCCTGCCGGTGTCACTCTTGTCGGTGTCACTCCTGTCGGTGTCACTCTTGCCGGCATCACTCCTGCGGGTGATGCTACTCCCATCGGAGGTATGTGTCCTAGCTTTATGACTCCACCACGACCATCTTTTCAGCCATCCCCTATTGGCTCTAGTAGTAGACATGTGCGTTTGACACCTCAGCACGATACAAGTGCTGGCCAATCTCATAGGTCGAGGTCACACTCTAGAGCAGGAGGTTCTAGGAGTGGATCTATAGGTAAGTTTGGAGGGGGCGGCTGTTGTGAAGGCAGTGCGATGGTTGTTGTGTCACCCACTTATACTCCTAGGAAGAGCATCAGAGGTATGCCATGTGGAACACCACATACACCTTGGGGTGCTTATGACCATGATGACTCCAAGGTGTATAGTATCCGAGATGGAGCTCCGATGATGGATGCGATCGGAAAAGCAATGCATGCACGTATATGATAGCTTTGCTCCATACAGTTTGGACACTCTATCATGTTGAAGTGGAGTGAACAAGATAAAGATCGGAAGAAGTATATCACAAAGACGATTTATCACGAGTTCTGACTAGCCGATGGACAACCTCTTGTCAGTTTAGAGTGGATTCTGCACACCGCACATGAAGTTATGTCCCATCGACGATCCGAGGCTCGTGATGCTTTCAGAGCAGGCTTACCAAAGCCTGTATGGTTAGATGCTGAGGAGGGGGATATGATTTGCAACGAGCAACAGTAGACTCCTCATCGATATCGCCAGCAGCGAGATCCCACAGCCACACGTTTAGATATGGTTGGACCGTCATATTTGGGCAGCGACGGATATGACACGATGTGTCACGAGTTTGTAAGTACCATTTGGTTTATTGAATTTGTTTGTGTTAAGCTTCTCATGTATGTTCCTCTAATGTTTTGTATATTTGTTGTAGGATCTAGCAATGGGTCGTCCTCCAAGATGAACGGAGGAGGCTTATGGATATCGTCATGGATTGACTGCACTATTGGAGGACTTGGAGGGACGCGGTGCGATCGTTTCATGGGAGCATTTGAGATGAGTTGATGAATTTATAAACTTGGTTTTTACTTGTTGTTTGTGAATTTCATGTGAATTTATCTCATTTCATGAATGTTCTTTATTGTAGGACTGTTGATATGGAACATTCTTTGCATGTGTATGGCAGTGGCACACCAAAAATTTTGTATTTGATTTTTATATGAAAATGCAATGCTTTGCCACATTTTGTAAAAGAGTCATATATGAAAGTGGTTTGCCAAACTCTTGTACATGCTTCATTTATGAAATATATAACTCTTTTTGTACATGGTTCATGGTTCATTATGATTATCTTCTTTGTGTCCAATAATATTCTGTTTTATGAAATCATATTTCGGTTGATATTAGAGTACACATCACATGTACTCGGTTTTTTTTGGGCAGAGTGTATTGTCTTTTACTTAGCAACATCATGGTAATGTTGCTGTAGCAAAAGACAACACACTCTGCCCAAAATTTTTTTTACAGATATGATCGTCAGTATAAGCGATGGTACTCCCAGTAATGCCATCGGAATAAGCATCGATACACCCAATGGGCACCGGTATACGCAACGGTACACCCAACACAGGCATCGATAATACTGATGTTTATACCGATGCTCATACTGGCGGTTATACCGACGCTTATATCGGTGCTTTAATTCCAACAAGTGAGAGAGATAGAGAGTGAGATACACACCCACACATACACACACACACACACACACACACACACACACACACACACACACACATATATATATATATATATATATATATATATATATATATATATATATATATATATATATATATATATATATATATACATACATACATACAGACTCAAGCGTACATTGGCTTGAGGGGGAGTTGTAGGAACATCAAGCTTACACTATGCTTGAGGTGGATTTGATCTACATCAAAGGCTATTGGGTCGAAAGAATATCTGCTGGAGAGTTCTTTTTCTTATGCTCACTTATTGTATTTTTTAAAAAAGATTTTTCATGGATCTTTTACCATTGTAAAAAAATTGAGCTTTACACATGTAAAATTATAAAGATAGAGCCCAAATCCCACAAATTTGTGGTGATTGAGTTGTAATCAATCAAGCAATCAATCATCTAAAAGTAGATCAAACTAGATCTTCACTTTTCCTAGATTGTAGGAAAGTGAATTGATTCCCTCCAACAACCATTCCCACCTTCATTTGAATTCAAAATCCACTTGTAGAAGTCGTGGATCAATTCTAGAGTCTATATAAAGACTTGAAATCACTTGTACAATACATGGAAGCAATATACATACACTTGTGACCATCATTGTCTTGCTCCTTCAATTTTCTGCATCATCTTCTTCGCCAACAGTAATCTTGCAGAGGCTGCTGCTTTCTCTAGAGAGCTCCACATTTGATGAGAGATAGCTCATTGGAAAGGTATTAGTGTCCAGTTTATGCTTGTAAATTGTAATAGAATTTATTTCATTAGATTGAGAGAAATCTTAGTTTTCCTGTCTCGAGGTCAATCTCTACATATTCCTGAAAAATAGGAGGTACCACCGTTGAGTGTCTGATTCATTCCTATACCATATTTTTCTTATTCATTATACTTTTGTGCATTATAAAAACAAAACGCTATGTGTATCACTCCCATCAAAGGATTTTGTCTTATTGTAATCACGCTGGTTGCTATGGACATTTGAAGTTCATTGTCTCTTCCATAGATAGTAAGTTTTTTGAGCTAGTTGACACGGGAACCTATCTGTTTTGTATCGACTATTTCTCCTTGATGCTCCAAAGTACATAGTGCATTTCTTTGCACTTATCGCATGCCTATAAGGTCTACTTGAGTCCCCATAAGCTCAAGGGCTGGTCTTGTGCCGGTTGGATGGACCAAACTTCGTCGCTTCGAGACGCACTTTTCTACCTCCTACAAGCTTCTCCAAGTTCTTTCACAGTTATGCATATGGTTGTGGTTTATGTAAAAGAAAAAGAATAACCTTCCTTTCTTTCTTACACAGATTCTATTCTAGGTGAGCCATGTAGAAATTCAAAGCATTCAATAGGGATTACCCCATATACCAACTCAAAGGGGGAGTACCCTGTTGCATCTTTGCATGCCAACTAGTAGGCCCATGGAGTACCTAGATAAGTAGTGTCCCATGTAGTGGGTTGCAACATACATTCCTTCCTTAGTAGAGCAATCAATACCTTATTAGTGGATTCTCCTTGTCCATTTGCCCTTGGGTAGTATGCACACCAAGTCTGATGTAGAACCTTCTACCTCTTAAAAATTTCATACAAAAATTTGTTCACAAAGTGTGTCCCTTGATCTATGCAAATTTCAAGTGGAAAACCAAATCTAGAAAGGATGTTGATATGTAAGAAATCTGCATATATTTGGGTTGTGAAATCAAGAGAAGCAATAGCCTCAGCCCACTTAGTTACATAGTCAGTGGCAACCAAGAGATACTTCTCCTTTCTTGAAAAGGATGTAGGATAGATGGGCCCTAAAAAAATCTAGTCCCCACTTCGCAAATGCTTTCCATGATGTGGAGACAACCAAAGGATTATTTCTCTGCTTTGTGGGCTTGGGACCACACCTTTGACAAACATCACATGCTTGGGCCTTGTCATCTACATCTCTGAATAATGTTGGCCACCATAAACGAGCATAAAGAATTGTATGACGCACACCAAAGAGGAAGAAGCCAGAAATCAGAGAATTACCTTGTGATTGAGAGTGCAAGTGTGAAAGAGATTGTGATAGCTTGGTGGTGGTCGAGAGGTAGATGCTTCATCAAGAACCTATTTTGCAAGGCAATTATATCAATTGATTCACATCTATAATATCAAAATTTTTCTTTCTCTCAATCATATCTTGTCTACTCTTCCATGCCGAATTTTCCCTTATCTTGTCCAAGTTCTATTTTTCTCTCTTCCACTATTCTTGAGTGATCGGAATCTTGTGATTCAGGATAGATTGTGATTGAGGAAACACTACAAGTGGTATCAAAGCAGAATCGATTATCGAGAATGATGGAAGGTTTGATGCAAAAGGTGCATGAGCAAGAGGAGCTTATTCAGAAGCACCTTGGAGAATTACATGAAGAATGAGGCAGAAAGCAACTAGAAGGCCCAATTTTTTTTTTCATGGAGCTAGACGATAAGTAGATAAAGGTGCGAGAATATCTAGTATGCCTAGAGGAAGATAGAAATGCAATTACGAAGATATGGACCCATGTGACTTTTCTCTTAATCAATTCTTCAAGAAGGCAAAATCAAATGATTTTGATGGTGAGAAGAAGAGTGGTGAAGATCTAGAGGCATGGATTGAAGAGCTAGAGGATTTCTTTGATCTTCAACAATTTGGTGAGGAGTCCAAGGCAAAAAGTTGGGATCTTGCACCTACGTGGCATCGCAAAGCTATGGAGGAAGACTCGAATGCATTCTGGTCTTGTCCTATGGAAGGAATTTAGAGAGCAAGCAATAAAATGCTATTGTTCTCCACACTATCATATTGAGAAGAAGATGGAATTCTAAATTTTTGACAACATGAAAATGATAAGCATAGCTTGACTGTTGATGAGTACAAAGAGAAGTTCCTATGTCTTCATAAATATGCATTGGAGGTTAGTGGTGATGCTCTAAGGAGCAAGTTTATTGAAGGGATTCATGAGGAACTTTGCTATCAAGTCAAGGGATCTAGATGTGCCGTTTTTTGGATGTTATTGTAATGGGTGAGAATTTTGAGTAGATGGAGAAGTTCAATTTGCAAAAGGACAATATAACCAGATTCAGTGCAACAGGACATAGGCCACAAAGAACTGTTGCAATGAGCATGAGCAATTCAAAGAAGACTTCATCTTCTAATAACCAAGGTAACAATCTTGCTCAGGTGGAGAATCAATGAAGGTGTCAACCCATCCATTGGAAACAAGACTATGATTTCATTGAGTGGGCAAGAAGACTTGGTTTGCATTTTTGTTGTGGGGAGCAAGGGCATAAGACATACGAGTGCCCCGAACAAGGCAATCTTTTGGCATGACGAGTTAAAGGTGATAGAAACCATCAAGGAATGTAGACCAATTGAGAAAGAAGATGATGGAGGTAAGTGCCCTAACTCTACTTTACGTTGCATGGTGGCTAGTTCTTTCCCAAAGGATTTTGTAATTATGATTTTGGCTATGATTTCTATGCATAACCTAGATTGTTTATCGATCCAGGTAGTACACATTTTTTTCTATCTTTCAAATTCATATAGAATTTAGGGATACCCCTAAATATGCAAATGACAAGACTTGTAGAGATGGCCAATGGATGGCTACACTATATGAAAGGATACATTGGAAACCTTGCATTTGCTTTTTTTGATGGGTCTTTTTCTAGAAGTTTTCAAGTGATTGAGATGAAACAGATTGATGCAATCATAGGCATGGACTAGTAACTTCATAATTCTGCAACACTTGATTGTGAACAAAGAACAATCACTTTAAGGCTAGACTCTAAATCTATCCACATTCTAGGTGATGTATATAATCCTAAACCTATTCTTATTTTTGCTATGCAGATAAATAGAGGTATACATGATGGTTGTAGAACATTTGTAGTGTATGTGAACAATCTCCATGAGGAAGATAATGATGAAAGTTTTCCAGATTATGTAGAAAATATTTTGAAAGAATATGCAGATGTATTTCCAAAAGACTTGCCTAGTATACCTCCACCTAGGAAGATTGACCATGCCATTGGCCTATATCCACGGAGTGAACCATATTCTAGAGCACCCTATAGATTTAACATAGATAAATTAAAGGAGCTTAAGTTTCAATTAGATGATCTTTTGAAGAAAGGCTTGATAAGACTGAGTGTTTCACCTTGGGGTGCACCTATTTACTTCAAAAGAAGAAAGGTGACTCTTATAGATTAAGCATTGACTATAGGGGGTTGAATAAAGGAGAAATAAAAAATAAGTATCCACTCCCTCACATAGACAACTTATTAGGTCAATTAAGTGGAGAGATTGTATTCACTAAGATTGACTTAAGATATGAATATCACCAAATTAGAATCAAAATAGAAGATATACCCAAGACATCTTTTCGCAAATGTTATGGCAAGGAGGAGTTTACAGTTTTACCTTTTGGGTTAACAAATGCTCCTGCCACATTTATGTGCTTGATGAATAATGTTCTTTATGATTACTTAGACGAATTCATCTTAGTATTTCTTGATGATATATTTGTATACTCTAAAGATGATCTTGAGCATGTTGTACCCTAAGTTATTCAGTAGTAATGGGGATGAGTGTTGCATGATGGCCACATGGTGGCAATAGAACATTCCAGATCATTACAATTTTCAGAATACAAGGATGGGAGGAGAGTTGCATACATATCATTCACAAGTCTTTCTTGCATGAGTTAATTCTCACAATTAGTATCAGATGCACATGCATAACATATATACACACATACACATACACATATAATACATATATACATGTATATACTCATGCATACAGAAATATACATATTTTAGGTCTAGAACTACACATGGATGACACTTTCGGATTGCACGAATCGATAAAAATGGGTCTACTTTTGATAGTGGGGTGATGGTGAACTTTTCGCAAAAAAGTAGAGCCAGTGCAAGAGATGATAATGCTCAAGAAGGCCAGCTAGATAATTGTGGAGTGTTCAAGATATCTTGAAACTATCTTTTAGGAAGTTTGATTTCTTTGTTTTTGATGTGAAATGGTTCAAAGTAGTCACCTCTTGAAGAAACGCAACAGGGAGGCGGGATAAAAGCAGTTTGCTTGAAGTCGACTCCACAAAATTATGGATGGATGAAAGAGATACATTTGTACTTCTCAAACACTGTGAACAAGTTGTTTTTATACCAGATTCAATTGAACCAGAGTGGCTATTTGTTTTACAAGTCGCCGCACGTAGTATAAAAATTTGTGAGAACATAGATGTAGAAGAAATTCCATCTGTAGTGGACTGAGAGATTCATTTGATAGTCGAGGAGGAAGAGATCATTGTTCAAGAAGAAGAGGTCATTGAAGAAGACGAAATAAAGGATGAAGCAATAGATGATGATCACGAAGAAACCAGCATAGCAAGTGATTTAGAAGTCTTCAATATAGAGATAGATATTCTCGGTGCATCGGATCTCCAAGAGGATGCTAGAATAGAGGAGTTTTGAATCAAACACTTGTACGTACTAATTTTTGTTTATTTTTTTTGCTAGGTTTTTTTGTACACTACCATTTCTCTATATTACCTTTATTATCATATGCTAATTATTTGAGTTCTTTTGTTATAGAGCACGATGGGAGACAATCTTCCAGTCACTCCACATTCCATGACAGAGGAGAAGTTCTTAGAGTTCATCTCTCAGGTACCTCCCGCGTATATGGTTGTTGCCTCACAATATTAGATCGCTCGTGGTAGCACTCCCCCCGGTCTCACTCCTGGCGGCCTCACTCCTGTAGGTCTCACTCGTGCTAGCCTCACTCCCACTGGTGTCACTCCTGCCAGTGTCACTCTTGTCGGTGTCACTCCTGTCGGTGTCACTCTTGCCGGCATCACTCCTGCGGGTGGTGCTACTCCCATCGGAGGTATGTCTCCTAGCTTTATGACTCCACCACGACCATCTTTTCAGCCATCCCCTATTGGCTCTAGTAGTAGACATGTGCGTTTGACACCTCAGCACGATACAGGTGCTGGCCAATCTCATAGGTCGAGGTCACACTCTAGAGCAGGAGGTTCTAGGAGTGGATCTATAGGTAAGTTTGGAGGGGGCGGCTGTTGTGAAGGCAGTGCGATGGTTGTTGTGTCACCCACTTCTACTCCTAGGAAGAGCATCAGAGGTATGCCATGTGGAACACCACGTACACCTTGGGGTGCTTATGACCATGATGACTCCAAGGTGTATAGTATCCGAGATGGAGCTCCGATGATGGATGCGATCGGAAAAGCAATGCATGCACGTATATGATAGCTTTGCTCCATACAGTTTGGACACTCTATCATGTTGAAGTGGAGTGAACAAGATAAAGATCGGAAGAAGTATATCACAAAGACGATTTATCACGAGTTCTGACTAGCCGATGGACAACCTCTTGTCAGTTTAGAGTGGATTCTGCACACCGCACGTGAAGTTATGTCCCATCGACGATCCGAGGCTCGTGATGCTTTCAGAGCAGGCTTACCAAAGCCTGTATGGTTAGATGCTGAGGAGGGGGATATGATTTGCAACGAGCAACTGTAGACTCCTCATCGATATCGCCAGCAGCGAGATCCCACAGCCACACGTTTAGATATGGTTGGACCGTCATATTTGGGCAGCGACGGATATGACACGATGTGTCACGAGTTTGTAAGTACCATTTGGTTTATTGAATTTGTTTGTGTTAAGCTTCTCATGTATGTTCCTCTAATGTTTTGTATATTTGTTGTAGGATCTAGCGATGGGTCGTCCTCCAAGATGAACGGAGAAGGCTTTTGGATATCGTCATGGATTGACTGCACTATTGGAGGACTTGGAGGGACGCGGTGCGATCGTTTCATGGGAGCATTTGAGATGAGTTGATGAATTTATAAACTTGGTTTTTACTTGTTGTTTGTGAATTTCATGTGAATTTATCTCATTTCATGAATGTTCTTTATTGTAGGACTGTTGATATGGAACATTCTTTGCATGTGTATGGCGGTGGCACACCAAAAATTTTGTATTTGATTTTTATATGAAAATGCAATGCTTTGCCACATTTTGTAAAAGAGTCATATATGAAAGTGGTTTGCCAAACTCTTGTACATGCTTCATTTATGAAATATATAACTCTTTTTGTACATGGTTCATGGTTCATTATGATTATCTTCTTTGTGTCCAATAATATTCTGTTTTATGAAATCATATTTCGGTTGATATTAGAGTACACATCACATGTACTCGGTTTTTTTTGGGCAGAGTGTATTGTCTTTTACTTAGCAACATCATGGTAATGTTGCTGTAGCAAAAGACAACACACTCTGCCCAAAATTTTTTTTACAGATATGATCGTCAGTATAAGCGATGGTACTCCCAGTAATGCCATCGGAATAAGCATCGGTACACCCAATGGGCACCGGTATACGCAACGGTACACCCAACACAGGCATCGATAATACTGATGTTTATACCGATGCTCATACTGGCGGTTATACCGACGCTTATATCGGTGCTTTAATTCCAACAAGTGAGAGAGATAGAGAGTGAGATACACACCCACACATACACAAACACACACACACACACACACACACACACACACACACACACACATATATATATATATATATATATATATATATATATATATATATATATACATACATACATACAGATGTGATGTGTATATATGTGTATATGCTTCTCTCTCTCTTTCTCCCCCCATTCTCTCTGTCCATCTCTCTTCCCCCATTCTGTCTCTCTCATCATTCAATCTCTCTCTTTGTCTCTCTCCGTCTTCCCCCATTCTATCTCTCTCATCATTCTCTCTCTCTCTCTCTCTCACATCTCGGGGGGGGGGGGAGGGGGTTTGTTGTGGAGGTCCTTGGGAAGCTTGCTTGCAAACTCCTAGCAGTATATGTCCAAGAGAAATTCCTTTTTGTTTGTTTGTTTTTTTTTTTTTGTTGTTATCTCTCATTGGCACATACATCGCATCCCTGACAATTTATCTACACCACGAGAAACACCACTAGGCTACTATGCGGCAGTAGTATAACATCACATATTATCTTTTTTTCTTCGTTGGGGGGGGGGGGGGGGACCCAAAGTTCCATGACTTAAAAAAAAAAAAAAGGGTAGAATCACGTTGCCCCCCGTAGGATTGAAATGTACATTTATTAGTTTTCGTAAGGTTAGAAAATGTTTCACCTTTTCTGAGTTGTTTCACCTTTTCTGAGATTTCAGCCAATGTGAGTTCATTCATGCTTCTATGAAATTATTTGCAGAAGATGCCTTATATGTTGTAATGAAGTGAAATTATTTCTTGATCGAAAAATTCGAGCACTACCTGTATGCTTTCCTTCTTGTAATATATTAGTTCGCATCTTTACATGATGCGTTGAATAGTGAGATTTGGGCAATGACTTTTCTTGGTCCACAATATCCTTCAGGTTTCGTACCTCAAGTGATGAGCTCACGTTTTGCACTATCTTTTGTTTGTACCCATACGATTGAGTGTTCACTAACCACTAGCATGGGCCTACCGTTCATGGCATCTTCAGACAATCGGCACTTGATACTCACAATATTCACCAACGATCTTTGATAAAGTATTCACCAATGTCATTCGTATAAGGCAATGGCCCCTTTGATATTCACATCTAAATTACATAGAGATTTTCTTTGCAAAATTCAAGTTCTTGGTTCGAATAATATCCACTATCTTTTCTCCATTTTACGTGAATTAAATCACAATCTAAGTGCGGAAGCATGCAAAAGCAACAAACTTGCTTAGCCTAGCCCAATCGCTGCTTCTTGACAAAGCTTGTTCAGGTATAGCCCTATCAATTATGCACACATAAACAATATGGTAAAGCTCTAATATATATGCACAGGTAGATAGAATGATAGTTAAGATAGTTTGTCCTAATTATAGAATTTTTTTTTCCACATTTTTTACAATTTTCTATGATTTTAATCATATAAGAAATATGCTATAGTCTTCTAAGAGAGTCCAAAGTCTTGAGTTCTGATCCTACATGAACTATGGGAGCTACTTCATTCTGTACAACCTGAAAGCCAAAGAATCGACTTTGCGAGATACACCCATCTTCTACGCTATGTCGGGATTGATATTGTGAACTTGATTTAAGAAAAAAGAAACATTCGGTTTAGTACGTAAGTTTTATATGACACAGCATTAATTGATACTTTCCATGAATTTGGGATATGCTTTGGTTCACCGGTTATTCCAATACGATTTCAATCGACATGATTTTCTTCATTCTTTCCATCAAATTATTTGCAGGAAAGCGCTCCCTAGCTTGTAATTAAATTTGAGGACATTTACCTTGCAAGAAGAATTGACTTTGAAGATTGGTGCCTGTTAAGACACATAATCAATGCTTGGGACAATTCGAAGACTTTCCTCTTGCTTGGTCAAGATACCCTATAGATGGAAGGGCTGAGATGGCATAATGGCAACAACTTGGATAATACACTGAGTATCAAGAAGATCTAGGATTATCGCATCTCACTTAACATGAGGTGGTGTCTAAACTAGACATGTATCAAATAAGAAAATAAGTTTTCAGACCCTCGATCCCGTCATAGAGAATAAAAGAGTAGTCCTTATGTGGAAAATTATTGATAAGGGAATGTAGAATAATGTCAAGGCAAGAAAAATTTTGCAGATACCCCCCATGGTGTAAGCACTACCTCCATGGTAGAGAAGACATGGGTCACCTCTTCTTTTCATTCCCTAGCAGTGACATGATTTGGCAGGCCCTTGATAGGGTGTTGGTTTTGGAGAGTCAAATCAACTAGAAACAAGCTTTACTTGGAGAAGTGATTGGATGCTCCACTGCTTTGAGGAATGCCATGAGGAATGAAGCTCTCTTAAAGGTCTAGAAAGAAAGATGTATTGCCAACTTTGTCAACCCTTGAAGGGAATGGTGAGTTTAAAACTCTCTTAGTCCTTTAGGTAGCAGAATTAGTAATTGTAAGAAATTCCCTCCCTATAGACATCATATGGTGTTCAATTATGAAAATAACAAGATCAAAGGCAAGTGGGGCCCCCACGAGGGGGATGGAAACATTATTAACCTTCTATGTAACTCTCTCTAATATTCTTGTGCATTTCTCCATTTTCTTAATTTAGAGCGAGTTTCCTCAAAAAAAAGTTCATCTAGTGAAGAGGTATACATGTTACAACCACCAGGTTTCGAAAACCCTTATTATCCATCTTATGTTTGCAGACATAAGAAAGCATTGTATGGATTGAAGCAAGCTCCTAGAGCTTGGAATTATAGGCATATCTTCAAGATCAAGGGTTCAAAGCTAGCAACTCAGATTCTTCTCTATTTATTAAAAGGGATCATGATGAGGTTATCTATCTATGTGTATATGTAGATGATATTATTGTGACACAGGTGATGATCTAAATGGCATTCAAAGGATCAAGAGACACATGCAAAAGGAGTTCAAAATCACTGAGCTAAGTGAGCTCACATATTTCCTAGGTATGCAGGTGCTATACACAGATGAAGGAATGTATGTGACTCAGAGAAGATACATTCAGGATGTACCTCTCAAGTTCAAAATGAAGAACACCAAACCTTCAGGTACACCTTTGGAGATGAATCATAAAGTTAGTGTTTATGAAGGTGAGAATATTAAAGACATTAAAGAGTATCAAAGCTTGGTAGGTAGCTTGATATATGCTACTCATACAAGGGTAGACATCTCATATAGTGTCGGAGTGCTTAGTCAATTCATGCACTCACCAAGAAGAACACACATGGATGTAGCTAAGAGAGTACTTAAGTATCTCAAAGGTAAAATCAATGAAGGTAGGTATATTCTATCCTCACTCTTCCATTTTGGATATAAAAATCTATTCAAATGCAGATTGGGCAAGAGCTAAGGATGATAGAAGAAGTACTTCTGGTTACTTAGCATTTGCAGGTTCAAAGCTAGTGTCATGGAGTTCCAAGAAGCAACCAACAATTGCTTTATCCTTGAGTAAAGCAGAGTACAGAGGCTTGACCATAGCAACTCAAGAGGCAATATGGTTAAAGGCATTGTATACAGATTTGGGACTTGTAAGTTCCAAACCTCACATATTTGGAGAAAATGTAAGTTCCATGCATCTAGCGGCAAACCCTATTTTCCATGCAAGAACCAAACACATAGAGGTGCATTACCACTTCATCAAGGAGAAGCTCATGGCAAAGAAGATCGACATTTCTTTTGTTTTAGTGACTGAAAAGCAAGTAGCAAATATGATGACGAAGGCACTTGATGGAATAAAGCTTTGTAGATTCAAAGCTATGGCAGGTATTCAACCTATCAAAGAATGAAGACTCAAGCGTACTTTGGCTTGAGGGGGAGTTGTAGGAACATCAAGCTTACACTATGCTTGAGGTGGATTTGATCTACATCAAAGGCTATTGGGTCGAAAGAATATCTGCTGGAGAGTTCTTTTTCTTATGCTCACTTATTGTATTTTTTAAAAAAGATTTTTCATGGATCTTTTACCATTGTAAAAAAATTGAGCTTTACACATGTAAAATTATAAAGATAGAGCCCAAATCCCACAAATTTGTGGTGATTGAGTTGTAATCAATCAAGCAATCAATCATCTAAAAGTAGATCAAACTAGATCTTCACTTTTCCTAGATTGTAGGAAAGTGAATTGATTCCCTCCAACAACCATTCCCACCTTCATTTGAATTCAAAATCCACTTGTAGAAGTCGTGGATCAATTCTAGAGTCTATATAAAGACTTGAAATCACTTGTACAATACATGGAAGCAATATACATACACTTGTGACCATCATTGTCTTGCTCCTTCAATTTTCTGCATCATCTTCTTCGCCAACAGTAATCTTGCAGAGGCTGCTGCTTTCTCTAGAGAGCTCCACATTTGATGAGAGATAGCTCATTGGAAAGGTATTAGTGTCCAGTTTATGCTTGTAAATTGTAATAGAATTTATTTCATTAGATTGAGAGAAATCTTAGTTTTCCTGTCTCGAGGTCAATCTCTACATATTCCTGAAAAATAGGAGGTACCACCGTTGAGTGTCTGATTCATTCCTATACCATATTTTTCTTATTCATTATACTTTTGTGCATTATAAAAACAAAACGCTATGTGTATCACTCCCATCAAAGGATTTTGTCTTATTGTAATCACGCTGGTTGCTATGGACATTTGAAGTTCATTGTCTCTTCCATAGATAGTAAGTTTTTTGAGCTAGTTGACACGGGAACCTATCTGTTTTGTATCGACTATTTCTCCTTGATGCTCCAAAGTACATAGTGCATTTCTTTGCACTTATCGCATGCCTATAAGGTCTACTTGAGTCCCCATAAGCTCAAGGGCTGGTCTTGTGCCGGTTGGATGGACCAAACTTCGTCGCTTCGAGACGCACTTTTCTACCTCCTACAAGCTTCTCCAAGTTCTTTCACAGTTATGCATATGGTTGTGGTTTATGTAAAAGAAAAAGAATAACCTTCCTTTCTTTCTTACACAGATTCTATTCTAGGTGAGCCATGTAGAAATTCAAAGGATTCAATAGGGATTACCCCATATACCAACTCAAAGGGGGAGTACCCTGTTGCATCTTTGCATGCCAACTAGTAGGCCCATGGAGTACCTAGATAAGTAGTGTCCCATGTAGTGGGTTGCAACATACATTCCTTCCTTAGTAGAGCAATCAATACCTTATTAGTGGATTCTCCTTGTCCATTTGCCCTTGGGTAGTATGCACACCAAGTCTGATGTAGAACCTTCTACCTCTTAAAAATTTCATACAAAAATTTGTTCACAAAGTGTGTCCCTTGATCTATGCAAATTTCAAGTGGAAAACCAAATCTAGAAAGGATGTTGATATGTAAGAAATCTGCATATATTTGGGTTGTGAAATCAAGAGAAGCAATAGCCTCAGCCCACTTAGTTGCATAGTCAGTGGCAACCAAGAGATACTTCTCCTTTCTTGAAAAGGATGTAGGATAGATGGGCCCTAAAAAAATCTAGTCCCCACTTCGCAAATGCTTTCCATGATGTGGAGACAACCAAAGGATTATTTCTCTGCTTTGTGGGCTTGGGACCACACCTTTGACAAACATCACATGCTTGGGCCTTGTCATCTACATCTCTGAATAATGTTGGCCACCATAAACGAGCATAAAGAATTGTATGACGCACACCAAAGAGGAAGAAGCCAGAAATCAGAGAATTACCTTGTGATTGAGAGTGCAAGTGTGAAAGAGATTGTGATAGCTTGGTGGTGGTCGAGAGGTAGATGCTTCATCAAGAACCTATTTTGCAAGGCAATTATATCAATTGATTCACATCTATAATATCAAAATTTTTCTTTCTCTCAATCATATCTTGTCTACTCGTCCATGCCGAATTTTCCCTTATCTTGTCCAAGTTCTATTTTTCTCTCTTCCACTATTCGTGAGTGATCGGAATCTTGTGATTCAGGATAGATTGTGATTGAGGAAACACTACAAGTGGTATCAAAGCAGAATCGATTGTCGAGAATGATGGAAGGTTTGATGCAAAAGGTGCATGAGCAAGAGGAGCTTATTCAGAAGCACCTTGGAGAATTACATGAAGAATGAGGCAGAAAGCAACTAGAAGGCCCAATTTTTTTTTTCATGGAGCTAGACGATAAGTAGATAAAGGTGCGAGAATATCTAGTATGCCTAGAGGAAGATAGAAATGCAATTACGAAGATATGGACCCATGTGACTTTTCTCTTAATCAATTCTTCAAGAAGGCAAAATCAAATGATTTTGATGGTGAGAAGAAGAGTGGTGAAGATCTAGAGGCATGGATTGAAGAGCTAGAGGATTTCTTTGATCTTCAACAATTTGGTGAGGAGTCCAAGGCAAAAAGTTGGGATCTTGCACCTACGTGGCATCGCAAAGCTATGGAGGAAGACTCGAATGCATTCTGGTCTTGTCCTATGGAAGGAATTTAGAGAGCAAGCAATAAAATGCTATTGTTCTCCACACTATCATATTGAGAAGAAGATGGAATTCTAAATTTTTGACAACATGAAAATGATAAGCATAGCTTGACTGTTGATGAGTACAAAGAGAAGTTCCTATGTCCTCATAAATATGCATTGGAGGTTAGTGGTGATGCTCTAAGGAGCAAGTTTATTGAAGGGATTCATGAGGAACTTTGCTATCAAGTCAAGGGATCTAGATGTGCCGTTTTTTGGATGTTATTGTAATGGGTGAGAATTTTGAGTAGATGGAGAAGTTCAATTTGCAAAAGGACAATATAACCAGATTCAGTGCAACAGGACATAGGCCACAAAGAACTGTTGCAATGAGCATGAGCAATTCAAAGAAGACTTCACCTTCTAATAACCAAGGTAACAATCTTGCTCAGGTGGAGAATCAATGAAGGTGTCAACCCATCCATTGGAAACAAGACTATGATTTCATTGAGTGGGCAAGAAGACTTGGTTTGCATTTTTGTTGTGGGGAGCAAGGGCATAAGACATACGAGTGCCCCGAACAAGGCAATCTTTTGGCATGACGAGTTAAAGGTGATAGAAACCATCAAGGAATGTAGACCAATTGAGAAAGAAGATGATGGAGGTAAGTGCCCTAACTCTACTTTACGTTGCATGGTGGCTAGTTCTTTCCCAAAGGATTTTGTAATTATGATTTTGGCTATGATTTCTATGCATAACCTAGATTGTTTATCGATCCAGGTAGTACACATTTTTTTCTATCTTTCAAATTCATATAGAATTTAGGGATACCCCTAAATATGCAAATGACAAGACTTGTAGAGATGGCCAATGGATGGCTACACTATATGAAAGGATACATTGGAAACCTTGCATTTGCTTTTTTTGATGGGTCTTTTTCTAGAAGTTTTCAAGTGATTGAGATGAAACAGATTGATGCAATCATAGGCATGGACTAGTAACTTCATAATTCTGCAACACTTGATTGTGAACAAAGAACAATCACTTTAAGGCTAGACTCTAAATCTATCCACATTCTAGGTGATGTATATAATCCTAAACCTATTCTTATTTTTGCTATGTAGATAAATAGAGGTATACATGATGGTTGTAGAACATTTGTACTGTATGTGAACAATCTCCATGAGGAAGATAATGATGAAAGTTTTCTAGATTATGTAGAAAATATTTTGAAAGAATATGCAGATGTATTTCCAAAAGACTTGCCTAGTATACCTCCACCTAGGAAGATTGACCATGCCATTGGCCTATATCCACGGAGTGAACCATATTCTAGAGCACCCTATAGATTTAACATAGATAAATTAAAGGAGCTTAAGTTTCAATTAGATGATCTTTTGAAGAAAGGCTTGATAAGACTGAGTGTTTCACCTTGGGGTGCACCTATTTACTTCAAAAGAAGAAAGATGACTCTTATAGATTAAGCATTGACTATAGGGGGTTGAATAAAGGAGAAATAAAAAATAAGTATCCACTCCCTCACATAGACAACTTATTAGGTCAATTAAGTGGAGAGATTGTATTCACTAAGATTGACTTAAGATATGAATATCACCAAATTAGAATCAAAATAGAAGATATACCCAAGACATCTTTTCGCAAATGTTATGGCAAGGAGGAGTTTACAGTTTTACCTTTTGGGTTAACAAATGCTCCTGCCACATTTATGTGCTTGATGAATAATGTTCTTTATGATTACTTAGACGAATTCATCTTAGTATTTCTTGATGATATATTTGTATACTCTAAAGATGATCTTGAGCATGTTGTACCCTAAGTTATTCAGTAGTAATGGGGATGAGTGTTGCATGATGGCCACATGGTGGCAATAGAACATTCCAGATCATTACAATTTTCAGAATACAAGGATGGGAGGAGAGTTGCATACATATCATTCACAAGTCTTTCTTGCATGAGTTAATTCTCACAATTAGTATCAGATGCACATGCATAACATATATACACACATACACATACACATATAATACATATATACATGTATATACTCATGCATACAGAAATATACATATTTTAGGTCTACAACTACACATGGATGACACTTTCGGATTGCACGAATCGATAAAAATGGGTCTACTTTTGATAGTGGGGTGATGGTGAACTTTTCGCAAAAAAGTAGAGCCAGTGCAAGAGATGATAATGCTCAAGAAGGCCAGCTAGATAATTGTGGAGTGTTCAAGATATCTTGAAACTATCTTTTAGGAAGTTTGATTTCTTTGTTTTTGATGTGAAATGGTTCAAAGTAGTCACCTCTTGAAGAAACGCAACAGGGAGGCGGGATAAAAGCAGTTTGCTTGAAGTCGACTCCACAAAATTATGGATGGATGAAAGAGATACATTTGTACTTCTCAAACACTGTGAACAAGTTGTTTTTATACCAGATTCAATTGAACCAGAGTGGCTATTTGTTTTACAAGTCGCCGCACGTAGTATAAAAATTTGTGAGAACATAGATGTAGAAGAAATTCTATCTGTAGTGGACTCAGAGATTCATTTGATAGTCGAGGAGGAAGAGATCATTGTTCAAGAAGAAGAGGTCATTGAAGAAGACGAAATAAAGGATGAAGCAATAGATGATGATCACGAAGAAACCAGCATAGCAAGTGATTTAGAAGTCTTCAATATAGAGATAGATATTCTCGGTGCATCGGATCTCCAAGAGGATGCTAGAATAGAGGAGTTTTGAATCAAACACTTGTACGTACTAATTTTTGTTTATTTTTTTTGCTAGGTTTTTTTGTACACTACCATTTCTCTATATTACCTTTATTATCATATGCTAATTATTTGAGTTCTTTTGTTATAGAGCACGATGGGAGACAATCTTCCAGTCACTCCACATTCCATGACAGAGGAGAAGTTCTTAGAGTTCATCTCTCAGGTACCTCCCGCGTATATGGTTGTTGCCTCACAATATTAGATCGCTCGTGGTAGCACTCCCCCCGGTCTCACTCCTGGCGGCCTCACTCCTGTAGGTCTCACTCCTGCTAGCCTCACTCCCACTGGTGTCACTCCTGCCAGTGTCACTCTTGTCGGTGTCACTCCTGTCGGTGTCACTCTTGCCGGCATCACTCCTGCGGGTGGTGCTACTCCCATCGGAGGTATGTCTCCTAGCTTTATGACTCCACCACGACCATCTTTTCAGCCATCCCCTATTGGCTCTAGTAGTAGACATGTGCGTTTGACACCTCAGCACGATACAGGTGCTGGCCAATCTCATAGGTCGAGGTCACACTCTAGAGCAGGAGGTTCTAGGAGTGGATCTATAGGTAAGTTTGGAGGGGGCGGCTGTTGTGAAGGCAGTGCGATGGTTGTTGTGTCACCCACTTCTACTCCTAGGAAGAGCATCAGAGGTATGCCATGTGGAACACCACGTACACCTTGGGGTGCTTATGACCATGATGACTCCAAGGTGTATAGTATCCGAGATGGAGCTCCGATGATGGATGCGATCGGAAAAGCAATGCATGCACGTATATGATAGCTTTGCTCCATACAGTTTGGACACTCTATCATGTTGAAGTGGAGTGAACAAGATAAAGATCGGAAGAAGTATATCACAAAGACGATTTATCACGAGTTCTGACTAGCCGATGGACAACCTCTTGTCAGTTTAGAGTGGATTCTGCACACCGCACGTGAAGTTATGTCCCATCGACGATCCGAGGCTCGTGATGCTTTCAGAGCAGGCTTACCAAAGCCTGTATGGTTAGATGCTGAGGAGGGGGATATGATTTGCAACGAGCAACTGTAGACTCCTCATCGATATCGCCAGCAGCGAGATCCCACAGCCACACGTTTAGATATGGTTGGACCGTCATATTTGGGCAGCGACGGATATGACACGATGTGTCACGAGTTTGTAAGTACCATTTGGTTTATTGAATTTGTTTGTGTTAAGCTTCTCATGTATGTTCCTCTAATGTTTTGTATATTTGTTGTAGGATCTAGCGATGGGTCGTCCTCCAAGATGAACGGAGAAGGCTTTTGGATATCGTCATGGATTGACTGCACTATTGGAGGACTTGGAGGGACGCGGTGCGATCGTTTCATGGGAGCATTTGAGATGAGTTGATGAATTTATAAACTTGGTTTTTACTTGTTGTTTGTGAATTTCATGTGAATTTATCTCATTTCATGAATGTTCTTTATTGTAGGACTGTTGATATGGAACATTCTTTGCATGTGTATGGCGGTGGCACACCAAAAATTTTGTATTTGATTTTTATATGAAAATGCAATGCTTTGCCACATTTTGTAAAAGAGTCATATATGAAAGTGGTTTGCCAAACTCTTGTACATGCTTCATTTATGAAATATATAACTCTTTTTGTACATGGTTCATGGTTCATTATGATTATCTTCTTTGTGTCCAATAATATTCTGTTTTATGAAATCATATTTCGGTTGATATTAGAGTACACATCACATGTACTCGGTTTTTTTTGGGCAGAGTGTATTGTCTTTTACTTAGCAACATCATGGTAATGTTGCTGTAGCAAAAGACAACACACTCTGCCCAAAATTTTTTTTACAGATATGATCGTCAGTATAAGCGATGGTACTCCCAGTAATGCCATCGGAATAAGCATCGGTACACCCAATGGGCACCGGTATACGCAACGGTACACCCAACACAGGCATCGATAATACTGATGTTTATACCGATGCTCATACTGGCGGTTATACCGACGCTTATATCGGTGCTTTAATTCCAACAAGTGAGAGAGATAGAGAGTGAGATACACACCCACACATACACAAACACACACACACACACACACACACACACACACACACACATATATATATATATATATATATATATATATATATATATATATACATACATACATACAGATGTGATGTGTATATATGTGTATATGCTTCTCTCTCTCTTTCTCCCCCCATTCTCTCTGTCCATCTCTCTTCCCCCATTCTGTCTCTCTCATCATTCAATCTCTCTCTTTGTCTCTCTCCGTCTTCCCCCATTCTATCTCTCTCATCATTCTCTCTCTCTCTCTCTCTCACATCTCGGGGGGGGGGGGAGGGGGTTTGTTGTGGAGGTCCTTGGGAAGCTTGCTTGCAAACTCCTAGCAGTATATGTCCAAGAGAAATTCCTTTTTGTTTGTTTGTTTTTTTTTTTTTGTTGTTATCTCTCATTGGCACATACATCGCATCCCTGACAATTTATCTACACCACGAGAAACACCACTAGGCTACTATGCGGCAGTAGTATAACATCACATATTATCTTTTTTTCTTCGTTGGGGGGGGGGGGGGGGGACCCAAAGTTCCATGACTTAAAAAAAAAAAAAAAGGGTAGAATCACGTTGCCCCCCGTAGGATTGAAATGTACATTTATTAGTTTTCGTAAGGTTAGAAAATGTTTCACCTTTTCTGAGTTGTTTCACCTTTTCTGAGATTTCAGCCAATGTGAGTTCATTCATGCTTCTATGAAATTATTTGCAGAAGATGCCTTATATGTTGTAATGAAGTGAAATTATTTCTTGATCGAAAAATTCGAGCACTACCTGTATGCTTTCCTTCTTGTAATATATTAGTTCGCATCTTTACATGATGCGTTGAATAGTGAGATTTGGGCAATGACTTTTCTTGGTCCACAATATCCTTCAGGTTTCGTACCTCAAGTGATGAGCTCACGTTTTGCACTATCTTTTGTTTGTACCCATACGATTGAGTGTTCACTAACCACTAGCATGGGCCTACCGTTCATGGCATCTTCAGACAATCGGCACTTGATACTCACAATATTCACCAACGATCTTTGATAAAGTATTCACCAATGTCATTCGTATAAGGCAATGGCCCCTTTGATATTCACATCTAAATTACATAGAGATTTTCTTTGCAAAATTCAAGTTCTTGGTTCGAATAATATCCACTATCTTTTCTCCATTTTACGTGAATTAAATCACAATCTAAGTGCGGAAGCATGCAAAAGCAACAAACTTGCTTAGCCTAGCCCAATCGCTGCTTCTTGACAAAGCTTGTTCAGGTATAGCCCTATCAATTATGCACACATAAACAATATGGTAAAGCTCTAATATATATGCACAGGTAGATAGAATGATAGTTAAGATAGTTTGTCCTAATTATAGAATTTTTTTTTCCACATTTTTTACAATTTTCTATGATTTTAATCATATAAGAAATATGCTATAGTCTTCTAAGAGAGTCCAAAGTCTTGAGTTCTGATCCTACATGAACTATGGGAGCTACTTCATTCTGTACAACCTGAAAGCCAAAGAATCGACTTTGCGAGATACACCCATCTTCTACGCTATGTCGGGATTGATATTGTGAACTTGATTTAAGAAAAAAGAAACATTCGGTTTAGTACGTAAGTTTTATATGACACAGCATTAATTGATACTTTCCATGAATTTGGGATATGCTTTGGTTCACCGGTTATTCCAATACGATTTCAATCGACATGATTTTCTTCATTCTTTCCATCAAATTATTTGCAGGAAAGCGCTCCCTAGCTTGTAATTAAATTTGAGGACATTTACCTTGCAAGAAGAATTGACTTTGAAGATTGGTGCCTGTTAAGACACATAATCAATGCTTGGGACAATTCGAAGACTTTCCTCTTGCTTGGTCAAGATACCCTATAGATGGAAGGGCTGAGATGGCATAATGGCAACAACTTGGATAATACACTGAGTATCAAGAAGATCTAGGATTATCGCATCTCACTTAACATGAGGTGGTGTCTAAACTAGACATGTATCAAATAAGAAAATAAGTTTTCAGACCCTCGATCCCGTCATAGAGAATAAAAGAGTAGTCCTTATGTGGAAAATTATTGATAAGGGAATGTAGAATAATGTCAAGGCAAGAAAAATTTTGCAGATACCCCCCATGGTGTAAGCACTACCTCCATGGTAGAGAAGACATGGGTCACCTCTTCTTTTCATTCCCTAGCAGTGACATGATTTGGCAGGCCCTTGATAGGGTGTTGGTTTTGGAGAGTCAAATCAACTAGAAACAAGCTTTACTTGGAGAAGTGATTGGATGCTCCACTGCTTTGAGGAATGCCATGAGGAATGAAGCTCTCTTAAAGGTCTAGAAAGAAAGATGTATTGCCAACTTTGTCAACCCTTGAAGGGAATGGTGAGTTTAAAACTCTCTTAGTCCTTTAGGTAGCAGAATTAGTAATTGTAAGAAATTCCCTCCCTATAGACATCATATGGTGTTCAATTATGAAAATAACAAGATCAAAGGCAAGTGGGGCCCCCACGAGGGGGATGGAAACATTATTAACCTTCTATGTAACTCTCTCTAATATTCTTGTGCATTTCTCCATTTTCTTAATTTAGAGCGAGTTTCCTCAAAAAAAAGTTCATCTAGTGAAGAGGTATACATGTTACAACCACCAGGTTTCGAAAACCCTTATTATCCATCTTATGTTTGCAGACATAAGAAAGCATTGTATGGATTGAAGCAAGCTCCTAGAGCTTGGAATTATAGGCATATCTTCAAGATCAAGGGTTCAAAGCTAGCAACTCAGATTCTTCTCTATTTATTAAAAGGGATCATGATGAGGTTATCTATCTATGTGTATATGTAGATGATATTATTGTGACACAGGTGATGATCTAAATGGCATTCAAAGGATCAAGAGACACATGCAAAAGGAGTTCAAAATCACTGAGCTAAGTGAGCTCACATATTTCCTAGGTATGCAGGTGCTATACACAGATGAAGGAATGTATGTGACTCAGAGAAGATACATTCAGGATGTACCTCTCAAGTTCAAAATGAAGAACACCAAACCTTCAGGTACACCTTTGGAGATGAATCATAAAGTTAGTGTTTATGAAGGTGAGAATATTAAAGACATTAAAGAGTATCAAAGCTTGGTAGGTAGCTTGATATATGCTACTCATACAAGGGTAGACATCTCATATAGTGTCGGAGTGCTTAGTCAATTCATGCACTCACCAAGAAGAACACACATGGATGTAGCTAAGAGAGTACTTAAGTATCTCAAAGGTAAAATCAATGAAGGTAGGTATATTCTATCCTCACTCTTCCATTTTGGATATAAAAATCTATTCAAATGCAGATTGGGCAAGAGCTAAGGATGATAGAAGAAGTACTTCTGGTTACTTAGCATTTGCAGGTTCAAAGCTAGTGTCATGGAGTTCCAAGAAGCAACCAACAATTGCTTTATCCTTGAGTAAAGCAGAGTACAGAGGCTTGACCATAGCAACTCAAGAGGCAATATGGTTAAAGGCATTGTATACAAATTTGGGACTTGTAAGTTCCAAACCTCACATATTTGGAGAAAATGTAAGTTCCATGCATCTAGCGGCAAACCCTATTTTCCATGCAAGAACCAAACACATAGAGGTGCATTACCACTTCATCAAGGAGAAGCTCATGGCAAAGAAGATCGACATTTCTTTTGTTTTAGTGACTGAAAAGCAAGTAGCAAATATGATGACGAAGGCACTTGATGGAATAAAGCTTTGTAGATTCAAAGCTATGGCAGGTATTCAACCTATCAAAGAATGAAGACTCAAGCGTACTTTGGCTTGAGGGGGAGTTGTAGGAACATCAAGCTTACACTATGCTTGAGGTGGATTTGATCTACATCAAAGGCTATTGGGTCGAAAGAATATCTGCTGGAGAGTTCTTTTTCTTATGCTCACTTATTGTATTTTTTAAAAAAGATTTTTCATGGATCTTTTACCATTGTAAAAAAATTGAGCTTTACACATGTAAAATTATAAAGATAGAGCCCAAATCCCACAAATTTGTGGTGATTGAGTTGTAATCAATCAAGCAATCAATCATCTAAAAGTAGATCAAACTAGATCTTCACTTTTCCTAGATTGTAGGAAAGTGAATTGATTCCCTCCAACAACCATTCCCACCTTCATTTGAATTCAAAATCCACTTGTAGAAGTCGTGGATCAATTCTAGAGTCTATATAAAGACTTGAAATCACTTGTACAATACATGGAAGCAATATACATACACTTGTGACCATCATTGTCTTGCTCCTTCAATTTTCTGCATCATCTTCTTCGCCAACAGTAATCTTGCAGAGGCTGCTGCTTTCTCTAGAGAGCTCCACATTTGATGAGAGATAGCTCATTGGAAAGGTATTAGTGTCCAGTTTATGCTTGTAAATTGTAATAGAATTTATTTCATTAGATTGAGAGAAATCTTAGTTTTCCTGTCTCGAGGTCAATCTCTACATATTCCTGAAAAATAGGAGGTACCACCGTTGAGTGTCTGATTCATTCCTATACCATATTTTTCTTATTCATTATACTTTTGTGCATTATAAAAACAAAACGCTATGTGTATCACTCCCATCAAAGGATTTTGTCTTATTGTAATCACGCTGGTTGCTATGGACATTTGAAGTTCATTGTCTCTTCCATAGATAGTAAGTTTTTTGAGCTAGTTGACACGGGAACCTATCTGTTTTGTATCGACTATTTCTCCTTGATGCTCCAAAGTACATAGTGCATTTCTTTGCACTTATCGCATGCCTATAAGGTCTACTTGAGTCCCCATAAGCTCAAGGGCTGGTCTTGTGCCGGTTGGATGGACCAAACTTCGTCGCTTCGAGACGCACTTTTCTACCTCCTACAAGCTTCTCCAAGTTCTTTCACAGTTATGCATATGGTTGTGGTTTATGTAAAAGAAAAAGAATAACCTTCCTTTCTTTCTTACACAGATTCTATTCTAGGTGAGCCATGTAGAAATTCAAAGGATTCAATAGGGATTACCCCATATACCAACTCAAAGGGGGAGTACCCTGTTGCATCTTTGCATGCCAACTAGTAGGCCCATGGAGTACCTAGATAAGTAGTGTCCCATGTAGTGGGTTGCAACATACATTCCTTCCTTAGTAGAGCAATCAATACCTTATTAGTGGATTCTCCTTGTCCATTTGCCCTTGGGTAGTATGCACACCAAGTCTGATGTAGAACCTTCTACCTCTTAAAAATTTCATACAAAAATTTGTTCACAAAGTGTGTCCCTTGATCTATGCAAATTTCAAGTGGAAAACCAAATCTAGAAAGGATGTTGATATGTAAGAAATCTGCATATATTTGGGTTGTGAAATCAAGAGAAGCAATAGCCTCAGCCCACTTAGTTGCATAGTCAGTGGCAACCAAGAGATACTTCTCCTTTCTTGAAAAGGATGTAGGATAGATGGGCCCTAAAAAAATCTAGTCCCCACTTCGCAAATGCTTTCCATGATGTGGAGACAACCAAAGGATTATTTCTCTGCTTTGTGGGCTTGGGACCACACCTTTGACAAACATCACATGCTTGGGCCTTGTCATCTACATCTCTGAATAATGTTGGCCACCATAAACGAGCATAAAGAATTGTATGACGCACACCAAAGAGGAAGAAGCCAGAAATCAGAGAATTACCTTGTGATTGAGAGTGCAAGTGTGAAAGAGATTGTGATAGCTTGGTGGTGGTCGAGAGGTAGATGCTTCATCAAGAACCTATTTTGCAAGGCAATTATATCAATTGATTCACATCTATAATATCAAAATTTTTCTTTCTCTCAATCATATCTTGTCTACTCTTCCATGCCGAATTTTCCCTTATCTTGTCCAAGTTCTATTTTTCTCTCTTCCACTATTCGTGAGTGATCGGAATCTTGTGATTCAGGATAGATTGTGATTGAGGAAACACTACAAGTGGTATCAAAGCAGAATCGATTGTCGAGAATGATGGAAGGTTTGATGCAAAAGGTGCATGAGCAAGAGGAGCTTATTCAGAAGCACCTTGGAGAATTACATGAAGAATGAGGCAGAAAGCAACTAGAAGGCCCAATTTTTTTTTTCATGGAGCTAGACGATAAGTAGATAAAGGTGCGAGAATATCTAGTATGCCTAGAGGAAGATAGAAATGCAATTACGAAGATATGGACCCATGTGACTTTTCTCTTAATCAATTCTTCAAGAAGGCAAAATCAAATGATTTTGATGGTGAGAAGAAGAGTGGTGAAGATCTAGAGGCATGGATTGAAGAGCTAGAGGATTTCTTTGATCTTCAACAATTTGGTGAGGAGTCCAAGGCAAAAAGTTGGGATCTTGCACCTACGTGGCATCGCAAAGCTATGGAGGAAGACTCGAATGCATTCTGGTCTTGTCCTATGGAAGGAATTTAGAGAGCAAGCAATAAAATGCTATTGTTCTCCACACTATCATATTGAGAAGAAGATGGAATTCTAAATTTTTGACAACATGAAAATGATAAGCATAGCTTGACTGTTGATGAGTACAAAGAGAAGTTCCTATGTCTTCATAAATATGCATTGGAGGTTAGTGGTGATGCTCTAAGGAGCAAGTTTATTGAAGGGATTCATGAGGAACTTTGCTATCAAGTCAAGGGATCTAGATGTGCCGTTTTTTGGATGTTATTGTAATGGGTGAGAATTTTGAGTAGATGGAGAAGTTCAATTTGCAAAAGGACAATATAACCAGATTCAGTGCAACAGGACATAGGCCACAAAGAACTGTTGCAATGAGCATGAGCAATTCAAAGAAGACTTCATCTTCTAATAACCAAGGTAACAATCTTGCTCAGGTGGAGAATCAATGAAGGTGTCAACCCATCCATTGGAAACAAGACTATGATTTCATTGAGTGGGCAAGAAGACTTGGTTTGCATTTTTGTTGTGGGGAGCAAGGGCATAAGACATACAAGTGCCCCGAACAAGGCAATCTTTTGGCATGACGAGTTAAAGGTGATAGAAACCATCAAGGAATGTAGACCAATTGAGAAAGAAGATGATGGAGGTAAGTGCCCTAACTCTACTTTACGTTGCATGGTGGCTAGTTCTTTCCCAAAGGATTTTGTAATTATGATTTTGGCTATGATTTCTATGCATAACCTAGATTGTTTATCGATCCAGGTAGTACACATTTTTTTCTATCTTTCAAATTCATATAGAATTTAGGGATACCCCTAAATATGCAAATGACAAGACTTGTAGAGATGGCCAATGGATGGCTACACTATATGAAAGGATACATTGGAAACCTTGCATTTGCTTTTTTTGATGGGTCTTTTTCTAGAAGTTTTCAAGTGATTGAGATGAAACAGATTGATGCAATCATAGGCATGGACTAGTAACTTCATAATTCTGCAACACTTGATTGTGAACAAAGAACAATCACTTTAAGGCTAGACTCTAAATCTATCCACATTCTAGGTGATGTATATAATCCTAAACCTATTCTTATTTTTGCTATGTAGATAAATAGAGGTATACATGATGGTTGTAGAACATTTGTACTGTATGTGAACAATCTCCATGAGGAAGATAATGATGAAAGTTTTCTAGATTATGTAGAAAATATTTTGAAAGAATATGCAGATGTATTTCCAAAAGACTTGCCTAGTATACCTCCACCTAGGAAGATTGACCATGCCATTGGCCTATATCCACGGAGTGAACCATATTCTAGAGCACCCTATAGATTTAACATAGATAAATTAAAGGAGCTTAAGTTTCAATTAGATGATCTTTTGAAGAAAGGCTTGATAAGACTGAGTGTTTCACCTTGGGGTGCACCTATTTACTTCAAAAGAAGAAAGATGACTCTTATAGATTAAGCATTGACTATAGGGGGTTGAATAAAGGAGAAATAAAAAATAAGTATCCACTCCCTCACATAGACAACTTATTAGGTCAATTAAGTGGAGAGATTGTATTCACTAAGATTGACTTAAGATATGAATATCACCAAATTAGAATCAAAATAGAAGATATACCCAAGACATCTTTTCGCAAATGTTATGGCAAGGAGGAGTCTACAGTTTTACCTTTTGGGTTAACAAATGCTCCTGCCACATTTATGTGCTTGATGAATAATGTTCTTTATGATTACTTAGACGAATTCATCTTAGTATTTCTTGATGATATATTTGTATACTCTAAAGATGATCTTGAGCATGTTGTACCCTAAGTTATTCAGTAGTAATGGGGATGTGTGTTGCATGATGGCCACATGGTGGCAATAGAACATTCCAGATCATTACAATTTTCAGAATACAAGGATGGGAGGAGAGTTGCATACATATCATTCACAAGTCTTTCTTGCATGAGTTAATTCTCACAATTAGTATCAGATGCACATGCATAACATATATACACACATACACATACACATATAATACATATATACATGTATATACTCATGCATACAGAAATATACATATTTTAGGTCTAGAACTACACATGGATGACACTTTCGGATTGCACGAATCGATAAAAATGGGTCTACTTTTGATAGTGGGGTGATGGTGAACTTTTCGCAAAAAAGTAGAGCCAGTGCAAGAGATGATAATGCTCAAGAAGGCCAGCTAGATAATTGTGGAGTGTTCAAGATATCTTGAAACTATCTTTTAGGAAGTTTGATTTCTTTGTTTTTGATGTGAAATGGTTCAAAGTAGTCACCTCTTGAAGAAACGCAACAGGGAGGCGGGATAAAAGCAGTTTGCTTGAAGTCGACTCCACAAAATTATGGATGGATGAAAGAGATACATTTGTACTTCTCAAACACTGTGAACAAGTTGTTTTTATACCAGATTCAATTGAACCAGAGTGGCTATTTGTTTTACAAGTCGCCGCACGTAGTATAAAAATTTGTGAGAACATAGATGTAGAAGAAATTCCATCTGTAGTGGACTCAGAGATTCATTTGATAGTCGAGGAGGAAGAGATCATTGTTCAAGAAGAAGAGGTCATTGAAGAAGACGAAATAAAGGATGAAGCAATAGATGATGATCACGAAGAAACCAGCATAGCAAGTGATTTAGAAGTCTTCAATATAGAGATAGATATTCTCGGTGCATCGGATCTCCAAGAGGATGCTAGAATAGAGGAGTTTTGAATCAAACACTTGTACGTACTAATTTTTGTTTATTTTTTTTGCTATGTTTTTTTGTACACTACCATTTCTCTATATTACCTTTATTATCATATGCTAATTATTTGAGTTCTTTTGTTATAGAGCACGATGGGAGACAATCTTCTAGTCACTCCACATTCCATGACAGAGGAGAAGTTCTTAGAGTTCATCTCTCAGGTACCTCCCGCGTATATGGTTGTTGCCTCACAATATTAGATCGCTCGTGGTAGCACTCCCCCCGGTCTCACTCCTGGCGGCCTCACTCCTGTAGGTCTCACTCCTGCTAGCCTCACTCCCACTGGTGTCACTCCTGCCAGTGTCACTCTTGTCGGTGTCACTCCTGTCAGTGTCACTCTTGCCGGCATCACTCCTGCGGGTGGTGCTACTCCCATCGGAGGTATGTCTCCTAGCTTTATGACTCCACCACGACCATCTTTTCAGCCATCCCCTATTGGCTCTAGTAGTAGACATGTGCGTTTGACACCTCAGCACGATACAGGTGCTGGCCAATCTCATAGGTCGAGGTCACACTCTAGAGCAGGAGGTTCTAGGAGTGGATCTATAGGTAAGTTTGGAGGGGGCGGCTGTTGTGAAGGCAGTGCGATGGTTGTTGTGTCACCCACTTCTACTCCTAGGAAGAGCATCAGAGGTATGCCATGTGGAACACCACGTACACCTTGGGGTGCTTATGACCATGATGACTCCAAGGTGTATAGTATCCGAGATGGAGCTCCGATGATGGATGCGATCGGAAAAGCAATGCATGCACGTATATGATAGCTTTGCTCCATACAGTTTGGACACTCTATCATGTTGAAGTGGAGTGAACAAGATAAAGATCGGAAGAAGTATATCACAAAGACGATTTATCACGAGTTCTGACTAGCCGATGGACAACCTCTTGTCAGTTTAAAGTGGATTCTGCACACCGCACGTGAAGTTATGTCCCATCGACGATCCGAGGCTCGTGATGCTTTCAGAGCAGGCTTACCAAAGCCTGTATGGTTAGATGCTGAGGAGGGGGATATGATTTGCAACGAGCAACTGTAGACTCCTCATCGATATCGCCAGCAGCGAGATCCCACAGCCACACGTTTAGATATGGTTGGACCGTCATATTTGGGCAGCGACGGATATGACACGATGTGTCACGAGTTTGTAAGTACCATTTGGTTTATTGAATTTGTTTGTGTTAAGCTTCTCATGTATGTTCCTCTAATGTTTTGTATATTTGTTGTAGGATCTAGCGATGGGTCGTCCTCCAAGATGAACGGAGAAGGCTTTTGGATATCGTCATGGATTGACTGCACTATTGGAGGACTTGGAGGGACGCGGTGCGATCGTTTCATGGGAGCATTTGAGATGAGTTGATGAATTTATAAACTTGGTTTTTACTTGTTGTTTGTGAATTTCATGTGAATTTATCTCATTTCATGAATGTTCTTTATTGTAGGACTGTTGATATGGAACATTCTTTGCATGTGTATGGCGGTGGCACACCAAAAATTTTGTATTTGATTTTTATATGAAAATGCAATGCTTTGCCACATTTTGTAAAAGAGTCATATATGAAAGTGGTTTGCCAAACTCTTGTACATGCTTCATTTATGAAATATATAACTCTTTTTGTACATGGTTCATGGTTCATTATGATTATCTTCTTTGTGTCCAATAATATTCTGTTTTATGAAATCATATTTCGGTTGATATTAGAGTACACATCACATGTACTCGGTTTTTTTTTGGGCAGAGTGTATTGTCTTTTACTTAGCAACATCATGGTAATGTTGCTGTAGCAAAAGACAACACACTCTGCCCAAAATTTTTTTTACAGATATGATCGTCAGTATAAGCGATGGTACTCCCAGTAATGCCATCGGAATAAGCATCGGTACACCCAATGGGCACCGGTATACGCAACGGTACACCCAACACAGGCATCGATAATACTGATGTTTATACCGATGCTCATACTGGCGGTTATACCGACGCTTATATCGGTGCTTTAATTCCAACAAGTGAGAGAGATAGAGAGTGAGATACACACCCACACATACACAAACACACACACACACACACACACACACACACACACACACATATATATATATATATATATATATATATATATATATATATATATACATACATACATACAGATGTGATGTGTATATATGTGTATATGCTTCTCTCTCTCTTTCTCCCCCCATTCTCTCTGTCCATCTCTCTTCCCCCATTCTGTCTCTCTCATCATTCAATCTCTCTCTTTGTCTCTCTCCGTCTTCCCCCATTCTATCTCTCTCATCATTCTCTCTCTCTCTCTCTCTCACATCTCGGGGGGGGGGGGAGGGGGTTTGTTGTGGAGGTCCTTGGGAAGCTTGCTTGCAAACTCCTAGCAGTATATGTCCAAGAGAAATTCCTTTTTGTTTGTTTGTTTTTTTTTTTTTGTTGTTATCTCTCATTGGCACATACATCGCATCCCTGACAATTTATCTACACCACGAGAAACACCACTAGGCTACTATGCGGCAGTAGTATAACATCACATATTATCTTTTTTTCTTCGTTGGGGGGGGGGGGGGGGGACCCAAAGTTCCATGACTTAAAAAAAAAAAAAAAGGGTAGAATCACGTTGCCCCCCGTAGGATTGAAATGTACATTTATTAGTTTTCGTAAGGTTAGAAAATGTTTCACCTTTTCTGAGTTGTTTCACCTTTTCTGAGATTTCAGCCAATGTGAGTTCATTCATGCTTCTATGAAATTATTTGCAGAAGATGCCTTATATGTTGTAATGAAGTGAAATTATTTCTTGATCGAAAAATTCGAGCACTACCTGTATGCTTTCCTTCTTGTAATATATTAGTTCGCATCTTTACATGATGCGTTGAATAGTGAGATTTGGGCAATGACTTTTCTTGGTCCACAATATCCTTCAGGTTTCGTACCTCAAGTGATGAGCTCACGTTTTGCACTATCTTTTGTTTGTACCCATACGATTGAGTGTTCACTAACCACTAGCATGGGCCTACCGTTCATGGCATCTTCAGACAATCGGCACTTGATACTCACAATATTCACCAACGATCTTTGATAAAGTATTCACCAATGTCATTCGTATAAGGCAATGGCCCCTTTGATATTCACATCTAAATTACATAGAGATTTTCTTTGCAAAATTCAAGTTCTTGGTTCGAATAATATCCACTATCTTTTCTCCATTTTACGTGAATTAAATCACAATCTAAGTGCGGAAGCATGCAAAAGCAACAAACTTGCTTAGCCTAGCCCAATCGCTGCTTCTTGACAAAGCTTGTTCAGGTATAGCCCTATCAATTATGCACACATAAACAATATGGTAAAGCTCTAATATATATGCACAGGTAGATAGAATGATAGTTAAGATAGTTTGTCCTAATTATAGAATTTTTTTTTCCACATTTTTTACAATTTTCTATGATTTTAATCATATAAGAAATATGCTATAGTCTTCTAAGAGAGTCCAAAGTCTTGAGTTCTGATCCTACATGAACTATGGGAGCTACTTCATTCTGTACAACCTGAAAGCCAAAGAATCGACTTTGCGAGATACACCCATCTTCTACGCTATGTCGGGATTGATATTGTGAACTTGATTTAAGAAAAAAGAAACATTCGGTTTAGTACGTAAGTTTTATATGACACAGCATTAATTGATACTTTCCATGAATTTGGGATATGCTTTGGTTCACCGGTTATTCCAATACGATTTCAATCGACATGATTTTCTTCATTCTTTCCATCAAATTATTTGCAGGAAAGCGCTCCCTAGCTTGTAATTAAATTTGAGGACATTTACCTTGCAAGAAGAATTGACTTTGAAGATTGGTGCCTGTTAAGACACATAATCAATGCTTGGGACAATTCGAAGACTTTCCTCTTGCTTGGTCAAGATACCCTATAGATGGAAGGGCTGAGATGGCATAATGGCAACAACTTGGATAATACACTGAGTATCAAGAAGATCTAGGATTATCGCATCTCACTTAACATGAGGTGGTGTCTAAACTAGACATGTATCAAATAAGAAAATAAGTTTTCAGACCCTCGATCCCGTCATAGAGAATAAAAGAGTAGTCCTTATGTGGAAAATTATTGATAAGGGAATGTAGAATAATGTCAAGGCAAGAAAAATTTTGCAGATACCCCCCATGGTGTAAGCACTACCTCCATGGTAGAGAAGACATGGGTCACCTCTTCTTTTCATTCCCTAGCAGTGACATGATTTGGCAGGCCCTTGATAGGGTGTTGGTTTTGGAGAGTCAAATCAACTAGAAACAAGCTTTACTTGGAGAAGTGATTGGATGCTCCACTGCTTTGAGGAATGCCATGAGGAATGAAGCTCTCTTAAAGGTCTAGAAAGAAAGATGTATTGCCAACTTTGTCAACCCTTGAAGGGAATGGTGAGTTTAAAACTCTCTTAGTCCTTTAGGTAGCAGAATTAGTAATTGTAAGAAATTCCCTCCCTATAGACATCATATGGTGTTCAATTATGAAAATAACAAGATCAAAGGCAAGTGGGGCCCCCACGAGGGGGATGGAAACATTATTAACCTTCTATGTAACTCTCTCTAATATTCTTGTGCATTTCTCCATTTTCTTAATTTAGAGCGAGTTTCCTCAAAAAAAAGTTCATCTAGTGAAGAGGTATACATGTTACAACCACCAGGTTTCGAAAACCCTTATTATCCATCTTATGTTTGCAGACATAAGAAAGCATTGTATGGATTGAAGCAAGCTCCTAGAGCTTGGAATTATAGGCATATCTTCAAGATCAAGGGTTCAAAGCTAGCAACTCAGATTCTTCTCTATTTATTAAAAGGGATCATGATGAGGTTATCTATCTATGTGTATATGTAGATGATATTATTGTGACACAGGTGATGATCTAAATGGCATTCAAAGGATCAAGAGACACATGCAAAAGGAGTTCAAAATCACTGAGCTAAGTGAGCTCACATATTTCCTAGGTATGCAGGTGCTATACACAGATGAAGGAATGTATGTGACTCAGAGAAGATACATTCAGGATGTACCTCTCAAGTTCAAAATGAAGAACACCAAACCTTCAGGTACACCTTTGGAGATGAATCATAAAGTTAGTGTTTATGAAGGTGAGAATATTAAAGACATTAAAGAGTATCAAAGCTTGGTAGGTAGCTTGATATATGCTACTCATACAAGGGTAGACATCTCATATAGTGTCGGAGTGCTTAGTCAATTCATGCACTCACCAAGAAGAACACACATGGATGTAGCTAAGAGAGTACTTAAGTATCTCAAAGGTAAAATCAATGAAGGTAGGTATATTCTATCCTCACTCTTCCATTTTGGATATAAAAATCTATTCAAATGCAGATTGGGCAAGAGCTAAGGATGATAGAAGAAGTACTTCTGGTTACTTAGCATTTGCAGGTTCAAAGCTAGTGTCATGGAGTTCCAAGAAGCAACCAACAATTGCTTTATCCTTGAGTAAAGCAGAGTACAGAGGCTTGACCATAGCAACTCAAGAGGCAATATGGTTAAAGGCATTGTATACAGATTTGGGACTTGTAAGTTCCAAACCTCACATATTTGGAGAAAATGTAAGTTCCATGCATCTAGCGGCAAACCCTATTTTCCATGCAAGAACCAAACACATAGAGGTGCATTACCACTTCATCAAGGAGAAGCTCATGGCAAAGAAGATCGACATTTCTTTTGTTTTAGTGACTGAAAAGCAAGTAGCAAATATGATGACGAAGGCACTTGATGGAATAAAGCTTTGTAGATTCAAAGCTATGGCAGGTATTCAACCTATCAAAGAATGAAGACTCAAGCGTACTTTGGCTTGAGGGGGAGTTGTAGGAACATCAAGCTTACACTATGCTTGAGGTGGATTTGATCTACATCAAAGGCTATTGGGTCGAAAGAATATCTGCTGGAGAGTTCTTTTTCTTATGCTCACTTATTGTATTTTTTAAAAAAGATTTTTCATGGATCTTTTACCATTGTAAAAAAATTGAGCTTTACACATGTAAAATTATAAAGATAGAGCCCAAATCCCACAAATTTGTGGTGATTGAGTTGTAATCAATCAAGCAATCAATCATCTAAAAGTAGATCAAACTAGATCTTCACTTTTCCTAGATTGTAGGAAAGTGAATTGATTCCCTCCAACAACCATTCCCACCTTCATTTGAATTCAAAATCCACTTGTAGAAGTCGTGGATCAATTCTAGAGTCTATATAAAGACTTGAAATCACTTGTACAATACATGGAAGCAATATACATACACTTGTGACCATCATTGTCTTGCTCCTTCAATTTTCTGCATCATCTTCTTCGCCAACAGTAATCTTGCAGAGGCTGCTGCTTTCTCTAGAGAGCTCCACATTTGATGAGAGATAGCTCATTGGAAAGGTATTAGTGTCCAGTTTATGCTTGTAAATTGTAATAGAATTTATTTCATTAGATTGAGAGAAATCTTAGTTTTCCTGTCTCGAGGTCAATCTCTACATATTCCTGAAAAATAGGAGGTACCACCGTTGAGTGTCTGATTCATTCCTATACCATATTTTTCTTATTCATTATACTTTTGTGCATTATAAAAACAAAACGCTATGTGTATCACTCCCATCAAAGGATTTTGTCTTATTGTAATCACGCTGGTTGCTATGGACATTTGAAGTTCATTGTCTCTTCCATAGATAGTAAGTTTTTTGAGCTAGTTGACACGGGAACCTATCTGTTTTGTATCGACTATTTCTCCTTGATGCTCCAAAGTACATAGTGCATTTCTTTGCACTTATCGCATGCCTATAAGGTCTACTTGAGTCCCCATAAGCTCAAGGGCTGGTCTTGTGCCGGTTGGATGGACCAAACTTCGTCGCTTCGAGACGCACTTTTCTACCTCCTACAAGCTTCTCCAAGTTCTTTCACAGTTATGCATATGGTTGTGGTTTATGTAAAAGAAAAAGAATAACCTTCCTTTCTTTCTTACACAGATTCTATTCTAGGTGAGCCCTGTAGAAATTCAAAGGATTCAATAGGGATTACCCCATATACCAACTCAAAGGGGGAGTACCCTGTTGCATCTTTGCATGCCAACTAGTAGGCCCATGGAGTACCTAGATAAGTAGTGTCCCATGTAGTGGGTTGCAACATACATTCCTTCCTTAGTAGAGCAATCAATACCTTATTAGTGGATTCTCCTTGTCCATTTGCCCTTGGGTAGTATGCACACGAAGTCTGATGTAGAACCTTCTACCTCTTAAAAATTTCATACAAAAATTTGTTCACAAAGTGTGTCCCTTGATCTATGCAAATTTCAAGTGGAAAACCAAATCTAGAAAGGATGTTGATATGTAAGAAATCTGCATATATTTGGGTTGTGAAATCAAGAGAAGCAATAGCCTCAGCCCACTTAGTTGCATAGTCAGTGGCAACCAAGAGATACTTCTCCTTTCTTGAAAAGGATGTAGGATAGATGGGCCCTAAAAAAATCTAGTCCCCACTTCGCAAATGCTTTCCATGATGTGGAGACAACCAAAGGATTATTTCTCTGCTTTGTGGGCTTGGGACCACACCTTTGACAAACATCACATGCTTGGGCCTTGTCATCTACATCTCTGAATAATGTTGGCCACCATAAACGAGCATAAAGAATTGTATGACGCACACCAAAGAGGAAGAAGCCAGAAATCAGAGAATTACCTTGTGATTGAGAGTGCAAGTGTGAAAGAGATTGTGATAGCTTGGTGGTGGTCGAGAGGTAGATGCTTCATCAAGAACCTATTTTGCAAGGCAATTATATCAATTGATTCACATCTATAATATCAAAATTTTTCTTTCTCTCAATCGTATCTTGTCTACTCTTCCATGCCGAATTTTCCCTTATCTTGTCCAAGTTCTATTTTTCTCTCTTCCACTATTCGTGAGTGATCGGAATCTTGTGATTCAGGATAGATTGTGATTGAGGAAACACTACAAGTGGTATCAAAGCAGAATCGATTGTCGAGAATGATGGAAGGTTTGATGCAAAAGGTGCATGAGCAAGAGGAGCTTATTCAGAAGCACCTTGGAGAATTACATGAAGAATGAGGCAGAAAGCAACTAGAAGGCCCAATTTTTTTTTTCATGGAGCTAGACGATAAGTAGATAAAGGTGCGAGAATATCTAGTATGCCTAGAGGAAGATAGAAATGCAATTACGAAGATATGGACCCATGTGACTTTTCTCTTAATCAATTCTTCAAGAAGGCAAAATCAAATGATTTTGATGGTGAGAAGAAGAGTGGTGAAGATCTAGAGGCATGGATTGAAGAGCTAGAGGATTTCTTTGATCTTCAACAATTTGGTGAGGAGTCCAAGGCAAAAAGTTGGGATCTTGCACCTACGTGGCATCGCAAAGCTATGGAGGAAGACTCGAATGCATTCTGGTCTTGTCCTATGGAAGGAATTTAGAGAGCAAGCAATAAAATGCTATTGTTCTCCACACTATCATATTGAGAAGAAGATGGAATTCTAAATTTTTGACAACATGAAAATGATAAGCATAGCTTGACTGTTGATGAGTACAAAGAGAAGTTCCTATGTCTTCATAAATATGCATTGGAGGTTAGTGGTGATGCTCTAAGGAGCAAGTTTATTGAAGGGATTCATGAGGAACTTTGCTATCAAGTCAAGGGATCTAGATGTGCCGTTTTTTGGATGTTATTGTAATGGGTGAGAATTTTGAGTAGATGGAGAAGTTCAATTTGCAAAAGGACAATATAACCAGATTCAGTGCAACAGGACATAGGCCACAAAGAACTGTTGCAATGAGCATGAGCAATTCAAAGAAGACTTCATCTTCTAATAACCAAGGTAACAATCTTGCTCAGGTGGAGAATCAATGAAGGTGTCAACCCATCCATTGGAAACAAGACTATGATTTCATTGAGTGGGCAAGAAGACTTGGTTTGCATTTTTGTTGTGGGGAGCAAGGGCATAAGACATACAAGTGCCCCGAACAAGGCAATCTTTTGGCATGACGAGTTAAAGGTGATAGAAACCATCAAGGAATGTAGACCAATTGAGAAAGAAGATGATGGAGGTAAGTGCCCTAACTCTACTTTACGTTGCATGGTGGCTAGTTCTTTCCCAAAGGATTTTGTAATTATGATTTTGGCTATGATTTCTATGCATAACCTAGATTGTTTATCGATCCAGGTAGTACACATTTTTTTCTATCTTTCAAATTCATATAGAATTTAGGGATACCCCTAAATATGCAAATGACAAGACTTGTAGAGATGGCCAATGGATGGCTACACTATATGAAAGGATACATTGGAAACCTTGCATTTGCTTTTTTTGATGGGTCTTTTTCTAGAAGTTTTCAAGTGATTGAGATGAAACAGATTGATGCAATCATAGGCATGGACTAGTAACTTCATAATTCTGCAACACTTGATTGTGAACAAAGAACAATCACTTTAAGGCTAGACTCTAAATCTATCCACATTCTAGGTGATGTATATAATCCTAAACCTATTCTTATTTTTGCTATGCAGATAAATAGAGGTATACATGATGGTTGTAGAACATTTGTAGTGTATGTGAACAATCTCCATGAGGAAGATAATGATGAAAGTTTTCCAGATTATGTAGAAAATATTTTGAAAGAATATGCAGATGTATTTCCAAAAGACTTGCCTAGTATACCTCCACCTAGGAAGATTGACCATGCCATTGGCCTATATCCACGGAGTGAACCATATTCTAGAGCACCCTATAGATTTAACATAGATAAATTAAAGGAGCTTAAGTTTCAATTAGATGATCTTTTGAAGAAAGGCTTGATAAGACTGAGTGTTTCACCTTGGGGTGCACCTATTTACTTCAAAAGAAGAAAGATGACTCTTATAGATTAAGCATTGACTATAGGGGGTTGAATAAAGGAGAAATAAAAAATAAGTATCCACTCCCTCACATAGACAACTTATTAGGTCAATTAAGTGGAGAGATTGTATTCACTAAGATTGACTTAAGATATGAATATCACCAAATTAGAATCAAAATAGAAGATATACCCAAGACATCTTTTCGCAAATGTTATGGCAAGGAGGAGTTTACAGTTTTACCTTTTGGGTTAACAAATGCTCCTGCCACATTTATGTGCTTGATGAATAATGTTCTTTATGATTACTTAGACGAATTCATCTTAGTATTTCTTGATGATATATTTGTATACTCTAAAGATGATCTTGAGCATGTTGTACCCTAAGTTATTCAGTAGTAATGGGGATGAGTGTTGCATGATGGCCACATGGTGGCAATAGAACATTCCAGATCATTACAATTTTCAGAATACAAGGATGGGAGGAGAGTTGCATACATATCATTCACAAGTCTTTCTTGCATGAGTTAATTCTCACAATTAGTATCAGATGCACATGCATAACATATATACACACATACACATACACATATAATACATATATACATGTATATACTCATGCATACAGAAATATACATATTTTAGGTCTAGAACTACACATGGATGACACTTTCGGATTGCACGAATCGATAAAAATGGGTCTACTTTTGATAGTGGGGTGATGGTGAACTTTTCGCAAAAAAGTAGAGCCAGTGCAAGAGATGATAATGCTCAAGAAGGCCAGCTAGATAATTGTGGAGTGTTCAAGATATCTTGAAACTATCTTTTAGGAAGTTTGATTTCTTTGTTTTTGATGTGAAATGGTTCAAAGTAGTCACCTCTTGAAGAAACGCAACAGGGAGGCGGGATAAAAGCAGTTTGCTTGAAGTCGACTCCACAAAATTATGGATGGATGAAAGAGATACATTTGTACTTCTCAAACACTGTGAACAAGTTGTTTTTATACCAGATTCAATTGAACTAGAGTGGCTATTTGTTTTACAAGTCGCCGCACGTAGTATAAAAATTTGTGAGAACATAGATGTAGAAGAAATTCCATCTGTAGTGGACTCAGAGATTCATTTGATAGTCGAGGAGGAAGAGATCATTGTTCAAGAAGAAGAGGTCATTGAAGAAGACGAAATAAAGGATGAAGCAATAGATGATGATCACGAAGAAACCAGCATAGCAAGTGATTTAGAAGTCTTCAATATAGAGATAGATATTCTCGGTGCATCGGATCTCCAAGAGGATGCTAGAATAGAGGAGTTTTGAATCAAACACTTGTACGTACTAATTTTTGTTTATTTTTTTTGCTAGGTTTTTTTGTACACTACCATTTCTCTATATTACCTTTATTATCATATGCTAATTATTTGAGTTCTTTTGTTATAGAGCACGATGGGAGACAATCTTCTAGTCACTCCACATTCCATGACAGAGGAGAAGTTCTTAGAGTTCATCTCTCAGGTACCTCCCGCGTATATGGTTGTTGCCTCACAATATTAGATCGCTCGTGGTAGCACTCCCCCCGGTCTCACTCCTGGCGGCCTCACTCCTGTAGGTCTCACTCCTGCTAGCCTCACTCCCACTGGTGTCACTCCTGCCAGTGTCACTCTTGTCGGTGTCACTCCTGTCAGTGTCACTCTTGCCGGCATCACTCCTGCGGGTGGTGCTACTCCCATCGGAGGTATGTCTCCTAGCTTTATGACTCCACCACGACCATCTTTTCAGCCATCCCCTATTGGCTCTAGTAGTAGACATGTGCGTTTGACACCTCAGCACGATACAGGTGCTGGCCAATCTCATAGGTCGAGGTCACACTCTAGAGCAGGAGGTTCTAGGAGTGGATCTATAGGTAAATTTGGAGGGGGCGGCTGTTGTGAAGGCAGTGCGATGGTTGTTGTGTCACCCACTTCTACTCCTAGGAAGAGCATCAGAGGTATGCCATGTGGAACACCACGTACACCTTGGGGTGCTTATGACCATGATGACTCCAAGGTGTATAGTATCCGAGATGGAGCTCCGATGATGGATGCGATCGGAAAAGCAATGCATGCACGTATATGATAGCTTTGCTCCATACAGTTTGGACACTCTATCATGTTGAAGTGGAGTGAACAAGATAAAGATCGGAAGAAGTATATCACAAAGACGATTTATCACGAGTTCTGACTAGCCGATGGACAACCTCTTGTCAGTTTAGAGTGGATTCTGCACACCGCACGTGAAGTTATGTCCCATCGACGATCCGAGGCTCGTGATGCTTTCAGAGCAGGCTTACCAAAGCCTGTATGGTTAGATGCTGAGGAGGGGGATATGATTTGCAACGAGCAACAGTAGACTCCTCATCGATATCGCCAGCAGCGAGATCCCACAGCCACACGTTTAGATATGGTTGGACCGTCATATTTGGGCAACGACGGATATGACACGATGTGTCACGAGTTTGTAAGTACCATTTGGTTTATTGAATTTGTTTGTGTTAAGCTTCTCATGTATGTTCCTCTAATGTTTTGTATATTTGTTGTAGGATCTAGCGATGGGTCGTCCTCCAAGATGAACGGAGAAGGCTTTTGGATATCGTCATGGATTGACTGCACTATTGGAGGACTTGGAGGGACGCGGTGCGATCGTTTCATGGGAGCATTTGAGATGAGTTGATGAATTTATAAACTTGGTTTTTACTTGTTGTTTGTGAATTTCATGTGAATTTATCTCATTTCATGAATGTTCTTTATTGTAGGACTGTTGATATGGAACATTCTTTGCATGTGTATGGCGGTGGCACACCAAAAATTTTGTATTTGATTTTTATATGAAAATGCAATGCTTTGCCACATTTTGTAAAAGAGTCATATATGAAAGTGGTTTGCCAAACTCTTGTACATGCTTCATTTATGAAATATATAACTCTTTTTGTACATGGTTCATGGTTCATTATGATTATCTTCTTTGTGTCCAATAATATTCTGTTTTATGAAATCATATTTCGGTTGATATTAGAGTACACATCACATGTACTCGGTTTTTTTTGGGCAGAGTGTATTGTCTTTTACTTAGCAACATCATGGTAATGTTGCTGTAGCAAAAGACAACACACTCTGCCCAAAATTTTTTTTACAGATATGATCGTCAGTATAAGCGATGGTACTCCCAGTAATGCCATCGGAATAAGCATCGGTACACCCAATGGGCACCGGTATACGCAACGGTACACCCAACACAGGCATCGATAATACTGATGTTTATACCGATGCTCATACTGGCGGTTATACCGACGCTTATATCGGTGCTTTAATTCCAACAAGTGAGAGAGATAGAGAGTGAGATACACACCCACACATACACAAACACACACACACACACACACACACACACACACACATATATATATATATATATATATATATATATATATATATATATATATATATATACATACATACATACAGATGTGATGTGTATATATGTGTATATGCTTCTCTCTCTCTTTCTCCCCCCATTCTCTCTGTCCATCTCTCTTCCCCCATTCTGTCTCTCTCATCATTCAATCTCTCTCTTTGTCTCTCTCCGTCTTCCCCCATTCTATCTCTCTCATCATTCTCTCTCTCTCTCTCTCTCACATCTCGGGGGGGGGGGAGGGGGTTTGTTGTGGAGGTCCTTGGGAAGCTTGCTTGCAAACTCCTAGCAGTATATGTCCAAGAGAAATTCCTTTTTGTTTGTTTGTTTTTTTTTTTTTGTTGTTATCTCTCATTGGCACATACATCGCATCCCTGACAATTTATCTACACCACGAGAAACACCACTAGGCTACTATGCGGCAGTAGTATAACATCACATATTATCTTTTTTTCTTCGTTGGGGGGGGGGGGGGGGGGACCCAAAGTTCCATGACTTAAAAAAAAAAAAAAAGGGTAGAATCACGTTGCCCCCCGTAGGATTGAAATGTACATTTATTAGTTTTCGTAAGGTTAGAAAATGTTTCACCTTTTCTGAGTTGTTTCACCTTTTCTGAGATTTCAGCCAATGTGAGTTCATTCATGCTTCTATGAAATTATTTGCAGAAGATGCCTTATATGTTGTAATGAAGTGAAATTATTTCTTGATCGAAAAATTCGAGCACTACCTGTATGCTTTCCTTCTTGTAATATATTAGTTCGCATCTTTACATGATGCGTTGAATAGTGAGATTTGGGCAATGACTTTTCTTGGTCCACAATATCCTTCAGGTTTCGTACCTCAAGTGATGAGCTCACGTTTTGCACTATCTTTTGTTTGTACCCATACGATTGAGTGTTCACTAACCACTAGCATGGGCCTACCGTTCATGGCATCTTCAGACAATCGGCACTTGATACTCACAATATTCACCAACGATCTTTGATAAAGTATTCACCAATGTCATTCGTATAAGGCAATGGCCCCTTTGATATTCACATCTAAATTACATAGAGATTTTCTTTGCAAAATTCAAGTTCTTGGTTCGAATAATATCCACTATCTTTTCTCCATTTTACGTGAATTAAATCACAATCTAAGTGCGGAAGCATGCAAAAGCAACAAACTTGCTTAGCCTAGCCCAATCGCTGCTTCTTGACAAAGCTTGTTCAGGTATAGCCCTATCAATTATGCACACATAAACAATATGGTAAAGCTCTAATATATATGCACAGGTAGATAGAATGATAGTTAAGATAGTTTGTCCTAATTATAGAATTTTTTTTTCCACATTTTTTACAATTTTCTATGATTTTAATCATATAAGAAATATGCTATAGTCTTCTAAGAGAGTCCAAAGTCTTGAGTTCTGATCCTACATGAACTATGGGAGCTACTTCATTCTGTACAACCTGAAAGCCAAAGAATCGACTTTGCGAGATACACCCATCTTCTACGCTATGTCGGGATTGATATTGTGAACTTGATTTAAGAAAAAAGAAACATTCGGTTTAGTACGTAAGTTTTATATGACACAGCATTAATTGATACTTTCCATGAATTTGGGATATGCTTTGGTTCACCGGTTATTCCAATACGATTTCAATCGACATGATTTTCTTCATTCTTTCCATCAAATTATTTGCAGGAAAGCGCTCCCTAGCTTGTAATTAAATTTGAGGACATTTACCTTGCAAGAAGAATTGACTTTGAAGATTGGTGCCTGTTAAGACACATAATCAATGCTTGGGACAATTCGAAGACTTTCCTCTTGCTTGGTCAAGATACCCTATAGATGGAAGGGCTGAGATGGCATAATGGCAACAACTTGGATAATACACTGAGTATCAAGAAGATCTAGGATTATCGCATCTCACTTAACATGAGGTGGTGTCTAAACTAGACATGTATCAAATAAGAAAATAAGTTTTCAGACCCTCGATCCCGTCATAGAGAATAAAAGAGTAGTCCTTATGTGGAAAATTATTGATAAGGGAATGTAGAATAATGTCAAGGCAAGAAAAATTTTGCAGATACCCCCCATGGTGTAAGCACTACCTCCATGGTAGAGAAGACATGGGTCACCTCTTCTTTTCATTCCCTAGCAGTGACATGATTTGGCAGGCCCTTGATAGGGTGTTGGTTTTGGAGAGTCAAATCAACTAGAAACAAGCTTTACTTGGAGAAGTGATTGGATGCTCCACTGCTTTGAGGAATGCCATGAGGAATGAAGCTCTCTTAAAGGTCTAGAAAGAAAGATGTATTGCCAACTTTGTCAACCCTTGAAGGGAATGGTGAGTTTAAAACTCTCTTAGTCCTTTAGGTAGCAGAATTAGTAATTGTAAGAAATTCCCTCCCTATAGACATCATATGGTGTTCAATTATGAAAATAACAAGATCAAAGGCAAGTGGGGCCCCCACGAGGGGGATGGAAACATTATTAACCTTCTATGTAACTCTCTCTAATATTCTTGTGCATTTCTCCATTTTCTTAATTTAGAGCGAGTTTCCTCAAAAAAAAGTTCATCTAGTGAAGAGGTATACATGTTACAACCACCAGGTTTCGAAAACCCTTATTATCCATCTTATGTTTGCAGACATAAGAAAGCATTGTATGGATTGAAGCAAGCTCCTAGAGCTTGGAATTATAGGCATATCTTCAAGATCAAGGGTTCAAAGCTAGCAACTCAGATTCTTCTCTATTTATTAAAAGGGATCATGATGAGGTTATCTATCTATGTGTATATGTAGATGATATTATTGTGACACAGGTGATGATCTAAATGGCATTCAAAGGATCAAGAGACACATGCAAAAGGAGTTCAAAATCACTGAGCTAAGTGAGCTCACATATTTCCTAGGTATGCAGGTGCTATACACAGATGAAGGAATGTATGTGACTCAGAGAAGATACATTCAGGATGTACCTCTCAAGTTCAAAATGAAGAACACCAAACCTTCAGGTACACCTTTGGAGATGAATCATAAAGTTAGTGTTTATGAAGGTGAGAATATTAAAGACATTAAAGAGTATCAAAGCTTGGTAGGTAGCTTGATATATGCTACTCATACAAGGGTAGACATCTCATATAGTGTCGGAGTGCTTAGTCAATTCATGCACTCACCAAGAAGAACACACATGGATGTAGCTAAGAGAGTACTTAAGTATCTCAAAGGTAAAATCAATGAAGGTAGGTATATTCTATCCTCACTCTTCCATTTTGGATATAAAAATCTATTCAAATGCAGATTGGGCAAGAGCTAAGGATGATAGAAGAAGTACTTCTGGTTACTTAGCATTTGCAGGTTCAAAGCTAGTGTCATGGAGTTCCAAGAAGCAACCAACAATTGCTTTATCCTTGAGTAAAGCAGAGTACAGAGGCTTGACCATAGCAACTCAAGAGGCAATATGGTTAAAGGCATTGTATACAGATTTGGGACTTGTAAGTTCCAAACCTCACATATTTGGAGAAAATGTAAGTTCCATGCATCTAGCGGCAAACCCTATTTTCCATGCAAGAACCAAACACATAGAGGTGCATTACCACTTCATCAAGGAGAAGCTCATGGCAAAGAAGATCGACATTTCTTTTGTTTTAGTGACTGAAAAGCAAGTAGCAAATATGATGACGAAGGCACTTGATGGAATAAAGCTTTGTAGATTCAAAGCTATGGCAGGTATTCAACCTATCAAAGAATGAAGACTCAAGCGTACTTTGGCTTGAGGGGGAGTTGTAGGAACATCAAGCTTACACTATGCTTGAGGTGGATTTGATCTACATCAAAGGCTATTGGGTCGAAAGAATATCTGCTGGAGAGTTCTTTTTCTTATGCTCACTTATTGTATTTTTTAAAAAAGATTTTTCATGGATCTTTTACCATTGTAAAAAAATTGAGCTTTACACATGTAAAATTATAAAGATAGAGCCCAAATCCCACAAATTTGTGGTGATTGAGTTGTAATCAATCAAGCAATCAATCATCTAAAAGTAGATCAAACTAGATCTTCACTTTTCCTAGATTGTAGGAAAGTGAATTGATTCCCTCCAACAACCATTCCCACCTTCATTTGAATTCAAAATCCACTTGTAGAAGTCGTGGATCAATTCTAGAGTCTATATAAAGACTTGAAATCACTTGTACAATACATGGAAGCAATATACATACACTTGTGACCATCATTGTCTTGCTCCTTCAATTTTCTGCATCATCTTCTTCGCCAACAGTAATCTTGCAGAGGCTGCTGCTTTCTCTAGAGAGCTCCACATTTGATGAGAGATAGCTCATTGGAAAGGTATTAGTGTCCAGTTTATGCTTGTAAATTGTAATAGAATTTATTTCATTAGATTGAGAGAAATCTTAGTTTTCCTGTCTCGAGGTCAATCTCTACATATTCCTGAAAAATAGGAGGTACCACCGTTGAGTGTCTGATTCATTCCTATACCATATTTTTCTTATTCATTATACTTTTGTGCATTATAAAAACAAAACGCTATGTGTATCACTCCCATCAAAGGATTTTGTCTTATTGTAATCACGCTGGTTGCTATGGACATTTGAAGTTCATTGTCTCTTCCATAGATAGTAAGTTTTTTGAGCTAGTTGACACGGGAACCTATCTGTTTTGTATCGACTATTTCTCCTTGATGCTCCAAAGTACATAGTGCATTTCTTTGCACTTATCGCATGCCTATAAGGTCTACTTGAGTCCCCATAAGCTCAAGGGCTGGTCTTGTGCCGGTTGGATGGACCAAACTTCGTCGCTTCGAGACGCACTTTTCTACCTCCTACAAGCTTCTCCAAGTTCTTTCACAGTTATGCATATGGTTGTGGTTTATGTAAAAGAAAAAGAATAACCTTCCTTTCTTTCTTACACAGATTCTATTCTAGGTGAGCCCTGTAGAAATTCAAAGGATTCAATAGGGATTACCCCATATACCAACTCAAAGGGGGAGTACCCTGTTGCATCTTTGCATGCCAACTAGTAGGCCCATGGAGTACCTAGATAAGTAGTGTCCCATGTAGTGGGTTGCAACATACATTCCTTCCTTAGTAGAGCAATCAATACCTTATTAGTGGATTCTCCTTGTCCATTTGCCCTTGGGTAGTATGCACACGAAGTCTGATGTAGAACCTTCTACCTCTTAAAAATTTCATACAAAAATTTGTTCACAAAGTGTGTCCCTTGATCTATGCAAATTTCAAGTGGAAAACCAAATCTAGAAAGGATGTTGATATGTAAGAAATCTGCATATATTTGGGTTGTGAAATCAAGAGAAGCAATAGCCTCAGCCCACTTAGTTGCATAGTCAGTGGCAACCAAGAGATACTTCTCCTTTCTTGAAAAGGATGTAGGATAGATGGGCCCTAAAAAAATCTAGTCCCCACTTCGCAAATGCTTTCCATGATGTGGAGACAACCAAAGGATTATTTCTCTGCTTTGTGGGCTTGGGACCACACCTTTGACAAACATCACATGCTTGGGCCTTGTCATCTACATCTCTGAATAATGTTGGCCACCATAAACGAGCATAAAGAATTGTATGACGCACACCAAAGAGGAAGAAGCCAGAAATCAGAGAATTACCTTGTGATTGAGAGTGCAAGTGTGAAAGAGATTGTGATAGCTTGGTGGTGGTCGAGAGGTAGATGCTTCATCAAGAACCTATTTTGCAAGGCAATTATATCAATTGATTCACATCTATAATATCAAAATTTTTCTTTCTCTCAATCGTATCTTGTCTACTCTTCCATGCCGAATTTTCCCTTATCTTGTCCAAGTTCTATTTTTCTCTCTTCCACTATTCGTGAGTGATCGGAATCTTGTGATTCAGGATAGATTGTGATTGAGGAAACACTACAAGTGGTATCAAAGCAGAATCGATTGTCGAGAATGATGGAAGGTTTGATGCAAAAGGTGCATGAGCAAGAGGAGCTTATTCAGAAGCACCTTGGAGAATTACATGAAGAATGAGGCAGAAAGCAACTAGAAGGCCCAATTTTTTTTTTCATGGAGCTAGACGATAAGTAGATAAAGGTGCGAGAATATCTAGTATGCCTAGAGGAAGATAGAAATGCAATTACGAAGATATGGACCCATGTGACTTTTCTCTTAATCAATTCTTCAAGAAGGCAAAATCAAATGATTTTGATGGTGAGAAGAAGAGTGGTGAAGATCTAGAGGCATGGATTGAAGAGCTAGAGGATTTCTTTGATCTTCAACAATTTGGTGAGGAGTCCAAGGCAAAAAGTTGGGATCTTGCACCTACGTGGCATCGCAAAGCTATGGAGGAAGACTCGAATGCATTCTGGTCTTGTCCTATGGAAGGAATTTAGAGAGCAAGCAATAAAATGCTATTGTTCTCCACACTATCATATTGAGAAGAAGATGGAATTCTAAATTTTTGACAACATGAAAATGATAAGCATAGCTTGACTGTTGATGAGTACAAAGAGAAGTTCCTATGTCTTCATAAATATGCATTGGAGGTTAGTGGTGATGCTCTAAGGAGCAAGTTTATTGAAGGGATTCATGAGGAACTTTGCTATCAAGTCAAGGGATCTAGATGTGCCGTTTTTTGGATGTTATTGTAATGGGTGAGAATTTTGAGTAGATGGAGAAGTTCAATTTGCAAAAGGACAATATAACCAGATTCAGTGCAACAGGACATAGGCCACAAAGAACTGTTGCAATGAGCATGAGCAATTCAAAGAAGACTTCATCTTCTAATAACCAAGGTAACAATCTTGCTCAGGTGGAGAATCAATGAAGGTGTCAACCCATCCATTGGAAACAAGACTATGATTTCATTGAGTGGGCAAGAAGACTTGGTTTGCATTTTTGTTGTGGGGAGCAAGGGCATAAGACATACAAGTGCCCCGAACAAGGCAATCTTTTGGCATGACGAGTTAAAGGTGATAGAAACCATCAAGGAATGTAGACCAATTGAGAAAGAAGATGATGGAGGTAAGTGCCCTAACTCTACTTTACGTTGCATGGTGGCTAGTTCTTTCCCAAAGGATTTTGTAATTATGATTTTGGCTATGATTTCTATGCATAACCTAGATTGTTTATCGATCCAGGTAGTACACATTTTTTTCTATCTTTCAAATTCATATAGAATTTAGGGATACCCCTAAATATGCAAATGACAAGACTTGTAGAGATGGCCAATGGATGGCTACACTATATGAAAGGATACATTGGAAACCTTGCATTTGCTTTTTTTGATGGGTCTTTTTCTAGAAGTTTTCAAGTGATTGAGATGAAACAGATTGATGCAATCATAGGCATGGACTAGTAACTTCATAATTCTGCAACACTTGATTGTGAACAAAGAACAATCACTTTAAGGCTAGACTCTAAATCTATCCACATTCTAGGTGATGTATATAATCCTAAACCTATTCTTATTTTTGCTATGCAGATAAATAGAGGTATACATGATGGTTGTAGAACATTTGTAGTGTATGTGAACAATCTCCATGAGGAAGATAATGATGAAAGTTTTCCAGATTATGTAGAAAATATTTTGAAAGAATATGCAGATGTATTTCCAAAAGACTTGCCTAGTATACCTCCACCTAGGAAGATTGACCATGCCATTGGCCTATATCCACGGAGTGAACCATATTCTAGAGCACCCTATAGATTTAACATAGATAAATTAAAGGAGCTTAAGTTTCAATTAGATGATCTTTTGAAGAAAGGCTTGATAAGACTGAGTGTTTCACCTTGGGGTGCACCTATTTACTTCAAAAGAAGAAAGATGACTCTTATAGATTAAGCATTGACTATAGGGGGTTGAATAAAGGAGAAATAAAAAATAAGTATCCACTCCCTCACATAGACAACTTATTAGGTCAATTAAGTGGAGAGATTGTATTCACTAAGATTGACTTAAGATATGAATATCACCAAATTAGAATCAAAATAGAAGATATACCCAAGACATCTTTTCGCAAATGTTATGGCAAGGAGGAGTTTACAGTTTTACCTTTTGGGTTAACAAATGCTCCTGCCACATTTATGTGCTTGATGAATAATGTTCTTTATGATTACTTAGACGAATTCATCTTAGTATTTCTTGATGATATATTTGTATACTCTAAAGATGATCTTGAGCATGTTGTACCCTAAGTTATTCAGTAGTAATGGGGATGAGTGTTGCATGATGGCCACATGGTGGCAATAGAACATTCCAGATCATTACAATTTTCAGAATACAAGGATGGGAGGAGAGTTGCATACATATCATTCACAAGTCTTTCTTGCATGAGTTAATTCTCACAATTAGTATCAGATGCACATGCATAACATATATACACACATACACATACACATATAATACATATATACATGTATATACTCATGCATACAGAAATATACATATTTTAGGTCTAGAACTACACATGGATGACACTTTCGGATTGCACGAATCGATAAAAATGGGTCTACTTTTGATAGTGGGGTGATGGTGAACTTTTCGCAAAAAAGTAGAGCCAGTGCAAGAGATGATAATGCTCAAGAAGGCCAGCTAGATAATTGTGGAGTGTTCAAGATATCTTGAAACTATCTTTTAGGAAGTTTGATTTCTTTGTTTTTGATGTGAAATGGTTCAAAGTAGTCACCTCTTGAAGAAACGCAACAGGGAGGCGGGATAAAAGCAGTTTGCTTGAAGTCGACTCCACAAAATTATGGATGGATGAAAGAGATACATTTGTACTTCTCAAACACTGTGAACAAGTTGTTTTTATACCAGATTCAATTGAACTAGAGTGGCTATTTGTTTTACAAGTCGCCGCACGTAGTATAAAAATTTGTGAGAACATAGATGTAGAAGAAATTCCATCTGTAGTGGACTCAGAGATTCATTTGATAGTCGAGGAGGAAGAGATCATTGTTCAAGAAGAAGAGGTCATTGAAGAAGACGAAATAAAGGATGAAGCAATAGATGATGATCACGAAGAAACCAGCATAGCAAGTGATTTAGAAGTCTTCAATATAGAGATAGATATTCTCGGTGCATCGGATCTCCAAGAGGATGCTAGAATAGAGGAGTTTTGAATCAAACACTTGTACGTACTAATTTTTGTTTATTTTTTTTGCTAGGTTTTTTTGTACACTACCATTTCTCTATATTACCTTTATTATCATATGCTAATTATTTGAGTTCTTTTGTTATAGAGCACGATGGGAGACAATCTTCTAGTCACTCCACATTCCATGACAGAGGAGAAGTTCTTAGAGTTCATCTCTCAGGTACCTCCCGCGTATATGGTTGTTGCCTCACAATATTAGATCGCTCGTGGTAGCACTCCCCCCGGTCTCACTCCTGGCGGCCTCACTCCTGTAGGTCTCACTCCTGCTAGCCTCACTCCCACTGGTGTCACTCCTGCCAGTGTCACTCTTGTCGGTGTCACTCCTGTCAGTGTCACTCTTGCCGGCATCACTCCTGCGGGTGGTGCTACTCCCATCGGAGGTATGTCTCCTAGCTTTATGACTCCACCACGACCATCTTTTCAGCCATCCCCTATTGGCTCTAGTAGTAGACATGTGCGTTTGACACCTCAGCACGATACAGGTGCTGGCCAATCTCATAGGTCGAGGTCACACTCTAGAGCAGGAGGTTCTAGGAGTGGATCTATAGGTAAATTTGGAGGGGGCGGCTGTTGTGAAGGCAGTGCGATGGTTGTTGTGTCACCCACTTCTACTCCTAGGAAGAGCATCAGAGGTATGCCATGTGGAACACCACGTACACCTTGGGGTGCTTATGACCATGATGACTCCAAGGTGTATAGTATCCGAGATGGAGCTCCGATGATGGATGCGATCGGAAAAGCAATGCATGCACGTATATGATAGCTTTGCTCCATACAGTTTGGACACTCTATCATGTTGAAGTGGAGTGAACAAGATAAAGATCGGAAGAAGTATATCACAAAGACGATTTATCACGAGTTCTGACTAGCCGATGGACAACCTCTTGTCAGTTTAGAGTGGATTCTGCACACCGCACGTGAAGTTATGTCCCATCGACGATCCGAGGCTCGTGATGCTTTCAGAGCAGGCTTACCAAAGCCTGTATGGTTAGATGCTGAGGAGGGGGATATGATTTGCAACGAGCAACAGTAGACTCCTCATCGATATCGCCAGCAGCGAGATCCCACAGCCACACGTTTAGATATGGTTGGACCGTCATATTTGGGCAACGACGGATATGACACGATGTGTCACGAGTTTGTAAGTACCATTTGGTTTATTGAATTTGTTTGTGTTAAGCTTCTCATGTATGTTCCTCTAATGTTTTGTATATTTGTTGTAGGATCTAGCGATGGGTCGTCCTCCAAGATGAACGGAGAAGGCTTTTGGATATCGTCATGGATTGACTGCACTATTGGAGGACTTGGAGGGACGCGGTGCGATCGTTTCATGGGAGCATTTGAGATGAGTTGATGAATTTATAAACTTGGTTTTTACTTGTTGTTTGTGAATTTCATGTGAATTTATCTCATTTCATGAATGTTCTTTATTGTAGGACTGTTGATATGGAACATTCTTTGCATGTGTATGGCGGTGGCACACCAAAAATTTTGTATTTGATTTTTATATGAAAATGCAATGCTTTGCCACATTTTGTAAAAGAGTCATATATGAAAGTGGTTTGCCAAACTCTTGTACATGCTTCATTTATGAAATATATAACTCTTTTTGTACATGGTTCATGGTTCATTATGATTATCTTCTTTGTGTCCAATAATATTCTGTTTTATGAAATCATATTTCGGTTGATATTAGAGTACACATCACATGTACTCGGTTTTTTTTGGGCAGAGTGTATTGTCTTTTACTTAGCAACATCATGGTAATGTTGCTGTAGCAAAAGACAACACACTCTGCCCAAAATTTTTTTTACAGATATGATCGTCAGTATAAGCGATGGTACTCCCAGTAATGCCATCGGAATAAGCATCGGTACACCCAATGGGCACCGGTATACGCAACGGTACACCCAACACAGGCATCGATAATACTGATGTTTATACCGATGCTCATACTGGCGGTTATACCGACGCTTATATCGGTGCTTTAATTCCAACAAGTGAGAGAGATAGAGAGTGAGATACACACCCACACATACACAAACACACACACACACACACACACACACACACACACATATATATATATATATATATATATATATATATATATATATATATATATATACATACATACATACAGATGTGATGTGTATATATGTGTATATGCTTCTCTCTCTCTTTCTCCCCCCATTCTCTCTGTCCATCTCTCTTCCCCCATTCTGTCTCTCTCATCATTCAATCTCTCTCTTTGTCTCTCTCCGTCTTCCCCCATTCTATCTCTCTCATCATTCTCTCTCTCTCTCTCTCTCACATCTCGGGGGGGGGGGGAGGGGGTTTGTTGTGGAGGTCCTTGGGAAGCTTGCTTGCAAACTCCTAGCAGTATATGTCCAAGAGAAATTCCTTTTTGTTTGTTTGTTTTTTTTTTTTTGTTGTTATCTCTCATTGGCACATACATCGCATCCCTGACAATTTATCTACACCACGAGAAACACCACTAGGCTACTATGCGGCAGTAGTATAACATCACATATTATCTTTTTTTCTTCGTTGGGGGGGGGGGGGGGGGGACCCAAAGTTCCATGACTTAAAAAAAAAAAAAAAGGGTAGAATCACGTTGCCCCCCGTAGGATTGAAATGTACATTTATTAGTTTTCGTAAGGTTAGAAAATGTTTCACCTTTTCTGAGTTGTTTCACCTTTTCTGAGATTTCAGCCAATGTGAGTTCATTCATGCTTCTATGAAATTATTTGCAGAAGATGCCTTATATGTTGTAATGAAGTGAAATTATTTCTTGATCGAAAAATTCGAGCACTACCTGTATGCTTTCCTTCTTGTAATATATTAGTTCGCATCTTTACATGATGCGTTGAATAGTGAGATTTGGGCAATGACTTTTCTTGGTCCACAATATCCTTCAGGTTTCGTACCTCAAGTGATGAGCTCACGTTTTGCACTATCTTTTGTTTGTACCCATACGATTGAGTGTTCACTAACCACTAGCATGGGCCTACCGTTCATGGCATCTTCAGACAATCGGCACTTGATACTCACAATATTCACCAACGATCTTTGATAAAGTATTCACCAATGTCATTCGTATAAGGCAATGGCCCCTTTGATATTCACATCTAAATTACATAGAGATTTTCTTTGCAAAATTCAAGTTCTTGGTTCGAATAATATCCACTATCTTTTCTCCATTTTACGTGAATTAAATCACAATCTAAGTGCGGAAGCATGCAAAAGCAACAAACTTGCTTAGCCTAGCCCAATCGCTGCTTCTTGACAAAGCTTGTTCAGGTATAGCCCTATCAATTATGCACACATAAACAATATGGTAAAGCTCTAATATATATGCACAGGTAGATAGAATGATAGTTAAGATAGTTTGTCCTAATTATAGAATTTTTTTTTCCACATTTTTTACAATTTTCTATGATTTTAATCATATAAGAAATATGCTATAGTCTTCTAAGAGAGTCCAAAGTCTTGAGTTCTGATCCTACATGAACTATGGGAGCTACTTCATTCTGTACAACCTGAAAGCCAAAGAATCGACTTTGCGAGATACACCCATCTTCTACGCTATGTCGGGATTGATATTGTGAACTTGATTTAAGAAAAAAGAAACATTCGGTTTAGTACGTAAGTTTTATATGACACAGCATTAATTGATACTTTCCATGAATTTGGGATATGCTTTGGTTCACCGGTTATTCCAATACGATTTCAATCGACATGATTTTCTTCATTCTTTCCATCAAATTATTTGCAGGAAAGCGCTCCCTAGCTTGTAATTAAATTTGAGGACATTTACCTTGCAAGAAGAATTGACTTTGAAGATTGGTGCCTGTTAAGACACATAATCAATGCTTGGGACAATTCGAAGACTTTCCTCTTGCTTGGTCAAGATACCCTATAGATGGAAGGGCTGAGATGGCATAATGGCAACAACTTGGATAATACACTGAGTATCAAGAAGATCTAGGATTATCGCATCTCACTTAACATGAGGTGGTGTCTAAACTAGACATGTATCAAATAAGAAAATAAGTTTTCAGACCCTCGATCCCGTCATAGAGAATAAAAGAGTAGTCCTTATGTGGAAAATTATTGATAAGGGAATGTAGAATAATGTCAAGGCAAGAAAAATTTTGCAGATACCCCCCATGGTGTAAGCACTACCTCCATGGTAGAGAAGACATGGGTCACCTCTTCTTTTCATTCCCTAGCAGTGACATGATTTGGCAGGCCCTTGATAGGGTGTTGGTTTTGGAGAGTCAAATCAACTAGAAACAAGCTTTACTTGGAGAAGTGATTGGATGCTCCACTGCTTTGAGGAATGCCATGAGGAATGAAGCTCTCTTAAAGGTCTAGAAAGAAAGATGTATTGCCAACTTTGTCAACCCTTGAAGGGAATGGTGAGTTTAAAACTCTCTTAGTCCTTTAGGTAGCAGAATTAGTAATTGTAAGAAATTCCCTCCCTATAGACATCATATGGTGTTCAATTATGAAAATAACAAGATCAAAGGCAAGTGGGGCCCCCACGAGGGGGATGGAAACATTATTAACCTTCTATGTAACTCTCTCTAATATTCTTGTGCATTTCTCCATTTTCTTAATTTAGAGCGAGTTTCCTCAAAAAAAAGTTCATCTAGTGAAGAGGTATACATGTTACAACCACCAGGTTTCGAAAACCCTTATTATCCATCTTATGTTTGCAGACATAAGAAAGCATTGTATGGATTGAAGCAAGCTCCTAGAGCTTGGAATTATAGGCATATCTTCAAGATCAAGGGTTCAAAGCTAGCAACTCAGATTCTTCTCTATTTATTAAAAGGGATCATGATGAGGTTATCTATCTATGTGTATATGTAGATGATATTATTGTGACACAGGTGATGATCTAAATGGCATTCAAAGGATCAAGAGACACATGCAAAAGGAGTTCAAAATCACTGAGCTAAGTGAGCTCACATATTTCCTAGGTATGCAGGTGCTATACACAGATGAAGGAATGTATGTGACTCAGAGAAGATACATTCAGGATGTACCTCTCAAGTTCAAAATGAAGAACACCAAACCTTCAGGTACACCTTTGGAGATGAATCATAAAGTTAGTGTTTATGAAGGTGAGAATATTAAAGACATTAAAGAGTATCAAAGCTTGGTAGGTAGCTTGATATATGCTACTCATACAAGGGTAGACATCTCATATAGTGTCGGAGTGCTTAGTCAATTCATGCACTCACCAAGAAGAACACACATGGATGTAGCTAATAGAGTACTTAAGTATCTCAAAGGTAAAATCAATGAAGGTAGGTATATTCTATCCTCACTCTTCCATTTTGGATATAAAAATCTATTCAAATGCAGATTGGGCAAGAGCTAAGGATGATCGAAGAAGTACTTCTGGTTACTTAGCATTTGCAGGTTCAAAGCTAGTGTCATGGAGTTCCAAGAAGCAACCAACAATTGCTTTATCCTTGAGTAAAGCAGAGTACAGAGGCTTGACCATAGCAACTCAAGAGGCAATATGGTTAAAGGCATTGTATACAGATTTGGGACTTGTAAGTTCCAAACCTCACATATTTGGAGAAAATGTAAGTTCCATGCATCTAGCGGCAAACCCTATTTTCCATGCAAGAACCAAACACATAGAGGTGCATTACCACTTCATCAAGGAGAAGCTCATGGCAAAGAAGATCGACATTTCTTTTGTTTTAGTGACTGAAAAGCAAGTAGCAAATATGATGACGAAGGCACTTGATGGAATAAAGCTTTGTAGATTCAAAGCTATGGCAGGTATTCAACCTATCAAAGAATGAAGACTCAAGCGTACTTTGGCTTGAGGGGGAGTTGTAGGAACATCAAGCTTACACTATGCTTGAGGTGGATTTGATCTACATCAAAGGCTATTGGGTCGAAAGAATATCTGCTGGAGAGTTCTTTTTCTTATGCTCACTTATTGTATTTTTTAAAAAAGATTTTTCATGGATCTTTTACCATTGTAAAAAAATTGAGCTTTACACATGTAAAATTATAAAGATAGAGCCCAAATCCCACAAATTTGTGGTGATTGAGTTGTAATCAATCAAGCATTCAATCATCTAAAAGTAGATCAAACTAGATCTTCACTTTTCCTGAATTTGTAGGAAAGTGAATTGATTCCCTCCAACAACCATTCCCACCTTCATTTGAATTCAAAATCCACTTGTAGAAGTCGTGGATCAATTCTAGAGTCTATATAAAGACTTGAAATCACTTGTACAATACATGGAAGCAATATACATACACTTGTGACCATCATTGTCTTGCTCCTTCAATTTTCTGCATCATCTTCTTCGCCAACAGTAATCTTGCAGAGGCTGCTGCTTTCTCTAGAGAGCTCCACATTTGATGAGAGATAGCTCATTGGAAAGGTATTAGTGTCCAGTTTATGCTTGTGAATTGTAATAGAATTTATTTCATTAGATTGAGAGAAATCTTAGTTTTCCTGTCTCGAGGTCAATCTCTACATATTCCTGAAAAATAGGAGGTACCACCGTTGAGTGTCTGATTCATTCCTATACCATATTTTTCTTATTCATTATACTTTTGTGCATTATAAAAAAAAAACGCTATGTGTATCACTCCCATCAAAGGATTTTGTCTTATTGTAATCACGCTGGTTGCTATGGACATTTGAAGTTCATTGTCTCTTCCATAGATAGTAAGTTTTTTGAGCTAGTTGACACGGGAACCTATCTGTTTTGTATCGACTATTTCTCCTTGATGCTCCAAAGTACATAGTGCATTTCTTTGCACTTATCGCATGCCTATAAGGTCTACTTGAGTCCCCATAAGCTCAAGGGCTGGTCTTGTGCCGGTTGGATGGACCAAACTTCGTCGCTTCGAGACGCACTTTTCTACCTCCTACAAGCTTCTCCAAGTTCTTTCACAGTTATGCATATGGTTGTGGTTTATGTAAAAGAAAAAGAATAACCTTCCTTTCTTTCTTACACAGATTCTATTCTAGGTGAGCCATGTAGAAATTCAAAGGATTCAATAGGGATTACCCCATATACCAACTCAAAGGGGGAGTACCCTGTTGCATCTTTGCATGCCAACTAGTAGGCCCATGGAGTACCTAGATAAGTAGTGTCCCATGTAGTGGGATGCAACATACATTCCTTCCTTAGTAGAGCAATCAATACCTTATTAGTGGATTCTCCTTGTCCATTTGCCCTTGGGTAGTATGCACACGAAGTCTGATGTAGAACCTTCTACCTCTTAAAAATTTCATACAAAAATTTGTTCACAAAGTGTGTCCCTTGGTCTATGCAAATTTCAAGTGGAAAACCAAATCTAGAAAGGATGTTGATATGTAAGAAATCTGCATATATTTGGGTTGTGCAATCAAGAGAAGCAATAGCCTCAACCCACTTAGTTGCATAGTCAATGGCAACCAAGAGATACTTCTTCTTTCTTGAAAAGGATGTAGGATAGATGGGCCCTAAAAAAATCTAGTCCCCACTTCGCAAATGCTTTCCATGATGTGGAGACAACCAAAGGATTATTTCTCTGCTTTGTGGGCTTGGGACCACACCTTTGACAAACATCACATGCTTGGGCCTTGTCATCTACATCTCTGAATAATGTTGGCCACCATTAACGAGCATAAAGAATTGTATGACGCACACCAAAGAGGAAGAAGCCAGAGATCAGAGAATTACCTTGTGATTGAGAGTGCAAGTGTGAAAGAGATTGTGATAGCTTGGTGGTGGTCCAGAGGTAGATGCTTCATCAAGAACCTATTTTGCAAGGCAATTATATCAATTGATTCACATCTATTATATCATTTCCTGAGCGTACATATAAGAGTATTGTACATGAGGTCTGATCAACAGAATCATTATGATGCTTCGTATGAGGGAGGAGGAAAACGATTGGAATGAGGGAAAAGACTCGTTAAGCGAGGGCTATGGCAGCCATACGACAAACGCTAGGGGCTCCAGAAGGCGGGGCTTGACTAAGCCAGCCAGGTGGGTGAAGCGAAGTCCTTTCTTGGGCTTACACTTGGCGTATTTTGTGCTGGGGTCGTTGGCGGGGGCAATGTCACTGTGGGCGGCTCCAAAGCCGGAGCCTCTGCCGTTTGTCGATGCTCTCTTCAATGCCGTCTCCGCCATCACGGAGACGGGGCTGCCGGGTGTCGCCATCCACCGTTTCTCCCTGTCGGATCGCTGGAGCCTTCTACTGCTCATGGTTGTCGGCGCCCCAGCCTTCACAGCTGCCATCCCTCTTTTCCTTCGCTGTCGCCTTCTCCTGCCTCACTCTATCCGACGACTCACCTCCTCGAGGAGGGCGACCCCGGACAAAAATTGCACACCCGCTCCACATCTACTTCCCGTCGTGTCCCCAACAGCTAACTCGCTTTCAACGGACGTAGTCGAGGATGAATTCCTTATGGACATGCAAACCCTGCGAGTAATGAGCTGGGTTACCGCCGGACATTACCTCCTGTGCGTCCTGGGCGGCTTCTTGATATGCAGCCTCTGTATTTTTTGCAGCCCACACGCGAAATCTGTATTGAAGGAAAACCACGTCGATCCGGCTCTCTTCGCCCTCTTCGCTGTTGTCTCTGCCTTCGGAAACTGCGGATATATACTTCTAGATGATAATTTGATTCCATTGAATAGAGCCTCAGCGATGCTGCTGTGCTTAGGCGCTCTCATGCTCATGGGGAACACTCTTTATGCACCCACCATGCGACTTTGGATATGGCTACTTCAGAAAACATCCAGAGGCGAGAAAGGACGTGTATACGAGCACATACTCTCTAGTCGAGAGCAGCGATTCACGCATCTCTTTCCCAGGCACGAGACCATATGGTTGCTCGGTTTTTCAATGTTCATAAATGCTTGTCAAGTACTCTGCATGTTGAGCATCGATTGGAAAAGCCACGACCTCAGGAGCTTGGGCGCTGGCTACAAGTTGGTTGCTTCCTTGTTTCAGTCCATCGCCACGCGCACTGGAGGCATGAACGTTGTCAATCTGGCGAACTTGTCATCTCCGACTCTTTTCCTCGAAGTTGTGGCTATGTAAGTGCAACTCTACATTTTCATTTCCTTTTCTTGTAACAGAAACACTATCAAGACTAGAATCCCAACCATGCACAGACATTCGCAACAATCCACGTGCAGAAAATGTTTGCATTTCATCGTTGGTCTCCCTGTTAATGGTCGATGTGCAAGTAGAGGATCGAGAATGCATTTTCATATGCATGACTAACTCTCAGCGTGAACTTTTTCATCGTATTATATGCAGGTACATATCAACATATCCTGTTCTCTCAATCAGACAATCAACAAGCAAATTGGAGCGCAATATTTTTGTAACTCAGTCATCCATCGTCCGCTCGAAAGATTCCTTCCTGTTTGTCGCAATATTTCTTGTTTGCTTCTTTGAAAGGCAATCAATGAGGAATGATCCAGTAAATTTTTCTTTTTTCAACATCGTCTACGAAGTGATAAGGTGATTTCTCCAACATATGAATCAAACATTTTTCCTGTCTTGATGAAAACCAATACTCATTATCCAGATGCGCGAGTTTCCTTTTTTATATCCCTCAGTGTAGAATATATACCCATTCACACAGCTTTGCACTTCGTTAGTGAGGCATATGTTATAGAATGATCAGGCATCCGTGCATAATGAGGCTTACATATTATTTCAATTATTTTCCTTTCATTTCTCTTGTTTTTATCCTTCTTTTCTCGCAATAATATTTACATATTTTCATCATACGATTCAGCTTTTTTCGAGAATTCCGCATAGGCCAAGTAACTCTTTCATTAGGCTTGAAATTTGAGAGAGCAATCACGCACCTACAGACCCTCTTTATCCCTCAAGAGCTAACGTCAATCCAAGTTTCAATGTGTTTACCAGTAGACCAAAAACCCCTGACAACAGATAATAACTTAGTACACCAAGATAACATTCATTTACGTGGTCCTTTTTTTAGTCCTTACTATTTGGAAGAAGTTAGATTCCCAAGTAATTATACATATAGCACAATGTCACAGATTGGTTTATAATATCATTAGATAGCTTTGATATTCATTGCTTAAATTAGCTGTTCTTATCTAATTTTTTAGTGTATTTTTAATGTATCCATCAAACAAGTTCCAATAACTTAATGAAAGAGATTTTCTCCTTGTTTGAGCGCAGTGCATACTCAAATGTTGGACTCAGCATAGGCTATGACTGCTCCTTGAGGACAAAAGTTGCAAAAGATTGCAAAGACATTCCATGTGCGTTTTCTGGACGATGGAGTGTGTGTGGAAAGATGGTGCTTATAATGGTGATGCTAGTTGGTAGACATCGAGATTTTCTTAGAGATTCTGATTGGGACATCCCTTCGCCGGTTCACACATTGCCATCACCATGAATACGTGAAAAGTACAATCCCCAAATCTCAACGTGTAGAAAATGCTTATTTATCAACATCCGTCACGAAAGTCACTCACAGAGAAAAATGTAAAAGATTACGACCATAGCTCTTCAGTTCCTCTTCCTGCAGATAGAAACTACATGTGTAGATTATATTTCATGGGTACGCATTCGTATCCATTCCCATAACCAATTCCTAAGAAGTATCTTGGAGAATCTCAAATTATAGAAACTTCTTATTATAGTTCTCCAACTTTCATCTTTCTTTAGCATGTGATATATCTCCAAAGTGTTTAGGCAGAATCATATGTAAATAAAACTAATGGTATTCTGATAATAAAGGACTCAGGTGTAATACGCATAGCTTTGCTCAAAAAATAAGGACGTTGAGTTTCAAAGAGAATGTGTAAGTGTGCAATGGGACTATTTTTCAATTGCACTAGTCACCAATGGGTTATATAGGAAATCTTGTAGTATGATTTATCAGTACATGAAAGATCTTGAAGGGGAGCCTCCCAATTCCTCTTAGCATAGCTAACCTTTACATATGGTTTTGGAAACACTCTACATCTACCCGCTAAAACCTATAAAAAAATATAGAAAGCACATAATAAAGAGTATGAATTTGTGTCTGTTGGTCTCACAAACTGGAAGTCTCTTGTGGTTGAAGAGGTCAATTAATGTTTTATTAGGACATACATATAAAAGATTTTCCAATGGCCTTTCGGCCTTTCAGATAGGGACAAATCAAAAACGTTAATGGTAGCAATCTCCCACTAAAGGCTAATATGAGTGCTTTGCCCAAGGGGGGGAAAGAAAATTAAAAAGAGAATCTATGTATGAATATGTGACCTATACTCCCACTTTTATGCATATTACATAGTGTACAAGGGACTATGCAAAGAACAAGATCAAGTGACCCCCATCAAGTGACAATAATATATGAAGTTATCCTATCGTAGAGCTTTTGTCAAACCATCTACTGCATTTTCTTGAATATGAACCTTCTGAAGTAAATATAATCAGTTGTGATTACGAAATCATGAACAAAGTGGTTATGTACCTCAATGTGCTTGTTCTGTGCATGATATACTATATTCTTAGCCAATGCAATAGGACTCTGACTATCATTGAGTAAACAATGTACATGTTGAGGTATTCCCATGTCACATGCCAATTTAGGAAGCCACAAAGCTTTCATACATACCTTAATGGATTCAGCATATTTTACTTCATAGTCGAAACAATGGCATGTTTTTAAAGATGAGATCTCAAAGAAATAACACCGTTTGTGAAGTAAAAGATGTACTCGAAGAAGAATTCCTATTTCCTACAGAGCTAGCATATTCAGATTGTTTGTATCCAACATGGATGAATCACATCTACCCAAGCATAAACATATTTTCTTACTGCCACTCATATATTTCAATATTATTTTGACCACATGCCTTTCCACCATGCATATTAAGTGTATGAAGTAAATTTTTTTATGTATTATGGGAGAATGTACAACTTTTCTATGCATCCTTGAAGCATAGATGCCTCATAGGCACACTTAGAGAAACCTATATTCACTTAAATGAATGTTTTTTTGATGTCTTGAGGATTGAGCCCAAGAGATTTCTCACACATGAAGTACACTATAAGATCTTTCTAATGCAAGTTATCTTACTCACAATGCTCACTCAAAACTGAGTACAATTTGATAAGGAAGCTCTGCTCAACACTCTAAGCTATCTAGCTCCTATACTCATAAGTCTATGAGCTAGATATGGCTAGTCAAACTCTACTGAAATCACTCACGCAGGCAAGGATCTTTCTAAGCAAGGTGTCTACTAGCATATTCAAATCCTATGAGAGCATAGAAACACATGGGATTTTGAATTTTAAGTACAATGTACATATATATCAAGTTGAAAAGATTCCCTAAATGATAGGGAGATCTTTTCCTAAATTATAGGCCTTCTTAAACCCAAGTGTGATAGCTAGTGTTTGATTGTCATGAGGAAGCTTTCAAATTCAAATTTACTCGAGCCTTTGTTCTTGATGTCTTGCTTCCCATTGCTCCAAGTGGCATCCATCCAAAGGTCCAAGAAACTCGTATGGTTAAGCTTGAATTTCAACAGTCGCTCGCAAGGTTCAACCTCAAAGACTTCATCCTAGCTACATCAATCCAATGCCTTTCTTGAAATTTCTAATCTTGATTGATTCCAATGTTTTGGTGAACATGTTACCAGTAGTCCAAAATTCTTTATCTTTTTCTATTTCTGTGATGTTAACCTTGCATATGCTCCTTGCATCACTAAGTTGGATTGATGTAGGTCTTCATCCATTCCATGATGGGAGATTACTCAAATCATTTTGTCCACTACGGACTTTGCTCTTGGGTTCTTCATTTGAAGTATTCTTTTTCTTCATCTTCACTTACCTGCACATATACATTTGAAGCATACCAAGGTAAAAGTGTTGAGATATCAAGCTCAACATGTGATGATCGAGGATGACACGTATCACATTTTCATTTCTCTAACATGTATAGTGGTCATGCTAGTGCATGTCATGGATACTTTAGTGAGTTTTACTAGATTCATCTATTGAGAACAATGGCACACTTGTTTCTTGTCAGCTCAATCATTCGTGGACATTGGCTCTTTCCTTATGTAGTATTTTTTATATATTGCACTAGTTGTATTGTTGTATTAAGTCATTCTTGTATATTCTTTTTATGTAATAGAAGAAGAAGAAGAAGAAGAAGAAGATAATTCTTCCTTGCTTCAATCTATGTGTGTGCTCCTCTTTGGCTGTGAGAGTGTGCGAGTGAGTTCTATTCCTTATCTCCTTCCTTAGAACACGGTATCAAAGCTAGTGTGGCTCTAGAGAGCTTGTGAAGAATGCCGACATTGAAGAGTATGAGAGAAGGCATGATTCACAACCAAAATCAAATTACTATGAAAATTGGTGCAAAGGTAGAAGACAATTTTTGAGATATTCCTTTAGGGTCATGTATTTTGGTTAGATTTCTCTTTTAGAGCCATCTTGACCTCCATTTCAAGCCTGCAAGGTGGGATCCACAAAAGGATCAAGTCACTTTGCAAAATTATAACTTGCATTCTTTTTGAACTCTGAAATATTCTAGATCCAAGCGATTCCATGTATCAATGATACATGAAAACTATGTTCTTTTTGAGATCAAACTATCATGTCACAATGTGACAATATTCAAGTAGAGATATTGCTTCTAGTGTTGTTGTAGTATTGTAGATTGCTATACAAATGGCAAGTGTAGATGGAATGAGTCAACTTATGAGCGATACGCTTGACAAGAGAAACTTCCATGCTTAGAGGTTTAGAATGAAGAATTTCTTGATGGGAAAAGGCTACTAAAGTACATCAAAGGAGAGAACAAAAATGCTCCATAGTTACCAGAGAGAAATGAAGCTGCGGGCCAGTTAACAGCATATGAAGAATGGAATCAAGGAGCACAAACGGTAATGTATTGGCTATGTGTTGGCATACATGATAACATGATTGGGCACATAAGTGTATCAAGAGTCTGAAAAAGGTTTGGAACATTTTTGTCACATTGTATGAGATCAATAAAAAGCCATGGAAATTGCAAATCAAGAAGGAGTTGCATACATTGGAGACAAAGGGTACGTCAGTAAGTGACTACCCTAAAAATCAAAAGCATATGTGAGTCACTTGCCTTCAAGGTTTAGGAGTTGCATATAAGCAGTTCAAAACCTCTATTCAAACCAAGGAAAATATTTCAAATTTTGCTAGTCTAGTATCCATGCTGATTATTAAAGAAAAATATCTTAGTGAGGAATCAAACTCCCAAGGAAAACCTAGTTCTAAGTAGGTATCATACTCTTGCAGAGGAAGAGGCAGACATAGAGATTTCACAAGTGGAAGAGAAAACAATGAACCAAGACCTAGGTCAACATCACAATCATGCAAGAGGTAGAGGACAATTTTGAGGAAGGAGAAGCCAAGGAGGCCATAGAAATTTCCAAATAAATGATTTAGGTAATGATAGTAAAGGATGCTAGAATGGTGGTAAACCTGTACACTTTGAATGTGATTACAAGTTGAAGAATCAAAATAATAGAAGGCAACAAAACAACTATGCATCTATAGGTGCAAATGATTCTGAGAAGCTATTCATGGTCAAACATCACATGATGAATATGATGTCTACTGATGTTTCAAAATTGAATGGTAATGTTTGGTATGCTGATTCATGTGCTTCAAGTCACATGAACAATCATGCGGAATGGTTTAGTAATTTGCAAAAAATACAAGTTCTTGGATATATTGAAACAAATGATGACACATCACATCCTATCGAGCATACAAGAAACATAGCATTGTGCATGGAGGACGGGAAGGTAAAACATCTTGCTCATGTGCTACATGTTTCAAATATAAAAAAGATATTATAGTTTCTATTAGACAAATGGTTGTATAGGGATTACAAGTCATGCTCAATGCTTATGGTTTATATGTTGAAGAGTACAAAAAAGATGCAATATTTATTGCCAATGGAAACAAAGTGGGTAGGATGTTCACCTTAAATGTGAAAATTCTTGAAATGAATGTAGCCATGTTTGCAAAAGGTACAAGAGTTATTATTGATATAGAGATCTCACACAAAGGAATTGGACATGCAAATTTGCAGAGGCTAAAATTGATGCAATCAAATGAAAATATCAATGAACTACCGAATTTCAAGGTTGTAGAGATGCATAAGGTATATGTAGCATGTCAATGTGGTAAACAATCAAGAGTATCCTTTTCGCATGACAAGCATGTTAGTAAGAATGTGCTAGAAACAATACATATAGATGTTTGGGATCCTGCAAAGACCACATCTATGTGTGCTTTTAAGATTTATGTTATTTCATCGATGACCATACATGGAAAGTATGCATATATTTCATGAAAGAGAAGAGTGAGGTGTTCACTCACTACCAGAAGTTTAAGGCTATGGTGGAAAAGTAGACAGAGAAGTACATTCAACCATTAAGATCTAATGGAGGAGATGAATATATGTGAAATGAGTTTATTAGCTTTCTAAAAGTCCATGGAATTTGATCGCACTTTTCATGTAGTTACACACCATAATGAAATGGTGTTGTTGAATGCAAAAATAGACATTGTAGAAAGAACAAGAGTTCTGTTGGTTGAGAAGAATATTCCTCATTATTATTGGGTAAAAGTTGTGCCCGATGTTGTATACATTCATGAATATGAATCAGACTGCTTCTATACATCAAGTTACACGTGAATAAAAGTTTACACGTAAAAAGACAAACTCATCATATGAAAGTATTTGGTTGTATTGCATATGTAGATGATCCAGATGAGTTGAGCATGAAGCTTGATCCAAAAGCAAGAAAATGTATCTTCATTGGGTACTTCCTTGAGCAAAAGGGATTTAAATATTATAACTCACTCACACAATAGGTGAAGGTAAGAAGCGATGTTGTGTGTGATCAAATATCAAGATTCTATGCTGATGCCAAAGAAGGACTTAATCTTGACTCAAATGACAAAGGAAATGCTGAAACATCCATTGTAGAATCTCAAGTTTTGAGTGGATGTGATGCATCACCAAGCAATAGTTCCAACTAAAATCCATGGAGTGGAAGATTGCATGGAAATTTTAGTCTAGAAAATTCATCAACTACATCAAAGAAACCTAAAGAAAATATTTTTGTTGGTAGTAAAGATCTATAGGTTTTGAAGACATTGATGGATTCAAGCAATTCAAAAAAGAGCCTTGATGAGAAACTTGAATTTCCCCCTATGAAGACTCCAAGAGTAGGAAAGGGAAATGCATATGAAACAAGGAGAAGTAAACATGGTGAGTTATAGCAGGAGGTACACATGGACTAACCACAATGATATGAAGATTCAAAGAACCCAAAATATGTTTGCAGGTATGGGCTTCAACAACCCCCTCATGCTTGGCATGGAAGGATTGCTGATTCATTAACAACCATTGGATTTTCTATGTGGGATGTAGGTCATTCATTATATGCAAGGAGCTAATGATGGCATCCTATTTATGTTGATGACTTGATTGTAGGAGTGATAATGAAGAAAATATTAAAGATGTAAAGCAACTTCTTATGGAGGAATTTTACATGAAAGATCTTGATGTGTTGTGCTAATTTTTGAGCATTGTGTTTATACATATAGAAACACGTATATGGATGTCACAAAGGCAATATGCCTTGAGTATGCTGAAAAAGTATGGTATGGATGATTGCAAGCTAATCACTATGCCATTAGATCAGAATTTGAAGTTGGATACTACATCAAGTGAAAGCATTGGAAAATTCTACTATGTAGAGGAAAAATGTGGGAACTTGGACATATCTCATAACTACAAGGCTTGATCTAAGATACACACTTGGACTTGAAAGTCAATTTTATGTAGGTTCCCAAGAAATCGCATTTAGATGCTCTGAGGTGCACTCTACATTATGTGAGTGCTACTTTGGATTATGCATTTTTTTATGAAGCTAGTGTAGATTTGCAGGTTCATGGACACATTGATGCAGATCGGGCTGGTAGTATTCTAGATGAAAGATCTACTAGTGGTTCTCTATTCTCACTTGGGAGTGCAATTATTACCAAGAGCATCAATAAGCATAAATTGTTGGTTTGTCCAATACAGAGGCTGAGTATATAGGCGCTGCAATGGCAACATGTGAAGCATCATGGTTAGACATGCTACTTGCAAATTTAGGTATGGAAGTGCAAATGCCGATCCTCATCTATCGTGATAATCATAGCAGTATTTAGTTAGCACGAAATCCTATCTTTCATGCTAGAACAAAGCATATCGAGGTACATTATTAGTTTATAACAGAGAAGGTATTAGCAATTGATCTTGATCTTGTTTAAGTGAGGACATATGAGGAGGTAGCTGATATTTTCACTAAAGCAATTGGAGTAGAGAAGGTGAAGAGGTTTTGGAAGATGCTTAAAATAGAGGACATGACGTTGAGCTTGAGGGGGAGTGTTGAGATATCAAGCTCAACATGTGATGATTGAGATGAAACATGATATCAATTTTTCATTTTTGTAACATGTATAGTGGTCACACTGGTATACATTAGGGATACTTTAGTGAGCTTTACTAGATTCATCTACCTAGACTGATGGCACACTTGTTTTTTGCCAGGTCAATCATTTGTGGACATTGGCTTTTTCCTTATGTACTATTCTTTATACATTGCACTAGTTGTATTGTTGTATTAGTTCATTCTTGTATACTCTTTTTACATAATAGAAGAAGAGGAAGAAGATAATTCTTGCGTGCCTCAATTTGTGTGTGTGCTCGTCTTTGACTGTGAGAGTGTGCGAGTGAGATCTCTTCCTTATCTCCTTCCTCGTGACAAAAAGATCATCAAATATGACATCCCTTGATACCTTTAGCTCCTTTGTTATGGGCTTATAGCATCTATAACCCTTATGCTCACCTTCATACCCTATATAGACACATCGTTTTGATCTATCATCAATTTTTCTCCCTATTTCACTTCCAATCAATACATCTCATGTACATCCAAACACTCTCATGTATGATAGATCTTTCTTCCTATCATAACTAGATTCTTAAAGAGTGGTAGCATGTATACCTGATTTCGAAGCTCTTTTCATACTGTATATTGCTGTGGTTGGGGCATTAACCCAATAACAATGAGGCATACCCATCTCCTTCATCATAGCCCTAACATATTTTGCAATATACCTATTATTCCTTTTTTCTATTATATCTTGTTTGGTTGGGTACCTCCATGTGATTTGTCTCTTGATGCCATTTTTCTCCCCAAGAAATCAAAGAAATCATGGGATACGTATTCTCCCTCTCCATCTGAGCTTAAGCATTTATTATACGTATCACATCCCTTCTCAAAAATATCTTTGAACATCTTGAAGTAATAAAAAACATTTGATACATGCATCATGCAATAAAGCCAATTCATCCTCATGCAATACATGAAAGAAATTTAAAAAGTACCAATTACCTATAATTCAACTTTCCTTTGTTGGTTCCCAAACATTTGTATCGCTTAGGTCAAGTGGACACTTGTATAAGAGCATTCTGACACAAAATCTTACTTGCTTTTTGTTGAGAGTGATGGATGGATGCACTCAGGAAATCAGTTGGTGCTGCAAAACCTGCTTCACACCTGCCCTCTTTTCTCTCCAGAAATGCTTAGTACACTTGCTTAGCTTCCAAATGACACAAAGAAACCATATATGTACTTTGGAAATGGTTTAGGTAATGATCAACCCAAAACAGATAAGTTGATACTTCAAAAATCAAGCAAAACCTTCTATTTCTGTAGTGATACCTGCTCAGACTTTTACTCAGTGTGTCCAGCACACTTAAAATTGGAACAAATCCTTTTGGGAGTATTAATGTACCTTAGTAAGCTACCAATCACAAGTGGAATCACTTCAATTGATAAACTATGCACTGAGAAATAAGTTTAGCAAAATTATAATCACCCCCGACTTTTTAGGAACTCTGCAGACAAATACCAGTGTGCACCTCGACTTGATTTTCTCCCCAATGGCTGAATAGAATCCTTTGAAATTTTGTATGCTTGTAGTAGACTTTGAGCTGGTTCCAATGAGCTATAGAACACTTGATTTGGTTCAGTAGATCCAGAGCAATGCTTCTTTGAAGTTGACAGACTTGGAGTAGGTGACTCAGACAAAACAGAGATGATGAATGTATACTTCTATTGATATATGTGTTTGTACAATCTCATTAGCTTGCCAAGCAGAGCTAAATGAGGTATTGTGGTGTTGGCTATGGAGTAACCTTCACACACAATGAGTTACAATAAAGTTTTGCCTCGGGGAGTGAGCTAGAGTGAGTCAGTAACTCGCGACTTTTTTCTACATCTTTTATAGGAGATATGTGATCATTTGAATTTGAATTTCAAACTTAGGCTCCCTTGAATCTCTCCTCTAAAAGTAGGGAGATATTCTCTCCATCTCAACAATCAAATTTCCACGACTAATGAAGTAGGTGGATGACTTTAAGTGGTTACAAACAAATGATAAGTCACTTAGACTTTTACAAGGGGTAAAGAAGTAAGAACATATAAGCATATGTTCACATGAACCTTGCTTTGAGTGAAGCTTTGATAATCCTTTATCCATGCTAGTCTTTAATGAGTCTAAGGGTCCAAGCCAATGTGTGTAGGCTTGTCTTGCACCAACAGCTCCCCCTCAAGCCAAACACTTTGGCTTAAGTCTTCTTCTTCATTCTTCAATTACTTCCTGCAATCCAATCATAGATTTGAATCTGCATAACTTGGTTCCATCCAATGCCTTGGTAAGTAAATCTGCACATTGCATATTAGTAGAAACATATATCAATTGAATCTCTTTACTTAGCAATTTCTCTCTCACATAGTGGTAATGAACCTCTATGTGCTTTGTTCTGGCATGATAAATTGGGTTTGCTGCAAGGTGAAGAGAGCTAGTGTTGTCACCAAAGATAATAGGTGGTCTTGTATGTAGACCTAACTCTGTATAAAGAAGCTTCAACCAGATAGCTTCTTGAGTAGCATTTGCAAGTCCTCTATACTCTGCTTCAGTGGATGACAATGCCACTGTAGGTTGCTTCTTAGCTGACCAAGAGATAGGCTTATCCCCTGCAAAACAAATGTACCCTGAGGTGCTCCTCCTATCATCCTTGCATCCTGCCCAATCTGCATCTGAGTAAACCTTAATGTCAATATCTGATGTATAAGGGAAATACAAACCATGACTTTGAGTTCCCTTGAGGTACTTCAAGATCTTCTTGGCTGCCTCTAGATGAGGTACTCTAGGTTTGTGCATGAATTGACTAAGCACACTTACTCCATATGCTATGTCAATTCTTGTCAAGGTAGCATAGTTTAAGCTACCCACCATACTTTGATATCCTGTAATGTCTTTGATTTCTTCTCCTTCATGAGCACTTAACTTTTGGTTAACCTCCATTGGAGTAGTAGATACTTTAGCATCCTGCAAACCAAACTTCTTGACCATATCCTGTACATACTTCTTTTGAGTGATGTATATACCTGAGTTTGTGTAGATCAATTCAAGACCTAGAAAATATTTTAGTAATCCAAGATCACTAATCTTGAATTCTTTCATCATCTGACCTTTGATGTGTCTAATCCCATTGACATCATTACCTGTAATGATGATGTCATCAACATAAACACATAAGTAAATTACCTCTGTATTACTTCTCTTTATGAATAGAGAAGTGTCTGCTTTGCTCATCACAAATCCTTGGTCTTGGAGGTAGGTGGTCAATCTGTAGTTCCATGCTCTAGGTGCCTGCTTCAAACCATACAGAGCCTTCTTCAATTTACAAACATAATGTACCTTTCTTGGATCTTCATAGCCAGGTGGTTGTGACATGTAGACTTCTTCAGATATCCATCCATTCAAGAATGCATTCTTCACATCCAATTGGTACATGTTCCAATTCTTGGATGCAGCTACACTCACCAAAACTCTGATAGTTGGCATCTTGGCCACAGGAGAAAATGTCTCCTCATAATCAATGCCTTGGGTTTGTGCAAAACCCTTGGCTACCAACCTAGCTTTGTACCTGTTAATTGTTCCATCTGAATTCTTCTTCAATTTGTAGATCCATCTGGATCCTATTACCTTCATAGTATCCTTCTTGGGTACCAAGTCCCAAGTATCACTCTCTTGGAGGGCTTCTATCTCCTCATCCATGGCTTCTCTCCATTCTGGCTTTGTAATTGCTTCTTCATAGGTACCTGGTTCTTCATTCAACAAGTCTTTTGCAAGATATACAGAATGTTTAGTTACAAGTGATGTGTCATACCCAAATCTGATAGGTTTCTTCTTCTCTCTCTGAGATCTTCTTATAGCTTGAGTAGAAGTTTCTGCCTTGTCCTCTAATTGCTTCATCTTCATCTTTCCTTTGGATTTCCATGCTTTGAACTCTTCAAGGTTTATGGTATCATCATCTGAGCTTGAGTCTTCTTGCTGAGTTGGCTCTTCCTTGGTAAGCTTTGGAAAATCTTCCTCCATGTCATAGGGTAGACTCACTTTCCTGCATTCATTCTCATACCATGAGTCATTTTCATCAAATATGACATCTCTGCTTACCTTGAATCCTTTGTTTGTGGGATTGTAGAATCTGTATCCCTTTTGGTTTAAATCATAGCCAATGAAGATACATTTCTCTGCCTTTGGGTCTAGCTTTCCTCTTACCTGTGAGGGAATATGCACATATGCTATACAACCAAAGATTTTGCAATGATCCAGAGAGGGTCTCTTACCATGCCATGCTTCATATGGAGTCATGCCATCAAGTGATTTGGATGGCAACCTATTGATGAGGTAAGTGGCAGTGGACACACTCTCTGCCCATAGGTAATTTGGCAACCTTTTTTCATTGAGCATAGACCTAGCTGTTTCCACTATAAGTCTATTCCTTCTTTCTGCTACCCCATTTTGTTCAGGTGAATATCTGGAAGTGATCTCTCTCTTGATGCCTCTTTCCTGCAAGAAATCTTCAAACTCATTGGAGAAATACTCTCCTCCACCATCTGATCTTAGCCTCTTCAAGCTTCTACCTGTTTGATTCTCAACAAGAGCAAGATACCTCTTGAAACAATTAAACACTTCATCTTTATGCTTCATAAAGTATAAAATGGTCCACCTGCTATAGTCATCAATAAAAGACACATAATATCTTGAACCAGAAATGGAAGGGTCCTTGCTAGGTCCCCAAACATCTGTGTGTACCAAGTCTAGGTAGTCTTCATGCATGAAACCTTTTCTTGAGTAGGGTAATCTGTGAGACTTACCAAATTGACATGATCCACATTTGTAAATCATATGTTGCTTGGATACATTAGGTATCCCAAGCACACATTGATCCCTGCACATTTGCTTAAGAGTCCTTTCACCTATGTGCCCTAATCTTTTATGCCATATCTCTAACTCTGAAAGTGTCTGATCCTTGTAATTATACAAAGCAATGTTTTTTGTATCTTCTAGCTCAAATGTAAATAGTCTACCTGATTTCTCCCCTTTGGCTATTCTTCTGAAACCTTGTTTTGGATCCTCCACATATGCTCCATGTTGTGTGAATCTGACCTGCAAACCTTTCTCCACAATCTGACCAACACTCATTAAATTTTTAGTTATTGTTGGTACATAGAGTACCCTGCTTAATAGGTTCTGATTACCATCACATGTCTTCACATTTCCAACTTTGACAACAGAGTGTTTAGTGTCATCACCTGTTTGTACCTGATGTTTGCCCTTGGGTTCTTCCAAATCAGAAAGTAGTGCCACATTGCCAGCTACATGGTTAGAACATCCTGAGTCAATGTAAAATAAATGATCATCATTTGTACCTATCTTTGAGGTCATATTCATGATCAATAAGGAGTCATCTTGCTCCTCTGTGTAGTTGTTGTAGTCTCTTCTATTTCTGAATCCACCTTGGTAGTTTCCATTGTGGTTGTTGTTGTAATTGTTGTTGTATTGATTGTTATACCCATTGTAGCTTTGATGTTGGTTGAATCTGCCTCTTCCTTGAGAGTATCCACCTCTTGAGTAGCCTCTTCCTCTCTGATTTTTGTAGTTCTTGTAGCATTCATCTGTGGTATGATTGGACAACCCACAGATGTTGCAAGGTGATGAGTTGTAGGGTCTCCCCCTACCTGACTTACCTCCTCTGCCTCTTCCTCTAGATGACCTACCTCTCCCTGCATAATTGGCTTGAGAGGTAGAGCCTTCTTCATCCTGTTTCTTCTTGCCTTTATCTTTAACTTTCTTATCAGTAAAGAGAGCAGAGGGGTTATTACCTTTTGATTGATCTCCAGTCTTGGTGAACTTTGCTTCATGTGTAAATAGTTGGCCCATGAGTGTTGTAAGATCAGGGGTATGCATGTCCATGTAGAGGTCCATTGCAGTGGTGAAACTTTCCCACTTATCATCTGCCTTGAGTCCATTTGTCACTTGCCTGACTATTTGCTCCTCTTCAATTTCCTCTCCAATGCTTGCTAGTTGGTCTGCCACATCTTTGATCTTTGTCACATAATCTGAGACTGATTGCTTGGGCTGCTTTCTAAGTGTTGTGAACTCTATCCATAATTGGTTCTTCCTAGCCCTTGTGTTGGAAGAAAAATAATTTGACAAGGTTTCCCAAGTCTCTTGGGAAGTCTTACAGTTCCTTACATGAGGTAAAAGAAAGTCAGATATAGAGTTTAAGAGATAAGACCTTGCCAAAGCATCCTTTGCACACCATTGGTTAAGTCTTTCATGCTCATCCTTTGTAGGTAGTCCTCTAGTCTTGAATGAGGGCAACTCCTCATCTCCTGATATGTATCCAAATAGACTTCTCCCTTGTAGATAGGTCTTCATTCTCAATGACCAAGCTTGATAGTTGTTTCTGTCCAATTTGTCAATGAAAGAGGGGAAACCATCACCCATGATTACTTTGTTTTGCTCTGATACCACTGTTGAGAGTGATGGATGGATGCACTCAGGAAATCAGTTGGTGCTGCAAAACCTGCTTCACACCTGCCCTCTTTTCTCTCCAGAAATGCTTAGTACACTTGCTTAGCTTCCAAATGACACAAAGAAACCATATATGTACTTTGGAAATGGTTTAGGTAATGATCAACCCAAAACAGATAAGTTGATACTTCAAAAATCAAGCAAAACCTTCTATTTCTGTAGTGATACCTGCTCAGACTTTTACTCAGTGTGTCCAGCACACTTAAAATTGGAACAAATCCTTTTGGGAGTATTAATGTACCTTAGTAAGCTACCAATCACAAGTGGAATCACTTCAATTGATAAACTATGCACTGAGAAATAAGTTTAGCAAAATTATAATCACCCCCGACTTTTTAGGAACTCTGCAGACAAATACCAGTGTGCACCTCGACTTGATTTTCTCCCCAATGGCTGAATAGAATCCTTTGAAATTTTGTATGCTTGTAGTAGACTTTGAGCTGGTTCCAATGAGCTATAGAACACTTGATTTGGTTCAGTAGATCCAGAGCAATGCTTCTTTGAAGTTGACAGACTTGGAGTAGGTGACTCAGACAAAACAGAGATGATGAATGTATACTTCTATTGATATATGTGTTTGTACAATCTCATTAGCTTGCCAAGCAGAGCTAAATGAGGTATTGTGGTGTTGGCTATGGAGTAACCTTCACACACAATGAGTTACAATAAAGTTTTGCCTCGGGGAGTGAGCTAGAGTGAGTCAGTAACTCGCGACTTTTTTCTACATCTTTTATAGGAGATATGTGATCATTTGAATTTGAATTTCAAACTTAGGCTCCCTTGAATCTCTCCTCTAAAAGTAGGGAGATATTCTCTCCATCTCAACAATCAAATTTCCACGACTAATGAAGTAGGTGGATGACTTTAAGTGGTTACAAACAAATGATAAGTCACTTAGACTTTTACAAGGGGTAAAGAAGTAAGAACATATAAGCATATGTTCACATGAACCTTGCTTTGAGTGAAGCTTTGATAATCCTTTATCCATGCTAGTCTTTAATGAGTCTAAGGGTCCAAGCCAATGTGTGTAGGCTTGTCTTGCACCAACACTTTTGTGCGAGCAAAGCAAGTACCCATCCACCCACCTAAGGCCTATGACTATGGTAGTGTCCAAGGCATATCTCTTGGCATAACTTTTCATCCGAGTCACTAAAGTCACGGTTGCATGTTTGATGTGCATGGAGTAGGACCTCAACAATCAAGGAAGACAAAGGTGCCAAGTGCTTCCTGGGAGGTCACCCATCCAAGTACCATTCTCCATGTAGCTTGCTTAACCAACAATCTCTTTCCACTAAGCTACACTCTTGTGGTGTTCGAGGAAGGGGAAAACCTAAGGTTCACATTATCTTGAACACGTTGTGGGCCTTCAAAGCTTTATTGTTTGCTATCAAATCATGTTTTAAAGCATTTTTGGGGTGTTTTTTGGAGCCATTTTGGAGTACTTTCATGCATAGTTCTCTTTATACATGTTGAACAACATCAAAAATAGTATTCTTTATACTTCTCTGACAATGAATATTAAGACTTAAGGCTGTCATTTTCAGCCACACCAATAAATCTATAGGTTTCTTGAAAGGTTTTGACTTACTCTATGAGCAGCCACCACAAGTTTATGGAAGTTTTTTGTGCCTAAAGAAGAGAGTTGAAACAAACTTGTAAGTGTAATAGGCTAGTGTTTTGGCTATAAAGTCGACCTTTAATTGCCATTTTATTGCATATATTGACAACATACACACTATGTATGCTTTTGTGGATATCGCTTATGTAGGTCCATGTGCTCATTGGTATAACAAGTACATTTGTAGAGCAGAGAACTTCGGTTTCTACTAAACGTGGCAAGTTGGTGGCTTTGGGTGAGGGAATGCACCTATCATTGCTTATTGTAGACCAAAGGATTCAGGCAGAAAAACAAATGAGGTATTAAGGCCATGCCCACTCATTTCTTGTGTTACTTGGGGATATAGTGACTAGTTCGCTTTGGATACACTGATTGCTCATTCTATGATGGCTTCTTCTCACCCTTATATTCCCAACTTGGCATTGACATTGTGGGGCCTAGTTTGGTTAATCCAAACCCTATTTGAAGATGGTGTTTTTTCATGGGTGCTTTCAAAGGTCTAGTGGCTATTCCCCCTCTCTCCCTCCACCATCCCTCATCCCGCACACCCTACACTCCCTCACCTCAACCATACCTTCACCCTCACCTCAACCATACCTTCATCCCTCTCTTGCGTTAATTCTTCTTCTCCATGATAGGTATTTTGTCTTTAGTTGGGTCGATCTACACTCAATTTGTATGCACTATCAAAAGCCTGACTCTTAGCACCAATCTTGCAATCAATCACTAGCCTCCATTAGGGTGTTTCAGGGTCTTTCATCTTTCTCAATGATGGTTTTGGTTTCAAAACACCAAGCACTCTAATCAAACACTTTGGCACTTCCAAATGCACCTACCTTACTCCTCCCTTGAACCCACCACAATGCCAAATTTCCTGTGCATCCACACCCCACCATTCTACAAGCATCTCTCTCTCTCTCTCTCTCTCTCTCTCTCTCTCTCTCTCTCCTTGCAGCTCCCCCATCCCACCACCCCCAACGCGCAACCCCCCCCATCCATCCACCCCCCAGTTCACAGCCCCCATCCCGCCACACCCCCAGCCCATAGCCCCCCCATCCCGTGGCTCGTGCACCTCACCGCTCCCCCACCCCACGGCCCACCATCCCGCAGAAGTCCCCCATCCCGTAGCCACCCCCACCCCGCAGCCTCCTCCATCCCACGGCTCCCCCACCTCATTGCTCCCCCACCCCGTAACCCCCGATCCCATAGTAGCCCTCCATCCTACAGCTCCCCCACCTCACTATTCCCCCACCCCACAAAACCCCCCATCCTGTAGCCATCCCCCACCCTGCAGCCCCCACACCCTCTCTGCCCCACCATCTCCCTCCATCTCTGCTCGCGGCCGTACATAGCTAGGGTTGATAGCCATTAAGAAATGAGGCCTCAACTTGCTAACTAGTCACACTAAGGATGTTCTTCGTGGCCAATTTATTAGAGGGACTATAGACTTATGCAAGAGTGACACGGACCACAGAGTAAAGCAAGAGCTTGTTCAAGCAAAAAGAAGGATTGGTGTGACTTCGATCAATACAAATCCTTTTGTGAGCTTTCAAAAATTAAGTATGAACATGGCCAACTTTACACAAAATTTTGGAAGATTTGGGTCACGTGGAACCACATTCTCGGGTTTCGCTCCCTCTAGGTTTGTGAGTTGACCAAGAATCAAACTTTGCCTAAAGGTGTTGGATAGAGAACAATTTTTGAAGTGGCTGATGAAGTTCAAGAGAGGCAAATGTATGAGCATGAAGCTAAGCAAGGAGTAATTAGCACCACATAGTGTATTAATGAGGAGTTATAACCATTAATGCCCGAAACTAAATTGTGAAGGACATGTTGTGGAAGGGCTCAAAAATTGTACTAATTAAAAGGGCACATGAAACAAGGGCTTATCAACACGATGGCAATGGCAAAGACTTACCATTCTCAACAGAAAACAAGGTGCTGATGATTGAGGGTCTTTGTATAATAGGAGACAACCAAGGAAACTGAGTTTATCCCAATTTGAAAGAAACAAATCAAAAGGTGATGTCTGTATGGTGTTATTAAGCAATCATCTCCTAAGAGATGTACTCTGCAATAGGCCATTACCATACTAAGATGGGTTCCATTAAAACATGTTTTCAGTAAAAGGTGCCAAGGTGAAAATAAAGACAGAGAATATTGCTATCAAGTCTTGGCAGTGCAAGATGCTAAAATTAATGCCTAATTTGAAGGACTTGATTAAAGTTGGTTGTTAGAACCATATTTGGGTTACTCCTCCACTTTTGGGAACCACTCTGGTGCATATTCAATGAACCTTGGGATTCGGCAAGGTCCTCTTGGCCTCTTGAATTCTATAAAAGAAAAGTTTCTTGCACTCATTGCAGACGGCGTACATCTTACATCTTATAACTTAGGTGGTCTTTTCTTGGACACAGTGGGCATATTTTAGCAGTGGTATTATACGACATCTTTTTTGATCCACTCTCTGCACTCTGTTGTTAGAAGCGTACTGTTGGAGGTCACTCTATGGTGAGGATACAGAGTATGGGCTTCCCAATGGATGGCTAATAGCACTACAGTGTGATTGATTGGCTTGGTTCTAGTCATTTGGTATGAGTCAATAGTGTTTCGTTGGAGCAAGTCTTCATATTTATGTATTCATTGGTGCAAATCTTCATCTTGTTGTGTTCATTTTGTTGGCCAGAGCTCTTGTATTGATTATGTTAGTTTCTAGAATGGCATGCTAACCCACCACATTATCTTTTTGGAGCATTTCAGCCCATTTTAATCATTTTTTGAACAAAGGAGCGACTCCTTTCTCTACTATTTCCAATTCTCATTACTCTTCTCTCCATGATTCTACTCTATAGTGTCTCTATTGCTAGTGAATGTGCCTGCACATAGGAATGTTAAAGGGTATACTTCCCTAACGAGAACCCCCCTTGAGTAGACAAAGTACTGGAAGTGTATATTGTTTGCTCTTGCTGGAAGTGGGTACCCCGATACCTCCTCTACAACATTTTTGGATAAAACCTTTGACATTGACAAAGAGGGTTGTGATGAGGATTTTTTTTACTCAAGACACTAGATGTTGGGGTCTCTTCAGTGATGTAGCTAGAAGACGTACTAGCCTTAACCGTTGGTAGATGTATGTTACTTGTGCATAGATACTCCATAAGCTTAGGTGCCTTCTTTTAGTTAACTGGTTTTATGCAATGGATTTAGTGAATCCCTATGAAGGTTTAAATGTGAGTATTTGTAGTTTAAATGAGTTAAAGGTGTTGACAATAGTCGTGTGCTTGTTTTTTAGAGGAGACTTTGGTAAAAGTTTTCTAGGTTTGTGTTTTTCAACTATATAGTGGGCGGTTTTACTCCTTGATACACTAATTAGTGTGAGCACATACATTCTCACAAAATCCTTTTGGTTGTTCAATGTTATTCATCATATCATATGTTTTGGATAGCTCTTAGAAATAGTGAAGCTAGTGGTAAAGTAGTGTATGATGACATATGTGGAGCACTCTTTAGTGAGGAGATTTGTAGAATATCAATGGTTGGCACTCCAAGTAGAAATGCATATAATGTTCGTGGTTCTTACCAAGGAAGGAATCAACAATGTGGAAGGAGCAAGAACAAGGAAAAGAATGGTCAATGGAATAAGAGTAGAAGTCGATGACGGAAGGGGGATATGAAATTTCAATATTTTCATAACAAAGGACACATGAAGAAAGATTCCTATGTGTTAAAGAAAGCTAAAGGTAAAGGATGAATGTTGATGGGCATGTTAAACAGCAGCATGCACCATTTGCTTTGCCTGTAAAGATTGAGGACATTAATGCTCTTTCTAATGATGCTTATGTTGTTGACACTTTGCAATAATGTTCCGACTAAGGATCTTATGGCTCATTCTCTTTCCCACACATGGTTGCTAGATTTTGGTGCATGTTTCCATGTGAGACCACATAGACAATGGTTCTCTACTTATGCTACAAATTCACTTGGTAGTGTGAAAATTGGTGACTCTTACCAATATGACCTTCTTCAGATTGGAGATTTGGTTGTGCAGTTCATTAATGTTTCAAAATTTACTATGCATAATGTACAACATCTACTTTAGTTTTCATGTAGTTTGATGTGAGTTGTTCAACTTGATGACCTTGGTTACAAGGTTGTCTTCTATGCCCACTCCTTTTTCAAATCAAAGGCCAATATGATTATTGGACAAGGAAGCAAATTTGGCTCACTTTATCCTTTATTTGTATCAAGAAATGAGCATTTGTTAGCTGTTACTAAATAGTCTATGGATTGTATTTGGCATGGCTATTTGGGCGGCATATCACATATTGGAATGGAAAATCTTTCTTATTCTGGCTACTTACTTGTGTTATCTTTCTATGGTTTTTCATTTTATGAGCATTCTCAATATGGAAAGAAAACTAGGAATGTGCATAAGACACACATTGAAGTTTCAAATCAGCCTTTAGATCTCCTTCATACAAACGTGTGTGTTCCTATGCCCACAAGAGCATTAGGTGGTTCTCTTTACTTTTTCACTTTCATAGATGATTCTACTAGAAAATTCTGGGTATATACTATCAAATCAAAGGATGAGGTAATACCTAGCTTCAAAAAATGGCTTGCAGTTGAAAGTGAAAAAAGAACTAAGCTCAAGGCTTTACATTCAGATAATGTGGGTGACTATACCTCACATGAATTCAACCTTTTTTCTTAGTCTAGAGAAATTTGTAAAGGGGTGTGTGTATCACCTTCTTCCTGAAAAGTTAGGTTTAACCCGGAGACTTATTATGCACATTCCTTTGTATGTGATCATCCTAAATTCATGAAATAACTCACACACAAAATGATTTTGAGAAGTTTAGAGAGTTACTCAATAAACTGTAACATTAGATAAAGATTCACAAGTCAATGGAAATGAAATATAAAATGTATTCCTAATGGATATATGATACAAAGGAAGTGTGGAGGACCTCTCTAAGTTTCAGATAGTGCACACTCCACTCAATGAGTGTGATGATCAGCTCTAAGCTCTGTTATCCCGTGACTCAAAATATGGAGTATATATACACATTTTTTTTAACTTGAAGCTTGTTAGCATTCCACCTAAAAATGATCCTAATTTCTAGGAGATGCTTTGATTTTTGAATTAAAATAAAGTCATGGTCTTTGCCTCCTATTTGAATCATGCAAATTTTCTCATTTTATCCCTTTTACTTTTCATTGAAATAATCTTCACCATTTAACCTTTTAAGTCTTTCATAATATATGGTGAAACTAATGTACAATTGAGGTATCTAAAATGAGAGAAGTAAAATGTGCATTTAGCCAAGCACTTAGGCTTGCTCCATGCAACAACTCCCCCTCAAACAAAAAAGTCTTGAGTCTTTAGTCCTTTAATAATTCTTGACATCCATTCATAGTTTAAAACATGTTTGGATTTACTAAGTCCAATACCTTGGTCATCATATCTACACCTTGTTGTTGAGTAGATATATATGAGAGTTCAATCTCCTTACTTTTTTAGTGATATCTTTTTTTTTTTTTTTAATATAAAGGAAGTTCGGCAATAGCCTACTCTCCCGGACTTGAATTAAATTAAGAAACAAAGGTACAATAGAAGGGGACTAGTGCCCACGGGACCCCCCAAATCCCACAAAGCAGGGGAAGCTTGAATGAATCCTAGGTTGCATTACAGAGAAGGTTAATCACCCTCTCATCGCCCTCATGCGGGGCCCACTTGGGTTTGAGCTTGTTGTTGATCAAAAGGAGGACTTGATGGTGCCTGAAGGGGTGGGATTTCTTACTGTTAACAATCCTTTTGCCAAGGAGGAATAGTGATTTCTCAATCGACCACTCCCTGGGGGGATCTCCGAAGTTGAGAGCACACCTCTCCTGCCAAATTTTCCACAAGACTTCCCCTCTGATGGCGTTCCAGAGAGTCGCAGAGCAGCCGATCGCTTCTCCCAAAAGGACTTGTTTCCAACTAAGCTGATTTTGAAGTCTGATTTTCATTCCAACCGTCTGCCAGATTCTGTAGGAGTTGGGGCACGTAAGGAAGATGTGTGGGACATCTTCGATAGCCCGGTGGCAGCGTTTGCACCAAGGAGGAATCCCACAAAGTTTGCTAGCCTTATGGTTGGTCCAAATTCCTCGATGAAGAATTTGCCATAAGAGGACAGACTTCTTTATCTCTATAAGGGGGTGCCAGATACCCATGAATTTCATGTCCCACCGAAGCCGCGTCCAAGACAGGCACCACTTCTTGTTGAGGCTGATCTGGTGGTCAGCCGTTTCTTTGATGTTCGGGATTTTGAGTAGGCTATTTCCATTGTGCCATTTGAGACCAAGCGAGTTCGGTGTGTCGTGTCCCATGAGAAGGCGAGTCTTGTGACGATCCCATGCGAGGCATCGACTTTGCAAAGTGTTCCATTCTTCGTAGGAGATGTTTATGCAAGGGTCAATATCCTCGAAGTTGATCCAGCTGTTGGTGTCGTGTTTCCAGAGGTGTTTCCATTTTTTGAATCCTTTGTTCCATAACCTCTTGGCATTTTGAATGTTCCACGACTCCACACTCCGGATGCCATGTATCGGAAACCAAATAGAGTCGTTTTGTCTGATTCCGGCCGCCCACTTCCAGTCCTCACTAATTCTTGTGAAGCTTTTGACTTTATTCCAGCCCTTCCAAAGGGAGCACACGAGATTGGAGCCTTTCGGGAAGACGGGGATCGGGGAGAATAGCAGGGTCATGATGTCAAGATTCTTCCAGTTTGGAAACCCCATGAGAGCCAATTCATTCTTGTTTCTGAAGATCAGTTTGGCCCACGAGGCCTCCCTATTGCACCAAGCCTTAATCATCCATTTGGCTGCCAGTTTGTTAGCCATACACCCAATGTCCAGGATACCAAGCCCCCCGCTATCTTTATGGCTAGTGCAGATGGCCCATTTGATTTTAGGCACCCCCCTTCTGTTGTGATCGCCCGTCCAAAGAAAGTTTCTACAAATACTATTCAGTTTGGACAGGCCTTGCTCATTCGGTCTCCAACAAGAAAGGAAATAGATGGTAGAAGAGAGGAGGAACGTGTTGATAACCATCGCACGCCCAGCGAGATTGATTTGCATACCTTTCCAATAGTTAAGCTTGTTTTCGAGTTTGGCCAACACCCAGTTCCATCTCTGCTCCATAGAGACGCCAAACCCCAAGGGGATTCCAAGAAGTCGAAAGATTTGGCCCTGCGGAATGATTTGACAGCCATGATCAATGAGAAGGCCAGGATGATGTCCCACAATAGCCCTAAAGGCGGTCTTAGAGTGGTTGATTTTGGATCCAGAGGCTTCACAAAAGGTAGCAAGACACCTCCAGAAAGTCTCCAGGCTGGTATTATCATTGTGAACGAACGCGTTCATATCATCGGCAAATAGTCTCATGATGATTTGACTGTGGTCGTGAGGCAGCCGGAGGCCTTTGATATTGCCAGTCTCCACATGATGTGCCACAAGTCTGCTCAGCCCCTCAGTGGCGATGGCAAAAAGAAGGGGGGCCAGAGGGCACCCTTGTCTAATAGATCTTCTAAGGTGGATCGCCTTCGAAAGTTTGCCGTTAACGTTAATTTGGGTCGTTGCGTTTCCGAGAAGGGTCGCGATCATCTTGGTGAATTTCTGACTACATCCGAGATCTTGGAGCGACTGCAGAATATAGTCACATTCTAGCCTGTCGTAGGCTTTGTCAAAGTCGATCTTGAGGAAAACCACATCTTGGTTAGACTCATTTGCATATTGAATACCTTCCCAAATATCCATAATGGTTTCCAGGATAGACCTGCCTTTGATGAAACCTTTTTGGTCCTCACTAAGCCAAGATCTCAGGTGGCACGAGATTCTGTTGGCAATGACTTTGGCGATGATCTTGTATCCTGTTTGGAGCATCGTAATAGGCCGCCAGTTTTCGATTCTGTTCTTTTCCCCCTTCTTGTGGATCAACTTGATAATTCCATTATTTAGACAAGAAGGAAGAGCACCAAACTTTAGCGCTTCTTGCCAAACCATCCGAAGAGGGGTGGCAACCACCAGCTTGAAGGATTTAAAGAACTCGTTAGTGAGTCCGTCGGGTCCCGGGCTTTTATCGAGAGGGAGGGCATCAATGACTTCAATGATTTCTGATTCAGAGATAGGGGCATGAAGCAGGGAGTGGAGGTTGGGTGGTATCCTCCGGGGGGAAACCCTAGAAATGGCAGCCATACAGTCCCTTCTATGGTGGGAGAGGGGGTTCGAGGTTCCCAGGAGTCTCGTGAAGTGCCCTTCGATGATGCCAAAATTATCTTCTTCCGAATTGCATACATTGCCATGTGGATCTAGCAGTAGGGGGATCGATTCTCTGTTGTGTTTCCTTTTAAGGATGCGGCACATCTCTTTGGTGGGTTTATCGGCTTTGCCAGCCCACCACTCCTTGAAGAAAATTTGCAAGTTTTTCCTTTGTATTTCTTCCTCGTATCTCAACACCGCTCTGATTTTTCGGAGACCTTTCTGGGCTTGGTGTTTTCCTTTGTTCACTTCCTCCTCGAGCCGCCAGAGTCTGTGGTAAAGAGCTTCCCTACGAGCCCGCCGCACAGTCTCGAGCATCTTCTTAGTTCTTATCATGATCTTACGAGACTTGTCGACCGCACTTCTCCAGCACTTGGCTGGGGCCAAGCCAGAGGTGAACGCCACCTTCCACACATCGGCAATTTCTTGATGGACGGAGGGGAGAGAGAAGGTGGTTGCGTTGGCATGGAACCACGGGGCTTTGCGGATCTTGTTGGAAGGTTGAAAAGTGATAACGATCGGGTAGTGATCAGAGATAGTGAGGTCAGTGCGTTGCGTGATGGTAGGGTGACCCCACTGATGAGTAAAACTCTAAGAGATGTAGCATCTGTCAAGTCTAGCTTTCCTCAGGTCCTCGCCTGCTTGGAGATTCGACCAAGAAAAGCCATTCGAGTCTTTGAATTCAACCAAATCCAAGTGAAGTTTGGTCATGTCCCACGTTTCTTTCTCCCGACTGTCGATGACCCTGCCCTTGCCCATCCATCTGTCCGTAGGGTCCTCCACCATGTTGAAGTCTCCACATATAAGCACGTTGTGGGGAAGCGAGTCTAAGGAGGCCCAAGTGTTCAGTCTCTCCAAATCCCTGTTAGGGGCGTACAGAGAAACCATAGTAACACAAAGAGGAGCACCAAAAGAAACAGCAATCCAACGATGACTTACATCTTCAATGGAGTTCTCAAGCTTTTCAAACCAGAGTTGTTTAATACCGATAACCGTTCCTCCAGACCCCCGCTGGTGCTTCGTTGGGATCCACACATGGGCCGAGGAGACCTGTCTGAGCCGTTTCTGGAGGTCTTCTCCGTCAATTTTAATCTCTTGAATACATATAAAGTCTCGGTTTAGGCTAATGTCGCGAAGCCATTGACCAATGATGGTCGCTCTTGAGGGGTCGGTTAGCCCTCTAGCATTTAGCGAGATGACAATCATTTCTGTATTGATCCCTCTTTGCGGGAGGGAGCTTTGTCCTTTCTTCTCTTGGCTTCATCTTTCTTTTTCGCTCGGATCGGATCCCGAGTTAGCAATAGGTTCTTGTGGGGGCTTTTCCACGGTAACTCCATAGGTTGTTTTCCTTTGCGGGATGCCTCCTGCTGGGAAGAACAGGACACCGTTCTCAACTCCGTTTCCGGAATAGTCGATCCAATGATGGAGCTTTCACTATCCATGTTATCTTCGTTGCTGGTAGTAAAGCCTTCTTCTTTGCTTGTAGTGTAACCCTCTTGCAGGGTTTCTTTACTGTCCGGGATCTCCAGGCCTTTGACATCGGTGTCCTCCTCAAGTTGGTTCCCACCTGGGTAGTCAAACTCATTGATTTCCTTTTCCAGATTGCAATACAAGTTGCTGGAGGGGGAAACAGACTTGTTGTTTCGTTCAGAGGTTGCCCTAGGGCTTCTTTTCCTTCTTCTTCTGACTTCGATGAACCCGTCTGCATCGAATTCCTCTACTTTCATCGAGTGATTCAATGCTCCATTGCTGTCTTGAGCATTTTTGGGGGCTTCTTGATTTGGCTTGCTTTTTCGTCTCAAAGGGCAATCTTTGATCCTGTGACCTTGTTGTCCACAGCGAAAGCACGCGTTGGGAAGGTTTTTGTAGCTGATGTCTTGCTCCCATACTTCCCCTTCGCCCAAGTCCAGTTTGATCTTCGATGGGAGTGGCATACTGAGGTCAGCCTCGACACAGATTTGAGGGTGCCACCGGGCGTTGAACGAGTGTCTTGCTCCTTCATAAATGAGACCACCAATGTCCTCGCGTGAGGCCAACGGCTTGCCGATAGGAGAAACGATGTCCCATACGAAGTTGTACAAGAAGTATGGCAGGTTAGGGAGCTCAACCCAGAGGGGGTACCGAAGTGATTTCGATTTGTCGGGAGTAAAATCAGGGGACCATCTGAATAGGCACAGGGTCGCCCGGCCGAGTTGCCAAGTTCCGACACTAAGGGCTCGAAACGCCATATCTTCATTTTCAAAGACAAGCAGCAAGTGGCTTGCCGGTAAGAACTGACACTTACAAACAACTAGCCCGCGGGGGAACCACTCGTTGCGAAGCCACTGTCGCACAGTTTCGAGCGGGGGCTTAGGGCCGAACATTTGGCCGACAAGGCAAACTTTCTTGAGCTCCTCCTGAGTTGACAAAATTGCGGATCTATTGAGGGAGACCAAGGGGGGTTCAGCACTCTCGAGGGCCCCTTGGGCGGCACCCGAACCCCCCTCCAACAAAGAGGCCAGGTTAACGGTCTCCCCGGGAGGAGGGGCCAGATTACTTCTCACAAGAGAGGGGGTCGCCAAATCCATGATAAAAGAGGGACACTCCGAGAAAGAAGATCTATTTCTAAAACTCTGAGAAGAGAAGCATCCAAAAATCCCACAATAAGAGGTAGCTCTCTTCAATTTTTTTCCTTTCGAATCTTTTCTTTTTTTCTTTTTTTTCTTCTTTTTTCTTCTCTTTTTTTTTTTCCCTTTCCTTCTTTTTTTTTTTCTTTCTCTCTCTTTTTCGTAGGATTACCTGATCAGAAACCAAAATTTGGCTTTCGAGACAAGGAGTGCCATCTTCCGCGAGTTGAGAGGCCACTTAATTCTCACTATCTTTGAGCTTTTCGAAGAAGCTCTGCCTGAGGGCGATGGACAGGCCGCCACGTCAGCGCGATGGATGGGGCCTTGTCAATCGCAAAACACTCCTGTCAGTCGCCACCCGCCGGTTAGTCGCGAGGGACACACCTGGGCGCGATCGACACTCCCGGAACTCTTTTGAAAACTAGTCGCGATAGGTCTTCAATGTCCGCGATGGACACTACCCACGCGAAGGGTAGAGAATCTCGATGGGTGCCGTCAGATTCAAAAGCCCCTCGTAAGTCGCGATGGATAGGACTTCACTCAGTCAATCGCGACGGGCCCGTCATCAGTCGCGATGGACAAGCCCTCTGTCAATCGTGCCTCCAGACGGTTCCCCTCAGTCTATCGAAGCTCTGCCAATCGCGCATGCCAGTCAATCGCGATAGATTCCATATCTCTGCGTCAGTCACGACGGATACATTCCAGAGCACGTGCGATGGGTGCCGTCAGATTCAAAAGCCTCTCGTAAGTCGCGATGGATAGGACTTCACTCAGTCAATCGCGACGGGCCCGTCATCAGTCGCGATAGACAGGCCCTCTGTCAATTGTGCCTCCAGCCGGTTCCCCTCAGTCTATCGAAGCTCTGTCAATCGCGCATGCCAGTCAATCGCGATAGATTCCATAACTCTGCGTCAGTCACGACGGACACCCGAAGTCACGACGGACACCCGAAGTCACGACGGGCACAAAAAAGCTGAGGGATCTATAAAGAGCGTGTCTCTTGCTTTTGTCTCTTTTGTCTTTTGATCCACATTGCTTCTAGAGCTGCATTGGATAATACTCTCTATTTAACTTCTATTGATGATATTCCAGTAGAAGGTTTCTTCTTTGATGACCATGGGATACGTTTTGTAAGTGGAAAAGTGAGATATCCTAAAGTACTTCTAATATCATCTGTAGAACCTATCCAATTTGCATAAAAAAGAGTTTTATGTATATATCAGATCTATATGATTAATATAGACCTTCATGGATGGTTCCTTTCAAGTATTTAAGTATCTTCTTAGCTGCATCAATGTGAGGTTTTCTAGGAGTATGGATAAATTGAATCAAGAAGTTTACACTATAGCAAATGACCACTCTAGTCAATGTGGCATTGTTCAAACTGCCCATTAAACTCTATTAACTTCTTATAATACCTTCCATCTGCTCTCCTTCATGAGCACTTAACTTCAAATTCATCTCCATGGGTGTACCTACAAGATTTGACTTCTCCATCTTGAATTTGACAAGCATATCCTTGATGTGTTTCCTTTGAGTTAGATACATAACCTTTTTTGTGTATACAACTTCCAACCCTAGGAACTATGTAAGCTCCCCTAGATCAGTGATCTAGAATTCCTCCTTCATTTGAAGCTTTTTCCTTTGAGTTTGATACATATCATTTTTTGTGTATACAACTTCCAAACCCAGGAAGTATGTACGTTTTCCTAGGTAACTAACATGAAATACCTCCTTCATTTGAGTATTAGATCATCAAAAACATATACACAAAGTTATATGACTTCATATTGATTCCTCTTAATGAAGAGTTAAGGATATGATTTGCTTATCATGAATCCTTTGTCCTAAAAATAGGTGACAAGCCTATGATTTCAAGCCCTTGGGGATTGCTTCAGACCATATAGGGCTTTCCTTAACCTACATACATGTTCAAGAAATTGTGAATCTTCAAATAGAGGAGGTTGAGCCATGTATACCTCTTTTGATATCCATGGAGTTAGAAATTGCAATTTTACAATTTTTGGAAATTGCAATGCTCGTAAGCACTCTTATTGTTGGCATGTTTGCCACATATGAGAAGATCTCAATCAATTGCTTGTTTCTGACCATACCCCTTAGCCAAAAGTCTTGCTTTATTCCTTTTGATGGTTCCATCAAAGTCTCTCCACACTTTGTATATCCACCTAAATCGAATAATTTTCATGGATAGGGTCTTGCACAGTAACTCCCAAGTATGGTTTTCCTACAAGGCATCAGTCTCTTACTCATCCACTCTGGTTTCTTCTTTGCTTCCTCATAAGATGAGGGATCCTAAGAGTTTAAATCTTGTGCTCGATAGATAGATAAAGTATTTAGTGACTGATGATGTATCGTAATCATTCCTCTCTAGTTTATTCTTCACCCTAGTAGATATTTTAATGGTTTGTTCAGAGAATTCTACATCCCTCAACTCCTAAAGTTTAGCCTTGCCTTTGTAGTTCCATGAGCTGGTTTCTCTCCTTCAAGTTGTCAAATCATCTTCACTTGATGCCTGAAGTGTGTGTGCATTCTTGCTTGAGAGAGTTGGGAAATATTCCTCTAGATCATATGATAGCTTGATCTTCCTACAATCATATTCAAACCATGAATTTTTTCATCAAACACAACATTGGAGCTTACTATAAAGCCAATTCTAGGTTTATATAGTCTATTTCCTTTTTTTTAATTAAGATTATAGCCTATAAACACACATTTCTCTACCTTAGGGTCCAATTTACCTCATATGTGTGAAGTTATGTGTGTATGTATCCTTTCTTAGTGAATGGTTGCCTGTGTGACTTACCAAATTGACATGCACTACACTTGTATATCATGTGTTTCTTTGAGATATTGGGTAGTCCAAGTACACTTTGATCTCTACTAATTTTTTGAGGGATGTTTCTCCAATGTGAGCTAGCCCCTTTTACCAAACCTCAAGTTCTAATAGGTTTGGGTGCCGTAGTTGAGCAAGGAGTTATTCTTGGTGTCTTGGAGTTCAAATGTGAACAACCTACCTATCTTCTATCCCATGACTATCTTCTTGAACCTTGATATGGATCCTTAACATAGGCTCCATGCTTGATAAATCTCACCTATAAGCCTTTCTCCACAATCTCCCCTACACTTATAAGATTCTATGTAATGTTTGGCACATAAAGGACTCTCGTTAATAAATTCATGTTACCATTAGATGTATTCACATTTCCTATCTTCTCAATTGGATATCTCATGTCATCACATATTTTAACTTCATGTTTGTTCTTTGGATCTTTCAAGTCTAAAAGTAAAGTTACATTTCGTGCCACATGACCTGAGCATCCAAACATGCTCATAGAATTACCTTCCTTAATTGTCATGTTCATTAGTAGAAGCAAGTCCTCTTGAGTTTGATCATCTATTTAGTTGTTGTAGTCTCTCCCTCCTTTGTATCCTCCTTGGTAGTTTTTGGTTTATGAATTGTTGTTGTATCCATATGGGTTATTGATTCCAGCCTTTGAGTTGCCTTAGCCTCCTCTATTCTATCTTCTGCCTCTCTCATACCTTGGGTTTCTAAAGCAATTCTTTGTTATGTGATTTGATAGAACATATATGTCACAAGGTGATGAGCTTTGAGCTCTTCCTTTGCCTTGTCGACCTCCTTTGCCTCTTCCTCTTGAACCTATACCTCTATGTGCACAATGATTTTTCCTAGCTTTGGTACTTGATGAAAAAATGCTTCCAAAGAGTTCCATGTCTCTTGGGAGCTCTTATAGTTTCTAATATGAGGGAGTGAAAGAATCATAGATAGAGTTGATAGTGCTTTCTTGCTCCTCTTAAGTTGGTTGGCCCTTGCTTTTGAGTACTAGCATTATATCATTACTTGAGATATATCCATACAAATTCTTTACTTGTAGATAAGCCTCCATTCTTAGATACCATGTTGAGTAGTTGTTTTGATCTAGCTTGTCAACAGATGAGTGAAATCCATCACCCTGAATGTCTACTTTTTGACTAAGCTCTGATACCACTATGAAAAAGTAATGGGTACTATGCAAAGATGAGATTATCTTGGCAAAATCCTACTCAAACCCAACCTTGATAAACTTAGAGGAGACTTAATAAATGTTGTGAGCTTGAAATACATGCATTTAAACCACAAATGTACTTTGGAGCATCATTCCTAAACTTCTCTATCAAAACAAGTAAATTTTGAGTTCAAAATACCTTGAGAAACTTTTTATTTATGAAAGAAAATTCTAATTATTTTGATCAATGCTCAGATCTTGGTAACAATTTTCCAAAGATGTTTTGCACACCTTCAAAGGAAGTTTATGCAAGCTACACCAATTCATTTTATGAATTTAGGATGATTAGACACAGAGAAATGTGCATAAGGCATATAGGGGTAAACCAGACATTTCAAGGAGAAGGTGATACATAGACCCTGTCACATATAATCACTCATATTTCAAGGTCTATGCATCCAATGATTATGAAAATATTTACACGTGGAAAATGATTACTCAATACAAAGAAATGATGGTTAGAAGTTGACAGAGTTGCTCAATGTAATATAACAGTAGACATAGATTCACAAATCGATGAAATGAAGTATAAAAATTATGGATAATGGATATATGATACAAAGGAAGTGTGGAGGAATTTTTTAACTTCTAAATAGTGCACACTCCATGCAATGAGATTTTGATGATCAACTCTAAGATCTATTATCATATGAATCTTGCCATAATTGGAAGCATCCATGTGTATGTGAAAAGAATTGTTAATTTAGTATTTTGAGGATTGGTGTGATTTTTTTTTGTTTCATAAATGCCTTTTTTATTCCTTGATCCATAAAATATTTTATAATACGTCATACAAGGGTTTAGCTACAATTGCATATATGTGTATGAAATGGCTATAGTAACAATAGTGTCCCAAAGATATCTAGGGCTTAGCTACAATGCATCCAATTGTATATCTCTAGGGTATAGAAACTTTGGGATATCTAAGATATCTTTCCGTTCATAGAAATTCCAATCTTGGATACAATGTGTATGAGGAGTTTCCCTTGCCTCATCATAAAGACACACGTCTAAGTTGAGGCATACTCATTATTGTCTGCATTTAATATTTTTTTCTTTTTGCAGCATGGGTATATGCAAGTGCGTTTTTGCAAAGTAAACACATAGATCATCCATGTATAGCTCGAGGAGTTTTCATAAAAATTACTTGAATACATGACGCATCAAATATTGAAAAGCCATAGGTGCATTTGTTGAGCCAAATGGCAAAACCTTGAATGCATAGGTGCTCCATTTAGTGGAAAAATCCATTGCATTCTAGTATCCAAGTGCAACTAAAACTTGGTTATATCTAGAGATAAATCCAAGGAAATGGTATTCTTCCTTGCCATCAAGTCTTTCCAAAATATGATCGATAGTTGGTAGTTGGTAACTATCTTTGATAGTAGCTATGCTCACCTTCTTAAGATTTTTGTAGACACTCATTTTGCATTCTTCTTAGGAACCACCATGAATGGAGATACCCATTATATATTTTTTATCACATAAATAAATCCATCTCTTAGAATTTTTCTATCGTTTCCTTAACCTTTAATGAATGCTTGCCATGGTATGTGTATTTATGCTGTTTTGTTGGCCTAGCATGTGGGACATGCGCATCATATGAGCACATATCTTTGAATCCATGCCTTTGATGTCTTTTTAAGGCACTGCAAAAACATCTCTATACTCTCATATGAGGGTAATCAACTCTTTCTCTTCCTCATTTGGCATATCTTTTCCTATGTAAGTGCATCTCTCACTTTCTTCTTTGATTGTGACTACCACTTTATTGGTTTTGTTTTTGTTACCATAGGCTATTCCTTTAGTGGCTAATCATTTTTACATTTCATTGGCTTATCTCCTCTTTTAGTACTTCATATACCTTGAAGTTCTCTATGACTTTGACTGGTTTTCATTTCTCATCATACCCCCTTGTTTATCTTTCTTCTACGTTTGGGGATATGTCTGCTCATTTGTTCAGTTGATAAATTTTCTTATTGCTTTGCTCTCTAAAGTCTCACACTTCAAGTGAAAATACTTCACAAATACATGTTTCAAAACTAGTGATTTATTCATGGATACATCTTCTTATTGTACTTCTTTTTGCTCGAACACTATTACTTTCTCTAAGATCATGACCATGAATAGATCTAGGTCATATCCATCATCATTTGCACACTCCTATATATTGACTATTTGTTCATTCATGTAACATCTAGGGTAGCAAAGATCTACATTCAATTATGGGGTTCAAACTCTTGATCATTAAATCATTGAGGGGTATAAGATTAGTTTTGTATCGAATGATCGCTATGGTTGAATGGTCCCATCTTTGTTGCTATTAATCATTTTTCTCTCCATGGAATTCTTAATGTTGGATCACCAATCTTTAACTATGATGGAAAAAAATATTCACATTACCATCATATGGATGGTCCCATATATGTACCTTGAAGAATAGCACTTATGTGCACACCTTTCATTGTATTGTTTGATTGATCACTTATGTTCATTTATCTCATAAGGTTCAAGGTATTTAACTTTGTTAGAGGGGATAATGTTTTACCATAGCCTATGATGTCATCATGGATGTGCAAACTTTCATATATACATGCTAACTCATTTTCATATAATCTCATATTCATGCTTATAGCTATTTAATATGCATATGCACACATGCACATACACTGTCTCATGCATACATGCATTTTGCATACACATGCACCTAATTCTTATGCATGCACACGAACATTAGCTCTAATATGCATGCTCATACACTATCCCATTCTTTTAATACACTTACATTCATGCTTATAATGCGTTTATGCACATGTAAGCACATGCTCATACACATGCATTCATGCACACAAGCATACTCTCATCACTTTTATACATGCATCATATCATTCATGCATAATCATTAATACACATGCACATGCTTCTAATATCATGAATTATACATGCATCACACTATTCATGCTCATGCATATTTACACTCTCACATATGCTAACATACATTCTTATATATATTCACATGCATCTATTAATCATATATATGCATGCACTTACTCACACATATACATATAGTTATGCACACATGCATACATCATTAATGATTAAGTGCATACATACATGCATATCTCTCTCTATCTCTCTCTCTCTCGCTTTGTCTCCTCTCTCCATTATGCGTGCATGAAAACAATTCCCGAGAGAAAAGGGAAGATGAATCTCTCTCTCTCTCTCCCCTCCCCCCCTCTCTCTCTCTCCACTCTCTCTATTACACGTGCACAAAAATAGTTTCCAGGAGAAAAGGGAAGATTAATCTCTCTCTCTCTCCACTCTCTGTTATGCGTGCACAAAAACAGTTCCCAGGAGAAGAGGGAAGATTAACCCCTCTCTCTCTCTCTCCCCTCCCTCCACACTCTCTGCCGTGCACCAAAGCAGCCAAAAAAAGTGTGTCAGCTCCTCTCTTTCTCTCTCACTTTCTATTTCGTGCACTATGCCTACTCGCATCAAGAGTCAGAACTGCCGTCGGTGTTCTCTCTCTCACTCTCTCTGAGGAGTTCTGTCAGAGTGGCATAGCCGCTAGGGGGGTAAGCCTTTTCTCTCTCTCTCTCTCTCTCATGACTTTCGTCACTCTACCTCTGCGTTCATCTTTCTATCTTGCGTGGTCAGTCTACAGCCATCTAGGAGCTTGAAGTCCTCTCTCTCTCTCTCTCCCTCGACTTGCTCTGTCCTCTATGCATGCTCTGCACAACCGTCGGGGGGTAGGCCTCCTCTCTCTCTCTCTGCATACACGTAATAGCAGTAGGTAGAAAGGAAAAGAAAGGAGGAAAGAAGGAAGAAAAAGAATACCTATCAAGAAAATCATAAGGAAAAAAACTCACACCAACATCTGATATATATACATGCGACATATAGGTGAAAGAACATTGAAGCAAATATGCAGGGATCAAAGTGTGCTTGGCATCCCAAATGTATCCAAGCAACACATGATTTACAAATATGGAGCATGCCAATTTGGCAAGTCACATAGCCAACCATTCAATGAAAGATGATACATGTATGAAGACTACTTGGAGTTTGTACACACAGATGTGCGGGGTCCTAGCAAAGAGTCATCAATTTTAGGGTCAAGGTATTATGTTTCATTCATAGATGAGTATAGTAGGTGGACAATACTTCATTTTATGAAGCATAAAGATGAAGTCTTCACTTGTTTCAAGAAGTATTTGGCATTGGTTGAGAATCAAAGAGGTAAAAGGTTGAAGAGGCTCAAGACTAATGGACGTGGTGAGTATTTCTCACATGAGTTTGAATCCTTCTTAGAGGATAGAGGCATAAAGAGAGAGACTACAACAAGGTACACTCCGGAACAAAATGGAGTGGTAGAGAGAAGAAATAGATTAGTAGTAGAGGCTACAAGATCAATGTTGAATGAGAAAAAACTCCCTAATTATCTATGGGCAAAGGCTATTTCCACAGCCACTTACCTAATCAAAAGGCCTTCATCCAAGTCTCTACATGTGATGACACCTTATGAGGCATGCAATGGTAGGAGACCTTCTTTAGATCATTGTAAGATCTCTGGGTGCATCACTTATGCACACATACCCTCACATATTAGGGTAAAGCTTGATCCAAAAATTAAAAGATGCATATTTATTAGCTATGATAAGAATAAAAAAGGATATAGGTTATATAATCCCACTAACAAAGGATTTACAATTAGTAGGGATGTGGGATTTAATGAAAATAACTTCTGGTTTCATGACAGTTGCAGGAAAATAAAGCTACCCTATGATTTGGAGAATGATTTTCCAAAATTGACCAAAGAAGAACCACATACATCAGAGGATTCAACTCAGAAGATGAAGAAAAAATTGATATCAAAGCTTGAAAGTCCAAGGGCAAAGTAAAGTTCAAAAAATTGGAAGACATTCTAGAGTCATCCAATCAAGCACTTAGAAGATCTCAAAGGTAAAGCAAGAAACCTATAAGGTATGGCTATGACACATCACTAGTCACCAAGCATTCTATATACATAGCTAAAGAGTTTATGTTAGAGGAACCATCTTCATTTGAGGAAGCCAATAAGGAAGAAGAATGGAGAGAAGCTCAATAGGAGGAAATTGAAGCACTTCAAGAGAATAGCACTTGGGATTGGGTTCCCAAAAAACCATTCATGAAAGTAATAGGGTCTAGATGGATTTACAAAGTGAATAAGAATTCAGATGGCACAATAAAGAGGTATAAAGGAAGGCTAGTAGCAAAGGGTTTTCTCAAACCCATGGAGTGTATTATGAGAAGACCTTCTCTCCTATGGCAAAGATGCCAACCATCAGAGTTTTAGTAAGTATTGCTGCTTCAAAGAATTCGAACTTGTACCAATTAGATGTGAAAAATGCATTCCTTAATGGGTGGATCTCCGAAGAGGTCTACATGGCTCAACCAATAGGATATGAAGACAAAGACAAACCTCATTATGTATGTAAATTAAGGAAGGCACTATATGGTTAAAAGAAACCTTCTAGAGCTTGGAACCATAAGCTTCTCACATACTTGTAGGACCAAATTTTTGTTGCAAGCAAGGGAGATTCTTCATTTTTCATTAAGAAGACTAATTCAGAGGTTATTTATCTATGTGCTTATGTGGACGATATTTTCATTACAAGAAATGATGCCAATGGCGTCAAGAAGATTAAAACCCAAATGAAGGAGGAGTTCAAGATCATTGATCTTGGGTTGCTTACATATTTTCTTGGTTTAGAGATTAGTCAAGTTAAAAATGGAAAATGCAAAAATTGTAGGCACACTCATCGAATTGAATTACAAACTCAGTGTTTATGAAGGAGAGTTGCTTCAAGAAATTACAAGTTATCAAAGTCTTGTTGGGAGTCTCAATTATGCAACCCTAACAAGAGTGTATAAATGCTATGGTGTGAGTACATTGAGTCAATTCATGCATACACCAAGAAAACCTCATATGGAAGCTGCCAAAAGGATCTTAAAGTACTTGAAGAGTATTATAAATGAAGGGCTATTTTATCGATTTAGATCTAACTTGGATATCAAGCTATACTTTGATGCACATTAGACTGGCTCAAAAAGATGATAGGAGGAGCACCTCTGGCTACTTATCTTTTGTAGGTTCGAAGATGATTTCATGGTCATCAAAGAAACAACCAACTGTGGCATTCTCATCAAATGGAGCTGAATATAGGGGCCTTGCAAATGCAACACAAGAGGAAATGTGGTTAGAGCTACTCTACTCAGACTTTGGGGCTATATACATACATTCCAATGAGCTTTGGAGATAATACTAGCTCACTACATTTGGGTGCTAATCATGTATATCATTCAAGGACTACGCACATTGAAGTGCATTAACATTATGTGAGAGAGAAGCTACACATACAATTGTCCTATGTATCAACAAACTTGCAGTGTGCAAATATTCTAACTAAATCTTTGGATCGAACTAAATTGAACAGGTTCAAGATGATGACTGGATTGCAAAATGTTAAAGAGAGTTGAAGCCCAAGCATGTTAAGCTTGAGGGGGAGCCATTGGTGCAATTAATCCAAGCCTAAATTCTTGGTCACTTATCCTAAAGTTCATATGTTCACTCATGTATTAGCACATGAATGATCTCTTGTAAAAGATTGATTTTTACTCCTTGTAAAAGTGCATATATGGAATCAGTTCCAAGTACGAGTTCATAGGAGAATATTTATACAAATTATTTGGTGAGGGTTTATGGAAAATCAAGTCCTACAACTTTGGAACATGGTTAGGTAAAGATTTGAATTCAACTTGAATCTTGGCTCCAAGAAAATGCTATAAAAGAGGACTATCTACTCGTGTGGATAAGAGGATGATATAGTAGAGATTTCCGAGTTATATGTGTGGCATATTGAGCTCACATTATAGTTCTTCTATTACCCTCACATTTTGCAATCATTCATTGCCAATGTCAATGTAATGTATGTGCACTAATACACATAATCTTCTCATGTCTCATCTCTTCTGCTCTGTCATATGCTACTCAAAATAGTGAGCTTCTCTGACCTATTTCTTAGCGTATACTTGATCATTTTGAATGATTTAAGTTGTTTTAGGTTCATTAGATAGTCTACTTGTATTTTAAACATTTTTATTTTGATTGCCTTAGCCATTGACGAGTTATGTGCAAAACATTGCTCTCTGTTCTTCATACTATTATCTCCCTAAAATGTTGGGATGCATCTCAATTTTACTAAGCAGTATTCTCTGAGTAAAGTTGATCATTTTAAGTGACATAACTTGTGAAAATTAGCTATCATAGTAAATTAGAAATTCCCAAAAGGATTTTATCCAATTGTTACTAGGGAACAAGTACTTTTTAATTCTCAAAGCAGGTGTGGTGACCAAAATAGCAAGTTTTGGTTCATAGTGAAAATTCCAAGTTATCTATTTTGATCTAATGATTTGAGGATCAAAAGGTCTACTTTACACTTCTCAACTCAGTATTGGTTGGTATGAAGCATGAATTTGCAGCACCATCTCATCTCTAGAAGTTGTCCACTATCTCCTCTAACAAATAAGTGCTATTCTTCAATGTACATATACGACACCATCCATATGATGGTTAATGAGAAGAAAATTATTCATTCAAAGTAAAATCTTGGTGATCCAATAGCTCCCCCTCAAGCTAAAGTAAGCTTGAGTATTCATTCTCTGATAGGTTGAATACTTGCCATAGATCAACTTGCATAGATTTATCCCATTCAGTGCCTTTGTCATAATGTTTGCTATTTGCTTCTCGGTAGGAACAAGTGATTCTAAGAAGTTGTTCATGGTCCAACATCACATGATGAATATGATGTTGGTTGATGTTTCAAAATTAAATGGTAATTTTTGTTATGTTAATTCATGTGCTTCAGATCGTTGTCGGCGCGAAAGTGACGGTTGGTGGATCAAGCCAACTGCAAAATCCAACGGCGCATGCCGGGTGCTTGTTAGCAACACATGCGATCATGAAAGAAGATAGAATCCATGTACGTATATGCAAATTCTTAAATTGTGATTCACATAAGCTAGTTTCATTCTCATAAAAATGGACCTAGTTTTAAATGATTATCAACATATAAGTGTACTAGTAAAAGTCCAAATTTATGTTTCTCAAATTCACTCAATCCTTGTTTAAGGGTCTCACTATTTTTGTTTATGGGTCTCGCTATTTTAGCACTCCTAAGTGTAATTGTAAAGTTGTATTGACAAGAAAAACCACTTTCCGTTTCAAAGTCTTATAGTTTTTATTCGAACATGAAGCACAATTAACTTTTTTAGATACTATCGTACTAGAAATTATAAACAGAACTATTACTGTTGATATCGCTCATTAGTTTTGAACGTAGCTTATCATTAAATCGATGGTCATTGTAAAAGTATGTCAGACATATGGGTAGGCAGAAGTTAGATGAGCTCAAAGGAGATACGTGTATAGATCAGAAATATAAACATTTGGTCAGATGATTTTCAGAGTGTGACTAGAAATTATCAGAAGAGTCTTTGAATTGTGTAAGAGTTACATAATAATCAAAGAAAATATAACCTTCCTCATCACTCTCATCATTGTCTCCTTCCACAACATGATAGTTCTTCAGATCCATTTTCCTTTCAAACTTATGTCAGTGAGTTGATGAAAGAGGTATTATTAGAGTCAGATGGTGTCAGATGTCAAAAAAAAAAATAGATTCACGAGAAAATCAAGAAATTAGTTCAGATAGAAAGGCTGCAGAACAGAGGTATGATGGATGAGATTAGCACTGGTTGAAGTGGAATAATTGTTAGAATCTAGTCGTTGTCAAATGTTTGTGGAAGGAATTCAAAACTACCATAGATAAACATGGATTGGCCTGTGTATGTAGTCAAAGTTCATCAATATGATGAGTGGAACTTTGCCAAGATTTAGTGGGCCTCAATCGAATGTACTTCAACAGAAGAACTTCTGCGTCCTCCCGCTCATCATCAATTTCTCCACTTGATAGACTTGTCGTACATCATAGGAGCGCCCACGAACATAACTTTTGCACTTCTTTTTTGTATTGGCCGTCCTTTTTCATGATATTGCTCCACCATAGCTTTTGTATCTCTATAATTAGAGATCTGAAATTATCCACGCACTGCCCATCTTTCATGACCCAGCTTGCTTGAATTCAATATGGACTTTCAAGCATTAATAGCATAAAAAACCGGTAATAAAATGAAGCTTCCCATAACCTTGAGATTCGACCAATAAATCATATCGCATAATAAATCATCTTATGTCTCTCGTTTGAAAGACCATGGTCAATTAGATGAATGAAATTGCTCTTCAATATGTAATTAGAGCTTTCTTCATCATGTGGTTGGGGAGAGCGAAATCTCTCCGACATCGCATGATTAGTCATGCGGAATGGTTTAGTAATTTGCAAAAATGGCCAGTTCCTAGATATGTTGGAACAGATGATGACACATCACATCCTATCGAGCATACGGGAGACTTAGCACTATCTATGGAGGATGGGAAGGTAAAACATCTTGCTAATGTGCTGCATGTTCCAAATGTGATAGAGAATTTAGCTTGTATTGGACAAATGGTTGAACAATTATTACAAGTCATGTTCAATGCTTATGGGTTATATGTAGAAGAGTACAAACAAGATGCAAGTTTGATTGCCAAAGGACAAAGTGGGTAGGATGCTCACCTTAAATTTGATAATTCTTGAAATGAATGCAGACATGTTTGCAAAAGGTGCAGGAGTTGTTACTGATATAGAGATTTGGCAAAAGGAATTGGACATGCAAATTTGTAGAGGCCAAAATTGATGCAATCAAAGGAGTTTGTCAATGAACTACTAAATTTCAAGGTTGTAGAGATGCAAAAGGTATATGCAGCAAGTAAATTTGGTAAAAAATCAAGAGTATCATTTTTGCATGACAAGCATGTTAGTGAGAATCTGCTAGAAATAGTACATACAAATGTTTGGGATCTTGCAAAGACCACATCTACACGTGGTTGTAGTTTTTATGTTACTTTCATTGATGACCATACATAGAAAGTACGTGTATATTTCATGGAAGAGAAGAGTGAGGTGTTCACTCACTTCTAGAATTTTAAGGCTATGGTGGAAAAACAGATAAAGAAGTAAATTCATACATTAAGATCTGATGGAGGAGGTGAATACATGTCAAATGAGTTCAGTAGCTTTCTAAAAAGTCATGGAATTCAATGGCACTTTGCATGCACGTACACACCACAACAAAATGGCATTGCTGAATGCAAAAATAGACATATTGAAAAAATAACAAGAGTCTTGATGGCTTAGAAGAATATGCCTCATTGTTATTGGGTAGAAGTTGTGCACACTGATGTATACATCATGAATAGAATTCAGAGTGTTGTTGTACATCAAGTTACACCTAAATAGAAGTCTACATGTAAAAAGCCAAACTTATCACATATGGAAGTATTTGGTTGTGTTGCATATGTACATGTTCAAGATGAGTTGAGGATGAAGCTTGATCCAAAAGCAAGAAAATGTATCTTGAGAAAAAGAGATAAAAATATAAAACCCACTCACATGATAGGTGAAGGTAAGAAGAGATGTGGTGTTTGATGAAATGTTAAGCTTCTATGCAGATGCCAAAGAAGGACTTAATCTTGACTCATAAGAAAATGCTAAAAAAGCAAGTGGAGAAGCTAGAGTTTTCAGTGGACGTGATGCATCACCAAGAAATAGTTCCAACTCAAATTGATGAAGTGGAAGCACGCATGGAAATTTTAGTCCAAAAAACTCATAAACTATATCAAAGAATCCTAAAGAAAATATTTTTTCTAGTAGTAAAACATCTATAAGTTTTGAAGACTTTAGTGGATTTAGGCAATTCTAAAAAGAGCCTTGATGAGGAACTTGAATTGCTCTCTGTGAAGACTCCTGGACTAAGAAAGGCACATGTATATGACATAAGGAGAAGTGACCTAGGACCAAGAAGATCTGAGAGAATGCAAAATTTAGTGCAATGATTGATGTATGATAGTTACATGACTCGTCATTGTGCCTACAAGGTGAAGGTAATACAAGATGTTAGTCCTTGTTTTGAAGATGCAATCCGAAATATAGATTGGGAGAAGGCTATGGGTGAGGAGATGGATGCACTTTATGGAAATGCAACATGAAAGCTAGTTCCATTGCTGCAAGGAAATATGATAAGTGGATTGTTGTTTGCCACAAGCTTCTCTCTTACAAAGTGGTAATGGACTTCTATGTGGTTTGTACTTGCATGAAAAATTGGATTTGCATCTAGATGTAGAGAACTTACACTATCTCCCACTATGTGGAGGTTTAAACATGTATACCTCTTCACTTATCCAACCATTTAGAAATGCATTTATAGCATCAAGTTGGAGGTGTCTCCAATTCCTTATAGTAGCTACACTTTTGAATGTTTTGATTGTAGTCATATTTAAAACTTGTGAGAATGTTTCCTCATAATCTGTACCATGCATTTGTGAGAATACTTTCGCAACTCGTCTCACCTTATACCCAAAAATTGATCGATCTGATTTCTCTTTAATTTTATTTACCCATGTGCAACCAATTACTTTCCAATTGGATGACTTTGGAACCAATTTCCAAGTATCTATCTCCTAAAAAGCATCTTTTTCTTCTTTCATAGCCTTTTCCCAATTAGGTTTCCCTTTGCCTCTAAAAAGGTTCAGGGTTCTTCTAAAATTAATTCTTTTGCCAAGTAAATTGAATGCTTTTTAACAAATGTGGAGTCTTACCCATACCTTTATGGTTGTCTCTTTTCCCTTGTTGATCTTCTAGGGACTTACTTGGAGCATTCTCTACATTCTTGCATTTTTGCTTTGCCTCTTAACTTCCATGGCTGGTAATTCTTTTCCTTTTTATCTTGGTTATCATCTCTATCACTTCTTGGATCATAGGCATGTGTATCATGCTTACTTCCTAATTGATGGAAATCAAAATCAACATCATATGGTTTGTCTTCATCATACCAAGACCTAATTTCTTCAAACACAACATCCCTACTTGTAATGAATTGCTTGGTTGAAGGATTCTAGAACATGTAACCCATCTAAGTTGAATCATATCCAATGAATACCACCTTTGTTGCCCTTTCATTGAGCTTATGTCTTATTTGTGATGGCACATGAACATAAGCTTAGCAACCAAACACATTGCAATGCCCTACACTAGGTTTTCTTCCATGCCATGCTTCATAAGGAGTCCTACCTTGAAATTATTTGGATTTTAATCTCTTGCCAAGGTACACAGGACTTGAAATTGCCTCTGCGCAGAGATAAGGTGGAAACCTTTTCTCTTCAAGAATTGTTATGGCTGATCCAACCAATGTCCTGTTTCTTCTCTATGCAATTCCAATTAGTTGAGGAGAGTATCCAGAGGTCAGTTCCCTCTTAATTCATTTATCCTACAAGAACTCATCAAATTCCTTGAAGATGTATTCTCCCCCTCCATAAAATCTAAGTTTCTTAAGTGATCTACTCGTATGGTTCTCCACATCTGCTAGATATTTTTTGAAGCAATCAAACACTTCATTCTTGCTCTTGATAAAGTACTAAACAATCTATCTACTATGGTAATCAATACATGAGCCATATACCTTGATCCTACCAGAAAAGGGTCTTGGCTTGGCCCTCATATACTTTGCATCTAATTCCAATATGTTTTGTGGATGTAGCCTTCGTGGTTGAATGGTTTTCTTTGTGCCTTCCCCATTTGACATGCATCACATCTCTTGATCATGCGTTTTTTTGATATGTTTGGTAGTCCTAGACCACTTTGATCCCTACATATATCATTCAAGGTTCTTTCCTTCACATGATCTAGCCTCTTATGCCACACTTCAAGCTCACTTAGGGTTTGAGACCCAAAGTTGATTAGAGGTATGTTCTTTGTTTCTTCTACCTCAAAAGTAAAGAGCCTACCATGCTTCTCACCTCTGCCTATCTTCTTGAAGCCTTGACATGCATCTTCCACAAAAGCTCCATGTTGGTTGAACCTAATGTGCAAGCCTTTCTTGACTATTTGGCCTACACTTATTAGGTTTTTGTTAATAATGGGAACATAGAGTACCTTTTTTAGAATATTTGTTCTGCCATTGGAAGCCTTGAAATTATCAATCTTCATCTCATTATGATTTGTGTCATTCCCTATTTGTACTTCATATCTATAATTTTGTATGATCACATATAAAGGAATGTGCATAAGAAGTCTTAGGGTTAAACCTGACTTTTCAGGAAGAAGATGATACACACACCCCTTTACAAATTTCTCTAGACTGAGAAAAAAGGCTAAATTCATGTGAGGTATAGTCACCCCCATTATCTGAATGTAAAGCCTTGAGCTTAGTTCTTTTCTCACTCTCAACTGAAGCAAGCCATTTTTTGAAGCTAGGCAATACCTCATCCTTTGATTTGATAGTATATACCCAAAAGTTTCTAGTAGAATCATCCATGAAAGTGAAAAAGTAAAGAGAACCACCTTATGATCTTGTGGGCATAGGAACACACACATTTGTATGAAGGAGATCTAAAGGCTGATTTGAAGATTCAATGTGTGTCTTATGCACATTCCTAGTTTTGTTTCCATATTGAGAATGCTCATAAAATGAAAAATCATAGAAAGATAACACACGTAAGTAGCCAGAATAAGCAAGATTTACCATTCCACTACGTGATATGTGGCCCAAAAAGCCATGCCAAATACAATCCATAGGCTATTGAGTAACAGCTAACAAATGCTCATTTTGTGATACAAATAAACGATAAAGTGAGCCAAATTTGCTTCCTTTTTCAATAATAATATTGCCCTTTGATTTGAAAAATGAGTGAGTATAGAAGACAACCTTGTAACCAAGGTCATCAAGTTGAACGATTCACATCAAACTACATGAAAACAGAAGTAGATGATGTACATTATGCATAGTAAATTTTCGTTACTTTGTCTACATTAGGGGGGTTCTCGTTAGGGAAGTAGAGAACCATTGTCTATGTGGTCTCACATGGAAACATGCACCAAAATCTAGCAACCATGTGTGGGAAAGAGAATGAGCCATAAGATCCTTAATCGGAGCATTATTGCAAAGTGTCAACAACATAAGCATCATTACAAAGAGCATTAATGTCTTAAATCTTTACAGGCAAAGAAGATGGTGCACGTTACTGTTTAACATGCCCATCAACATTCATCCTTTACCTTTAGCATTCTTTAACACATAGGAATCTTTCTTCATGTGTCCTTTCTTATGACAATATTGAAATTCGATATCCCCCTTCCTTGATCAACTTCTACTCTTATTCCATTGACCATTCTTTTCATTGTTCTTGTTCCTTCCACATTGTTGATTCTTTCCTTGGTAAGAATCATGAACATTATATGCATTTCTACTCGGAGTGCCAACCATTGATTTTCTACAGATCTCCTCACTAAAGAGTGCTCCATATATGTCATCATAGACTACTTTACCACTGGGTGCACTATTCTTAAGAGCTACGCAAAACATATCCCATGATGAATAACAATGAACAACCAAATGGGTTTTGTGAGAATGTATGTGCTCACACTAATTAGTGTATCAAGGAGTAAAATCGCCCACTATATAGTTGAAAAATAGAAACCTAGAAAAATTTTACCAGAGTCTCCTCTGAAAAATGAGCACATGACTAGTGTCAACACCTTTAACTCATTTAAACTACAAATACTGACATGTAAACCTTCATGTGATTCACTAAATCCATTGCATATAACCAGTTAACTAAAAGAAGAAACCTAAGCTTATGGAGCATCTATGCACAAGTAACATACATTTGCCATGTCAAGGCTAGTATGTCTTCCAGCTACATCACTAAAGAGATTCCAACATCTAGTTTCTTGAGTGAAGAAAGCCTCATCACACCCCTCTTTGTCAATGTCAAAGGTTTTACCCAAAAATGTTGTAGAGGAGGTATCGGGGTACCCACTTCCAAAAACAACAAACAATATACACTTCTAGTACTTCGTCTGCTCAAGGGGGCTTCTCCTTAGGGAAGTATACCCTTTAACATTCCTATGTGCAGGCACATTCACTAGAAATAGAGACACTATACATTAGAATCATGGAGAGCAGAGTAATGACAGTTGACAATAGTAGACAAAGGAGCCGCTCCTTAGTTCAAAAAATGATTAAAATGGGCCAAAATGCTCCAAAAAGATAATGTGGTGGGCTAGCATGCCATTCCAGAAACTAACATAATCAATACAAGAGCTTTGGCCAAAACAATGAACACAACAAGATGAAGAATTGCACCAATGAATACATAAATATGAAGAATTGCTCGAAAGAAATACTACTGACTCACACCAAATGACTAGAACCAAACCACTCATTTAGTCATAGAATAAATCTTAAGCATGATTGAGGGGGAGAGTATTTGCCCCATATTTCTCTCAATTTCTAAGTTATACGGGTATTTATAGAGAAATTACTTATAGATATTCATCCAAAAGAATGGGTTGGTAGAAAAACAAAATAGGCACTCCAACAGAGTCGGGGCTTTTCTGATGTACATTGGTTGCAAAGATCGTAAGCCTTGTCTAAATATTGGTCACTATGAAAATGGCCATATATGTATGGGCATCGCAATACCCATTTAAACTTGCATGGGTATTCCCTGGCAATGGCCAAAATATCAATCATAGTCTTGTTCTAAATGAGCATGCTAAGAAATCATTAGTCTAGAGTGTTAATAATGAAGCCTCAAAACTTAACTAAAGGTTCAAGAAGACTGACTATGTCTGTAAGCTGTTCGTGTCACATCGTGTGTTGTGATGTTCAAGAGTTAAGGTGTTCTGGTTCTCAAATGTTCCGGTGTCCAAATGTTGTAGTGTTTTAGTGTTTAGGTACTGCTCAGGTGTGTTTTTGGTGTTCCAACCCTGTGTATAGGTGTTGTGAATATTTGCCTTAAACCTTTTCTACATGCTCAAAGGCATGGATGATAAGTACACCTATCATTTAGAAGCTTCATATCATGAATTTCCGCCACCAAGAAGTTTCCACCACCTTCCTAAAGCATAGCTTACAAAAACATTTAACTGATTAATTGAGAGATTCTTGTAAAATTGTAGGAGCAATTTTTGAGAGCCTATACATGTATGAATCTAAGCCATGAGTGAATGTGCATAACCTCTAATCTTTCTTAAGTTATTTTAGCATGTTAGGAAGTTTTGACATGCAGCCCCTTTCTTAGTAATACATTTTTCTAGCTTATATTTCTCTGTAGTTAACCATTGCTTGCTGCCTCTTTGAGGAGTGATTTAGTTTCCATCATGATTTTGTTTTGGTTGAAAATCCCTTTTTTGGTATAGATTTGAATTTTTTAACTTTTTTTTTGATTGATCCTAAAGTTTATTTACCATGGTACAAATTTCGTGATTATCCTCTAAGTGAGGTGAGAGTGAGGTTGCAAATAGTGAAGGCATTTATCTGCACATAGACAAACAGTGGCAAGGACAACTAGTGAAACTTGTATAGATTTTGAGATTGAGTCAAAATAGTGACTCAAGTTCACTTTGGAAAATGGCCTATGAGGGCCTAAAACGTTCCAAAGTAGCTACATATCGGTGTTGCTTCATCCCCCAATGGTGATATAAGAGAATTTCAAAGACTTTGGGACTTTGAAGGAGTTCAAAGCATTCATTTGAAGTTGGTAAAGCTCTCAAGAAAGGACTTGTAGCAGACCTACAAGGTACATCAATATTGAGAACTGCATTTTCAAGCTTATAGCAAGCACCTCAATACATATCAAGCAAAGAATCTATAAGAAGGTAACACATTAGTAATAACATGATTGGTCATACCGACTTGGACTCATCCAAGAAGGTGTGGAAGGCTTTGGAGGTTGTACTTCACCTCCACAAAGGCACAAAATATTCAACTCAAGATATGAGTGGAAGAACTTAAGGAAGGCTTAAAATCGGAGCATCAATGATTATATCCTCAAGCTAAAAGAGACTGCTCATGCCTTAGGATCAATAGGCAGCTCCATCTATGATGATGATTTGGTAGCACATACACTAAATGGACTAAGGGATGATTAAAAATCTGAGGCCATTCACTACTTGAGTACATGTGATGGACTCATTACCAGGTTTAGAGCAATTATTCACACTCATGGTGACCAAGGAGATGAATCTCAAGGGAGGTCATTCAAAGGGCGATGAAGGCCAAGTTGTTTATGCACGTAAAGGCAAGGGAAAGAGTGTTGCAGACAATGGACAGGAAAAGGTATAGGAACATCAAGCAATGATCAAGAAGGTTCGATTCAAAGCTATGGAGAAAGGTAGAGAGGAAGATCTAGAGGAAGAGGAGGTTGTTATATAATTCATGGGTTCAGAAGGTTAAACATATGGATTCTAAAGGTTAGAATATGATGTATGTTTGCTTTGGTCTAGCCCTTGAATTACCCTTGGAACATGCCTTGAACCTTTGGGTGAAACCCTTGGTTTTAACCCTTGAGGTATTTATTCATTGAGCTCCCAATTGAATGGTTAGAACCTTAGGCTTGCTTTATCCTAAGGTGTGGGAACCTTAGTCTTGGGAGAAGCTTCTCTAGGAGCCACCTTGTGTGTACGTGAGAGAAGAATCCTCATCTGATTTAGAAGGCATGTGATAGACCTTGGGAAATTAGAAGGCATGTGATCACCCTTGGGAAAGTGTCCACATGAGGGACACTTGGCTGGACACTTGGCCAATCTCAAGGACATGCACCCCCTTGGACTAGAGGTATATTTATGGGTGGAGTTGGATGGGTGGATACTTCCTCTCTCTTAGGAGTGTGGTCTTGTTAGTTGATCTAGTTGTTTGTGAAATATATAGTCTCACAACATTGGTGCTCAGAGCTAGTTTGTACATTTTGAAATCACGCGAGTGTCTTCTCTGTCATATTATACCCAGCAGATCTACTTTTGCTTCGGGTTATGAGCTCACGCGTGTGCAGCGCCTTGTGAGTGCAAAAGTCGGGCTATGTGAGCCTCCCCTCATGGAGTAGAGGACCGAAGTCACACCCATCTTTGTACTCGTACTCACGGATGGCCCACTAAGAACCAGACGACCAAGAGGCCATGCGGACTCATCAATAGTGGACACTCGACAGACGCTTTCTCATGAGTTCTCCTTTGCTTTGAATGAAAAGAGCATGGAAGCTCGGTACTTATAGGCTTCTTTATGTCGTTTTACTTTCTATGTGGGATTAATGTCCGCAAGTATTTGCACATAGAAGTCTTTTAATGTCCGCAAGTATTTGCACATAGTGAGTCCTCTTGGGCTAAATTGATATTTAGGAACTTGAAAGACCTTACCTTTGTTGGCCATCCTGGCTGGAAGGACTTAGGGATTCTCACGCTTTTGTTCTCCCCCCTTTCGGTGTCCCCTAAAGGCTCTAGCCTCGTGTGTTCTTTTTGGAAGAGTTGGAACAAGGCCAAACAATTCATCAGAATCAGTGATGAGTGGAAGTGGGTGGCTGGGATAAGACAAAATGACTCTATCTGGTTCCCGATCAGTGGCATTAGAGGAGTGGAGCCTTGGAACCTCCAAACTGCAAAGCGGTTATGGAACAAGGGGTTCAAACAATGGAAACAGCTCTGGAAACAAGAGACCAACCAGTGGATTAGGTTCAAAGACTTAGACCCAAGACATAGAGTTACCCTCGAGGAATGGATTCTTCTTCAAGGCAGATGTTTGGCATGGGACCGCTCAACTTCTCGCCTTCTCTCCGGACAGGATCTTCCTTGCCTTGAGGGCCTCAAATGGAGCAATGGTAAGAGAATATCCAGAATACCCAACTTCAAAGAGAACTTAGATGTTCATCACACCCTCAACAACAGGTGGTGTCTTTCTTGGACCAAACTTCGATGGGAACTAAAGTTCATGTCTATTTGGCACCCCCTAATTGAGACCAAAAAGTCTGTTCTCATGTGGCAGATCTTGCATAAGGGAATTTGGTCCAATTCAAGGGCGAATAAAATATGTGGTGTACCACCGTGGTGCAAACGTTGCCATCGATGCATCGAAGATTTAGCTCACCTGTTCTTCAATTGCCGCAAGTCCCGTATTATCTGGCATCACGTGACACGGGTTTTGAGACTCACACACCAAATCAATTGGCAACAGGTGCTGTTGGGTGAGGCGGTCGGTTGTTCTTCGAGGCTGTGGAATGCCATCAGGGGTGAGACTCTTTGGAAGATTTGGAGGGAGCGATGTGCTCTCAATTTTGACCAAAATCCTAAGGAATGGTCGATCGAGAAATCATTGTTTCTTCTAGGTAAAAGAATCTCCCAAGATAAGAGATCTCCACCATTTAGACATCACTGTATTTATCTCCTCGAAAACAACAAGTTGAAACCCAAATGGGTCCCACATGAGGGTGATGATAGATTTATCCACCTCATTTGTAATGCCCTCTAGCTTGCCACACTCGTCCCCTGCATTGTGGGATTTGGGGGGTCCCGTGGGCACTAGTCCCACTCAATTGTAACTTTTCTTCTTTACTTTAATTAAAGTCCGGGAGAATAGGCTAAGGCCGAACTTCCTTTTATTAAAAAAAAAAAAGTCTTTTAAATTCATTTCTCTTAACTTGAATGCCTCCACATGAAGACAGTTCATGAGCAATATTAGGAAGGTTTAAACGATGAATTGAAGATATGTTTTCACATTTTCTATAGAATATTTTACACTCAATCACATGTGAAGCCATTCCATTCAATCCAATGGAGTCTAGAGTACAAAAGATCAACGTGAGAAAGCTATGGTAGGAGGATTGAGTATCGCTATAAAGAATCATGGGAGTGGATGTGGATTGAGCATCCTTTGGAGCATCAAATAAGGCCATCCATTTATTGATGTCACGGAAGTATACAATTTATCTTCCTTTTTTGTTTATTTGAATCGTTCTCTTTACATAGAATACATGTATGAAATATACAACTAAAAGAATCTATGGATTTTATGAGTAAAGAGAGCACACGATTAGAGAGGGGTAATATATTTGCTATCATAAGCATAAGAGACTTGCGACCTACATAGAATAGTGCATGGAACCCATCTTTGAGGTGAGCATTAAGGGATTCTATGTATATATTATAGTATGCATTTTGGCATCATTTAAATTTGGTAAGATTAAATGTTTTATTTGGGCATATGAGTAAGTATGTTGATGCCCAAAGGAAGGACATTGGAGACTGATCAAGAAAGATCATCCCAATTTTGCAATCTCGATTTTGAAGCATCGCAATAGACAAGCCTCGTCATGCAATGGATCAAAGAATGGACGAAGCTATGTTGAAGATAAGTACTATTTCCCTTTTTGTTCATTTTATGTTGTCATGCAAAAAGTAATGCATGTAGAGATGCATTTTAAATGAGTAGGTGAAGTCTACATGCTCATGGAATGGTGCATAGATAAATCATTAAGGTGATGCACTAGAGGCACAAAAGAGTACAAAGTGGTTTCTAAGCATGCAAGTGACTCACCACATGAAGCTTGTTATAAAATGGACATGGAATGTCCAACTAGCATGGCATGAACTCAAGTGGAAGCATGCAATCAATATAGATCTTTTGCACTTAAATGGAGTTCTATATGTGAATTCCATGCATGCTTTACAGAGGGGTTTAATTTTTGGACCTTATGCATGCTAAACATCTTCAAGAAAAGATGAGAATGTTTTTGGTATACACTATGATGCATGGATTGAATCACATATGCATGGGTTAATGGGATATGAGAGAGAAATCAAGTATTGTAAGTTTAAGGTTTAAGATAGAAAAATGACTTCTTCATATGAAGTCAAAAGCATAAAAGTTTAATGGTGTGTTGAGATTATGCCCATTAACTTTTATGCTTTTTATATGTTGGCTTAATTCAAAAGCCAACAAAATTCAACTTAGGAAGAGGAACTTTAAACTTCGAGTCCTACTTATGGACCCCCAAGTTCCATAATACCCATGGCATGCCTGATCAGCAAGGCCAAACAGTTAAGCTTCAAATCCAACAAGTTTCTCTTCTTATTAAACCATAAAATGGTAGTAATAAGAACTTGGATTGAAAAATCCAAAGGAGAAACTAGAAGCTTATATGAGACCCTACATACATGGGATAAATTTTCATTGTGAACAATGTTAAGAAGTTCAAAGGAACTTCAACATCTGATCATTGAGGACAATGATCACACTAAAAGGGTGAAGAGAATAAAAAATGGTTGAACCATTTTACCCTTTTAAGCATTCATTTCTTCCCCAATAAGCTTATTCCTTCATTGACAAGCGGTAGGATCCATTTGGAGCTTTAAGAAAATTGCTTCAAGAGTGAAGAATTGTAACTCATTAAGAATATCTAGAGAAGAGGAAGATTAAAGGGTTGAAAGAAACCCTTAAGAACTCTACTCCAAAATGTGCTCTACGAGTAAGAAACAATTTATCAAGATGGTTAACAAGGTAACCATTTAGCAAAGCTTATGATTGACTATGACCTTTGATACAGATGCCTAATTATATCAATAGATGATATCTAATATGAGAATACTAGCTCTATTATCAGATGACATAAACAAAGATAACTTTGATTGCATCTAATCAAGGAAATAGTTCAATGAAAGCTCAAAGTCTTTTCAAAGAACAAATCAAGACTCTGTAAGAATGTAACTTACAAAGATTTTGATTATATTTGATAAGACTAAAACGAATGGAGTTTAATCCTTGAGTAAGAGCTAAAGTTGTCTACCCTAAGGTGGGATTGTAGATCGGATGGTATGGGACATCTAGGTTTACAATGTCACTTAAGTGGGTTGAGTGGTATGGGACACTGAACTTAAGGATAATGGAAGCTTAAGCTCAAGGATATTAGAGAGCTTTTTGAGTGAAGGATTTAACATAAATGAACCTCCCATTTGGATAGGAAATTTAAAGATCATCAAATTCCTATAGTTTTCGAGGACAAAAACTCTTTAAAGGGGGGAAGAAAGGTATCATCAATATGATAATTCTAAGCAAAAGATATTCTTTAAGTCTTTCATGAAAGTTAAGGAGTACATTGGATGTGCAAGTACCCAAGTGTGTTTGATTTAAATCTCAAACAAAATAAGAACCAGATAGGTAAGAAGGGAATTCATTAAAGAATTCCAATTTGGCAAGTAAATTAAGGTAAGCTAGCCAAAGATTTGAAGTATAATCAGAGTAGGGCATTTGAGAATGGATAAAGATGGATCCAAAGTTTAGATCGATAAGCATGTCAACTTGCTTAAGTGAAAAGGGTGACGTATAATCGTTGATCCCTAAAAGGAGAATAGTTAATGGTTTGAAGAACATCAACATGATGTTGAAGACTTAAGCAAAGATATCAACTCGTGAAGGTATGAGTTGAAGATCCCAAGAAAATCCCATGGGTAATTATCATTGAAAAGGGATCTAAAGGAGAAAAGACTTGATCTTATCTCATGTTAAATTAGCTAAAGGAATTTCGAGAAAGCCAAGTGACCTAACTTGGTCAAAAATATCCAACTCGTTATGGTTGGATAATCCAAAAGGCATACATTGGTCAAAAAGATCAAAACCTTTTATAGTTCGATACTAAGTAAAGTTCAAAGGTCAACCTAAATAGACCTTTGAATTAATTAGAAACCTTAGTCTTTGCTCTCATGAAAATGATGCCAAGGAGTTCCAAGATGGAATTCATGATCATGGTAAATGATGAGAGAGCATTGAAAAGATGAGGGCAAAGAATGTGGAAAGGTTAAGGATGTCGTTCTACGGATTGGAGAAAGAACTCACTGGTATGGGACAGTGAGAACTAACTCCCATTGAGATTTTTCTCTGATGGCCAGAGAGAAAATAGGCTCAAGATCCGATAGAAACATCACGATAAGCCTTAAACATAAGAACATTTAGATTACAGTCTTAGGTTCATTATGAGGTGTAGAAATGTACCTCCTTGATTCAATTTAATACACCTAGTTGTATGAACAAAAGGGTAAATAGAATGAACATGACATTTACCCTAGAAAATGCTATCCTTTATCCTCCTAAGCAGATGCATTTTCTTAATAAAATGAATAGCCAAATTTTATGTGGAACAATTAATGTGGATAAGTAAGAGAGTAAAGAATTTTGGGAGTTTACGAAGTTAAACTCCAAAAGTAATTCAAGCCTTTTCAAGTATAATAGCCTTGAATGAAAGAATGATCTGTAAAAGATCTTCTTTTGAATCTTTGGTGAGAACAAGTGATTCAAGAATGTTCCTAGCAAGATCTGAGATATGATGCCTAGAAACCGTTATCTTTCTTGCAAGACCTTGGAGCTAAAGTTGCAAAACTTAAAGCATCTAAACTCCATCCAATAGAAAATCTAGAGGGTGTCTTGATGAAGTATTTTTCCTCAATTTTTGAGGATTTGAAGGAATTGGATTTGTTTCTCTTTGCAAAGCTTTTGAGGTTAGTATACACAACTACCTAAACCATAGTTGGTTCAAGATAGTTTCTAGTGATTCTCATTGGAAGAACAGGCTAAGCTAATATTAAAAAATGGGGTAGAGACCTAGGAGAATGGTCTACCAAATAATTCCAATTCCTAAAGTCATCTTTGGATCTAAGTCTTCAATGTTAAAACTTCCAAAAGAATCAAACTCTATTATGAGAATTAATCCAAGGAAAATCAAACATGATCAAGATAGGGATCCACTTGTAGACATGAACTTGTAGATTGGGTATATTATCATTCGGAATACTTGAGCTTTATGTTTCAAGAAAACCTGGATGATTGAAATAAGTCCACCTAAGTTGCCAAGGAATGAGAAGATAGTATTTCTCCTCATTTTTTTTAAGCATGTTTTGGCACGGACTCACTAGACCCACTTTGCTAAGTTCATACCTTTAGCTAAGTCCTATCAAATATAAATAAATTATATTTGTATTTGAAAAGTACTATAAAAGAATAAGTTAAGTTCAAATCATTTGAAGATTCCTCTCCTTTCTGTTGAAAGTGGAAGATGAATCTAGTTTTTGGCCCTTTCAAGATAGAGATAAGATCTCTATCATAGAATCCTATAATTATAAATTTCTAGGGAAGTACAAAGTGTACTGAAATTTATTATTTTATGGAGAATGTAGGTTTGTGAAGGTGCTAGAAGAAAAAGACCACCAAAGAAGTCTACCCATTTCACTAGTCCATAGGTACAAGGCATGCATGTACATTTGAATGGACTAAAAGAAAGTGATTTGGACAGGGATCTTGATTCATTTTCTCTCAGATTAAGGTAGGAGTTAGACCTTATCTGATTACTGGAAATGAATCTAAAGAGAGAGATGACCATGCTCAAAATATAGATCATGGTGCACAGGGGAATAATTCACATATTATACCTACACACATTTTCGAGGACGAAAATGTTAAAGGGGGCAAGAATGTTGTATAATTCATGGGTTCAAAAGGTTAAATATATGGATTCTAAAGGTTAGAATATGATGTATGTTTGCTTTGGTCCAACCCTTGAATTACCCTTGGAACATGCCTTGAACCTTTGGGTGAAACCCTTGGTTTTAACCCTTGAGGTATTTATTCATTGAGCTCCCAATTGAATGGTTAGAACCTTAGGCTTCATTTATCCTAAGGTGTGGGAACCTTAGTCTTGGGAGAAGCTTCTCTAGGATCCACCTTGTGTGTACGTGAGAGAAGAATCCTCATTTGATTTAGAAGGCATGTGATAGACCTTGGGAAATTAGAAGGCATGTGATCACCCTTGGGAAAGTGTCCACATGAGGGACACTTGGCTGGACACTTGGCCAATCTCAAGGATATGCACCCCCTTGGACTAGAGGTATATTTATGGGTGGAGTTGGATGGGTGGATACTTGCTCTCTTAGGAGTGTGGTCTTGTTAGTTGATCTAGTTGTTTGTGGAATATAGTTTCATAACAGAGGTCAACTTCAAGGGAAAAACTACACAAAGGAAAGCTAAAATTATGGCAAGCCAAGACACTTTGCAAGATTCTTACTCAAAGGAGAGCCAAGGAGGGTACAAGAAGAATCAAGGTAACTTTGCAGCTACTTCAAACATAGCAAGCAATGATAATATTTTATCCATGAGTTACATGCAATGAAGAAATTGAGTATAACATAACACACATAAATGATGTCCCTTTGGATGAAAATCAGAATGAAAAGTGTCTTAAAGATGTGTTACATGTGCTGACAATCATGAAGAATCTAGTATGAGTTGGACAGATGGTTGATAGAGTATATGTAGTCAAGTTTAACAACAAAGAATGCTTTGTGAAAGATCCAAAGAAAGGCTACATGGTGATAGCTAAAGGCAAGAAGGAGGAAATACTATTCACCATGGAGGTAAGACCATCCTCATCACATAAGGTCTATTTGACATTTGGCAACAAGGAAATCACTCATATGGCTATAGGTAAAAAAAGGCTCTTTATGTTCTCAGCAAAGTCCCAAGAGCTTGATACTAAAGGCTAGTGGAATACCTAGCAAAATGTGGCTACAAACAAAGTGATATCAACTTGTAATTTGAGATGAAGGAATGTGATCTTGTTCTCTACATTTGCATTTATGACAATGATATTACTCTTACAGGGAATGATGAAGAAAGCATTATAGAGTTGAAGGGAAATCTTTGAGAAGAATTAAGATCTAAGATCTTAGAGAATTGAAGTACTTCTTAGGCCTAGAAGTAATCTACAAGGAGGAAGGCATATACCTCATGCAAAGGAAGTACAATCTTGATGTAGTAGCAAAGTAGGGCATGTGTAATTGCAAGCCAATTGCAAATCCATTAGAAGTGAATCTAAACCTAAGTGCATATGACGGAGAAGTTGTTGGAAATATTACTTTGTATATTTCCATTGTAGGATCTTTGAACTATGCAACTCATTTTAGGCCCGATATCAAGCATGTAGTATGTGTTCTCTCATAGTTTATCCAAAATCTCAAAGCACAACACTTAATCACAGCCAAGAGGGTTCTTAGATATCTCAAAGGCACCACCAATGAAACTTTACTCTATTGTTATGATGAAGATTTATAGGTGAAAGCTTTTTGTGATGTGGATTGGGTAGGCTCAAAGGATGATAGGAGGAGTGAAAGTGGCTATGTATTCATGATTGGAAGTAAGATTATTTCATGGAGCTCCAAGAAGCAACCAATAGTAGCGCTATCTTCAATGGAAGCTGAATATAGAGCCTTAGCCCTTGTCACTTTTGAGCTTATTTGGTTGAAGAATCTCTTGAGATAATTGAACTTGCAAGTGAAATAGATTCCCATCATGTGTGCCAACATGAGTAGTGTATACCTAGCTTTAAATCTAGTTTTCCATGTTACATACGAGAACATTTAATTACACTATCACTTCATCACAGAGATGGTGATTGCAAAGGAGATCAAGGTGGAGCATATGTGTATCCAAGATCAATTTCTAGATATGTTTACAAAAAGATTGGAAAGGAAAGAAGCTCCTATGTTTACAAAAGGATTGAAATTTAGAAAAAAGCATTGGTATGATAGATTTATGATGAAGGATTGAGGGAGAGTGTTAAAAATCAAGCCTTAAACCTTAACTAAAGGTTCATGCAGCGTGAATGTGTCTCCACGATTTTCTGGTGTTCCAATGTTCACGGGTTTAGGTGTTCTGATGTTCAAATATTCTCGTGTTCTGATGTTCATGTATTTATCCCGTGTGGTTTTGGTGTTCTAGTCTAGTGTACAATTGTCATGAATATTTACCTTAAACCTTAGCTAAAGGCTCAAAGGCGTGAATGCCAAGATGACCTATCATTTAGAGGCTTCATATCATGAATTTCAGCTACCAAGAAGTTTCAAACAACTTCCTAAATCATAACTTGCCAAAAACATTAAGTGGTTGATTGAGGGATTCTTGCATAATTATCACAACACTTTTTCAGAGCCTATATATGTATGAATCCAAGTCATGAGTGAATGTCTATAGTTAGCTATTGCTCATTATAGATGTTAACTTGTAGAAGAGTTTTATTTTGGTTGTAAGTCCTTTCAGTAAAAACTTAAAGTGAATTTACTTGGGTTTGATTTCTCATACATTTTTCAAGTGTGGTACAAAATTTTTCATGATAATCTTAGTGAGGTGGGAGGGAGATTGCAAACAATGAAGGTGTGTCTCTAAACATAGGCAGAGATTAGCATGGATATTTAGTCTAACTTGTAGAGATTTTGAGATAGAGCCAAAAAGTGGCTCAAGGTCAGTGTGGAAAACAACATGTGAGGGCCTACAACATTCCAAAGTTGCATAGGTGTGTTGATTCATCCCCCAACATAGAGGTCACAATGTTCTTCCATATTATTTTCAGCTTTCATGTGAGGAATATAAACATTTCTTTAATACAAATGTGAAAAAACCATTATTAGAGAACTTGCTCTCTCTACGTGCATATGAATTAGGACCATGCATCTCCTCCTTAAGCATCTCCCACTCACAATCAAAAGTAAACAAGGGCTTTCAAAGCCCATGACTTGTAGCTTTGCTTTTTGAATGACATCAATTCTTTAGACTTTCAACAAGCATTACTTTTATCCATTTACAAGAAACTATTGGGGATCCACGTTGTGGAGGTGATCGCATTCCGGGTGGATCGGGTTCACTCCCAACACACAGAGTGTGTATAAAGCTAGCGAGTGTTAGAAGGTCTTTGTGATCAAAATGTGAAGGTGAAGATGAAGCTTGGTATGGAGAGGAGAGATGCCATGATTTGACTATGAGAAGGGGGAACATATGGATGTATGAATGATGAGAAGAAAAAGAATACCACACACATAAATAAATTTTTGAAAGAAAGAATGGTCCAAGAATGGAGCTTCTTATACACTTTTGAAAGTTAATTCATATGCATGGATTCTTGTGGATGTATGCATGATGAGAACAAAAAGAAAACCACACACATGAATCAATTATTGAAAGGAAGAATGGTCCAAGAATGGAGCTTCTTATACACTTTTGAAAGTTAATTCATTTGCCTGGATTCTTGTGGATGGTATGAATATGGAGCCTTCTCACACATAGAAAGAGATAGAAGGAGACATGTAAAAACATATAAGAGACTAAGCGACAAGAGACAAGAGACATGAATTAGAAGATATTCTTATGAGATACATATACATGAATGTTGTAAAATATAAAGCTAAACATTCTACTGGTCAAAGGTGTTCTCCACGACCCTCTCACCATGATAGCTCAACCGAATGTCACATGTAAGAGGATATGTTCCACTTCATTGACCCTATATCTGTTGGTGTAAAACAAGCCTACACACATTGGCTTGGAACAATGAACCCTTGGAAGGCTAAAGCTTAAACCCTTGAAGGATGTATCTATATGAACCTTGAACCATAGGAATCAATGCTTATTGGTTATTGCCATTTATCTCATGTAAAAAGTCTATATGACTTTATCAAACATGTAATCACACCTACTAGACTAGAGTCGTGGAAAAAGTAGATGATTTAGTTGAGGGAATATCTCCCTAAGTCTAGTGGAGAAATTCAAGGGAGCTTTAATTTGAATTCAAATTCAAACTCATTCAAAACTCCTATAAAAAGGCTATGTAAAAAGTCGCGAGTTAGTTGCTCACTTCTCGAGGCAATTCTGAGCAAATCATTGAGTGTGTGTGAGCTACACTTTAGCCTACACCTCTGAGTACCATTGAGCATCACATTACATGCCAATGGGAATGTACAATCATTAGAGTTAATCAATATACATACATTCATAGTCTCTCTTTTTCTCTGAGTGACTATCTTCAACTCTGTCAACTTCCAAGAGCCATATCTCAAGATCTACTGAACCAAATTGGATGATTCAAAGTGCATTGGATTCAGCGAAAAGTCTACTATACACCTAAAAAGTTTCAAAGCTATTGAATCTACCATCACAGAGAAATCTCAGTCGGGGTGCTCACTGGTCTGTGAATGTAAGTCTCCTAAAAAGTCGGGGGTACACCTTAGTTTGCTAAATTGATTTCTCAGAGTGTGGTTTGTTATTTTCTCTCATTCCACTTGCAAATGAAAGCTTGTTAAGCTAATTGAATATGTCCAAAAGCAATTAGATCAATTTTAAGTGTGCTGGTCACACTGAGCATAACTCTGAGCAGGTGTCAATACCAATATAGCAAGTTTTTCAGGATTCTTGAAATCACAAGTAGTCTGTTTTGATCTAATCATTACTCAACTCATTTCCAAAGTACATATAGCATATTTTGGTGTCATTTGGAAGCTCAAGGAGTCTACTAAGCATATCTGGAGTCAAAGGAGGGCAGGTGTGAAGCAGGTTTTGCAGCACCAGCTTGATCTTCTAAGTGTATCCAGCCATCACATCCAACAGTGGTATCAGAGCAAATAAGGTAATCATGGGTGATGGTTTCCCTTCCTTCATTGACAAATTGGATAGAAATAATTACCAGGCTTGGTCATTGAGAATGAAGACCTATCTACAAGGGAGAAGCTTGTATGGATACATATCAGGAGATGAGGAGTTGCCCTCATTCAAGACCAGAGGCCTACCTACAAAGGATGAACATGAGAGGCTCAACCAATGGTGTGCAAAAGATGCTTTGGCAAGGTCATATCTTCTAAACTCTATTTCTGATTTCCTTCTACCTCATGTAAGGAATTGCAAGACTTCCCAAGAGACTTGGGAAACCTTGTCAACATACTTTTCATCAAGCACAAGGGCCAGAAAGAATCAACTATGGATTGAGTTTACAACTCTTAGGAAGCAATCAAAACAATGTGTCTCAGATTTTGTCACCAAAGTCAAAGACATTGCAGATCAACTTGCAAGTGTTGGAGAAGAAATTGAGGAAGAGAAAATAGTCAGACAAGTGATCAATGGACTAAAGGCAGATGACAAGTGGGAGAGCTTTACCACAGCAATGGACTTGTACATGGACATCCAAGCTCCTGATCTAACAACTTTGATTGGACAACTCTTTACACATGAAGCAAAGATCACAAAGAATGGAGAGCAATCAAAAGGTAATAATCCCTCTGCCCTATATACTGATAAGAAGACTAAAGACAAGGGTAAAAGCAAGAAGGTTGATGAAGAAGGCTCTACCTCCCAAGCAAACTATGCAGGGAAAGGTAGATCTTCTAGAGGTAGGGGCAGAGGAGGTAAGTCAGGTAGGGGGAGACCCTATAATCAATCTCCATGCAATATTTGTGGCTTGTCTAACCATACTACAGATGAATGCTACAAAAACTACAAGAACCAAAGAGGAAGAGGTCACCAAAGAGGAGGATACTCTCAAGGCAGAGGCAGATTCAATCAATCTCAAGGCTACCATGGCTACAACAATAGTTACAACAACAACTACAATCACAATGGCAACTATCAAGGTGGATACAGGAATAGGAGGGATTACAACAATTATGCAGAGGAGCAAGATGATTCCTTGTTGATCATGAACATGACATCTAAATCAGGTATCAATGATGATCACTTATTCTATATTGATTCAGGTTGCTCTAACCATGTAGCTGGAAATGTTGCCTTACTCTCTGATTTGGAAGAACCCAAAGGCAAGCACCAAGTGCAGACAGGTGATGACACTAAACATTCAGTTGTTAAAGTAGGCAATGTCAAAACAAGTGATGGTAATCAGAACTTACTAAGCAGAGTGTTGTATGTTCCAACAATCACCAAGAATCTGATGAGTGTAGGTCAGATTGTTGAAAAGGGTCTACAGGTCAGGTTCACTCAACATGGTGCATATGTGGAGGATCCAAGATATGGATTCAAAAGGATAGCCAAGGGAGAGAAATCAGGTAGATTGTTTACCTTTGAACTTGAAGACACTAAGAGTATTGCTTTGTACAACTATAAAGATCAAACCCTATCAGAATTGGAGATTTGGCACAAGAGATTAGGTCACATTGGAGAGAGGACCATAAAAGTGTGCTTGGGATACCTAATGTATCCAAGCAACACATGATATACAAGTGTGGGGCTTGTCAATTTGGTAAGTCACACAGATTGCCCTATACCAAGAAAGGCTTTATGCATGAAGATTACTTGGAATTGGTGCATACAGATGTTTGGGGACCTAGCAAGGAGCCATCCATATCTGGATCAAGGTACTATGTGTCCTTTATTGATGACTATAGCAGGTGGACTGTCTTATACTTCATGAAACATAAAGATGAAGTATTTAATTGTTTCAAAAGGTATCTTGCATTAGTTGAAAATCAAACAGGTAGACATTTGAAGAGGCTAAGGTCAGATGGTGGTGGAGAATACTTCTCCAATGACTTTGAAGATTTCTTGCAGCAAAGAGGCATCAAGAGGGAGATTACTACAAGGTACTCACCTGAACAAAATGGGGTAGCTGAAAGGAGGAATAGACTCATTGTAGAGACAACTAGGTCTATGCTTAATGAGAAAAAATTGCCAAATTATCTTTGGGCAGAGAGTGTATCTACTGCCACATACTTAATCAACAGGTTGCCATCAAAGACACTTGATGGAATGACACCCTATGAGGCTTGGCATGGTAAGAGACCATCTCTGGATCATTGCAAAATCTTTGGGTGTGTTGCATATGTGCATATTCCCTCACAGGTAAGGGGAAAGCTAGACCCTAAGGCTGAAAAGTGTATCTTCATTGGTTATGATTTGAATCAGAAAGGATACAGGTTTTTTAACCCCTCAAACAAAGGCTTCAAGGTAAGCAGAGATGTCATCTTTGATGAAAATGATTCATGGTATGAAAATGAGTGCAGGAAAGTTAGCCTACCTTATGATATGGAAGAAGACTTTCCAAAGCTTATCAGGCAAGAACCAACTCAGAAAGAGGACACAAGCTCAGATGATGAAGACACCATCAACATTGAAGAATTCAAGGCTTGGAAATCAAAAGGGAAGATGAAGATGAAGCAACTAGAAGATAATCCAGAATCCTCAACTCAAGCTATGAGGAGATCTCAAAGAGAAAAGAAGAAACCTATTAGGTATGGGTATGATACTTCACTTGTAACCAAGCACTCTGTATATCTTGCAAAGGATATCTTGAATGAAGAACCAGGTACATTTGAAGAAGCAATTACTAAACCAGAATGGAAGGAAGCAATGGATGAAGAAATGGAGGCTCTCAAGGAGAGTGATACTTGGGACTTGGTACCCAAGAAGGACTCCATGAAGGTGATAGGATCCAGATGGATCTACAAACTCAAGAGGAATTCAGATGGTACAATAAACAGGTATAAAGCTAGGTTGGTAGCCAAGGGTTTTGCACAAACCCAAGGCATTGATTATGAGGAGACATTTTCTCCTGTGGCCAAGATGCCAACTATCAGAGTTATGGTGAGTGTAGCTGCATCCAAGAATTGGAACATGTACCAATTGGATGTGAAGAATGCATTCTTGAATGGATAGATATCTGAAGAGGTCTACATGTCACAGCCACCTGGCTATGAAGATCCCAATAAGGTAAATCATGTTTGCAAATTGAAGAAGGCTCTGTATGGATTGAAGCAGGCACCTAGAGCATGGAATTACAGGTTGACAACCTATCTCCTAGATCAAGGATTTGTGATGAGTAAAGCAGATACTTCATTGTTTATAAAGAAGAACAATTCAGAGGTAATATACTTGTGTGTCTATGTTGATGACATCATTATTACAGGAAATGATGTTCAGGGAATAAGACACATCAAAAGTCAAATGATGAAGGAATTCAAGATCAATGATCTTGGATTATTGAAGTACTTTCTAGGACTTGAATTAGTCTACACAAATTCAGGTATCTTTATTACTTAGAAGAAGTACATTCAGGACATGGTCAAGAAGTTTAATTTGCAGGAAGCTAAAGTCTCAAACATTCCTATGGAGGTCAACCACAAACTCAGTGCACATGAAGGAGAAGAACTCAAAGATATTACAGGTTACCAAAGTTTGGTAGGTAGTCTTAATTATGCTACCTTAACCAGAATTGATATATCATATGGTGTTAGTGTACTTAGCCAATTTATGCATAAACCAAGAGTACCACATTTGGAAGCAGCCAAGAAGATAGTAAAGTACCTAAAGGGAACACAAAATCATGGTTTGTACTTTCCATATTCATCAGACATTGATATTAAGGTATACTCAGATGCAGATTGGGCAGGTTGCAAGGATGACAGGAGGAGTACATCTGGTTACATATGCTTTGCAGGTGATAAACCAATTTCTTGGTCATCCAAGAAACAACCCACAGTAGCTCTATCATCTACTGAGGCAGAATACAGAGGGCTAGCCAATGCCACTCAAGAAGCCATATGGTTGAAACTATTATATTCAAAATTGGGCCTATACACAAGGCCACCAATCATATTTGGTGATAACACAAGTTCACTTCACCTAGCAGCTAATCCAATTTATCATGCTAGGACAAAACACATAGAGGTTCACTACCACTATGTGAGGGAGAAGTTACTTAGCAAAGAAATTCAATTATCATATGTGTCTACTAATATACAATGTGCAGATTTGCTTACTAAAGCTCTGGATGGAAGTAAGCTATGCAGATTTAAATCCATGATTGGATTGCAGGAAATAATTGAAGACTAGAGGTGAAGACTTGAGCCAAAGTGTTTGGCTTGAGGGGGAGCTGTTGGTGTAAAACAAGCCTACACACATTGGCTTGGAACATTGAACCCTTGGAAGGCTAAAGCTTAAACCCTTGAAGGATGTATCTATATGAACCTTGAACCATAGGAATCAATGCTTATTGGTTATTACCATTTATCTCATGTAAAAAGTCTATATGACTTTATCAAACATGTAATCACACCTACTAGACTAGAGTCGTGGAAAAAGTAGATGATTTAGTTGAGGGAATATCTCCCTAAGTCTAGTGGAGAAATTCAAGGGAGCTTTAATTTGAATTCAAATTCAAAACTCATTCAAAACTCCTATAAAAAGGCTATGTAAAAAGTCGCGAGTTAGTTGCTCACTTCCCGACGCAATTCTGAGCAAATCATTGAGTGTGTGTGAGCTACACTTTAGCCTACACCTCTGAGTACCATTGAGCATCACATTACATGCGAATGGGAATGTACAATCATTAGAGTTAATCAATATACATACATTCATAGTCTCTGTTTTTCTCTGAGTGACTATCTTCAACTCTGTCAACTTCCAAGAGGCATATCTCAAGATCTACTGAACCAAATTGGATGATTCAAAGTGCATTGGATTCAGCGTAAAGTCTAATATACACCTACAAAGTTTCAAAGCTATTGGATCTACCATCACAGAGAAATCTCAGTCGGGGTGCTCACTGGTCTGTGACTGTAAGTCTCCTAAAAAGTCGGGGGTACACCTTAGTTTGCTAAATTGATTTCTCAGAGTGTGGTTTGTTATTTTCTCTCATTCCACTTGCAAATGAAAGCTTGTTAAGCTAATTGAATATGTCCAAAAGCAATTAGATCAATTTTAAGTGTGCTGGTCACACTGAGCATAACTCTGAGCAGGTGTCAATACCAATATAGCAAGTTTTTCAGGATTCTTGAAATCACAAGTAGTCTGTTTTGATCTAATCATTACTCAACTCATTTCCAAAGTACATATAGCATATTTTGGTGTCATTTGGAAGCTCAAGGAGTCTACTAAGCATATCTGGAGTCAAAGGAGGGCAGGTGTGAAGCAGGTTTTGCAGCACCAGCTTGATCTTCTAAGTGTATCCAGCCATCACATCCAACAATATCTTTCTAGGATTGTAATGTGTTTCTAAAGAAGTCTAAGACTCAAAAAACCAACTCTAAATCACTCACAAGCTCCAGAGAGAGTGAGCAAAGAATGAGAACTTGAGTTTATGAGCCTATCTTAGAGAGGAAGTCTAAAAACTGATTCTAGGAACTATGCTCTTACTAGCCCACCTTGGATCCTCACACGCTCAACTGAGGGTGATGATCTCAAGGAAACCATGTGCTTGCAAGGGCCCTATGGATGCCTAAGAATGATACTCTAGGGGTTTGGAGGGGGGATTTATATATTTTTTTGAATGAATTTGGGCCTTTGGATCTAGGGAAATCAACTCTCAACCCTACGATCAATGGCTTTTGATTACAACCATTGGATTTATCAAATGGATGGCTAAGATTGGTTATTTATATAATATCTAGGGCAAAGGGGTGAAAATTAGGCGCATCCATTCTCCACCATTGGATTTGGGGCTGATCTGAATCGTCGGATCAGTGCTCACATCAATTTGGATAAAATAAGCTGCTATTTTTGGACAAACTTTGTATTATTGATCTTTGACCATCAAAAAAGGCTTATCTGATTAAAAGAACTCGTGGATCCTTCTTCCTTTAAGCTTTAGTGCATCTCCACCCTTGATTATGAGGTCATGCTAACTGTACAACATGGTTCAATCATTGTTTGCCATGTGGCAACCCTTCAAGACTTCAATTTTCTTATGCTAGGAAACTCGGTGACCTTGAAGACTCACTTTTGTGCTCTTTTAATCTTCAAATATCCTTTGATGGAGATGAAAATTTGTAGGGCTATGTTTTGAAAGGTCTCCTTTAGGAATATGCAAAAAAAACGCCCATATGAATCTCATTTATACAAGTTTGACTACATTTGGAAGCTCGCAAGGTGGGATGTAGGTGTCCAGGAAGCTCTGATAGCCTTGAAAAATTGTACAAATATGTAGTCAATATGTTCTTTATTCATGCTAAACCATATGGCTAACATAAATTCCTATACAAGATTTTGTAGGGTCTAAGTGGAAAAATTATATTTTTTACAAAATGCACATGGCATATCAATGTGCTAGAAAATCCATTTACATGTGAAATTGAGGCTATAGACCGCCTTTGATAGGCTGTACAAGTATATGAAGTTTCATGTGATTTGGAGACATTGAAATTTTTACCCTAGCTTCCAAAATTAGACTAGCTTTGACCGCTACCTTTGATTTTCTTGATTTCTTCCAAAGTTTTCATGTGAACTCCCTTTGACATCTTTACCTTCACCGAATGTGTTTCCTGTAGGCCTTCATGAGTGAGAGAGGAGAGAAAATCTCGATGGCATTCGCCCCCACTAAACGTGCCATTCCTTCGGAAGCGCCACTCTAGTATCTTTGAAAAACAAAATGTTCTAGGCATCAAATTCTTTTATAGGCAACATAAGAAACATGGAAGAAGAAATTGATCATATGCATGAATGAGTAGGCAACATGACATGAAGCAGAATTTGCATGAAAGAAAGAATTGAAACATGCAACATGAATATGCATGAACAAATATATATGCAAATGATCAAGCCATTGACAACATGTAAATAAAGAAAACAAACAAGCATGAATATGAAGTGGAAGTGAATATATTGAGTCGTTTTAGGCATCAGTTCCTCTCATCTTGAAGAAAAATGTGTACCTTTTTCATAAAGCAATCTACCTCAAATATGATTATAAACGAACATTTCGGATTTTCAAGAGCCATCTTTCATCTTTAGCTTATTTTAGATAAACTTATTTCCTACATAAATATGAATATGCTCTTTCTCTACTAACATGCAAGGAAATGTAACTAAACTCCACTAATGCATAAATCAGACTATATAGCCCGTGATTTATTCTACTATGCCTCCTTAGCTTCCTTTGCCTTGCACTCTTTTTTTTTTATTTTAATGATGATTCAGCGACTTTATGGTTAGGATCACTTTTTTGGGGTGGAAGAAAGTGTAAACTTCATGACAACATGTAGCAGCTCTTGTTTTTATGAAGGAGAAAAATTAAACCCCGATACAAGGTACAACCATTTTTGATGATGGAGAACAGTCATTTAAACTCCAATACAAGTGCTATGAGGTGGACTAAGGATGTAGAAACATGCAGTAGCAGGAGCTAGGACTTCAACAATTATGCTTTCGATATAGGATACATATGCATGTTTATATATGAGAGTCATGTCACCAAAATAAACCTCCAAATCTACATGTCCTATCTTTCCATAATCCTAGATTATAACTGATTTCTCTATAGATAAATTACTACTTAAGATACAATTTTACACAAGTAGAGAAATCATCATTTGCCCCTCTTGTCTCAAGTGATGTGGATATGCAATGCAATGCAAAGATTGAGCAAGAATGGAAAAGAAAATGGAATGAACTTGAAAAAAACAAAGCAACATGAACTTGATTTCTATATATATATATATATATATATATATATATATATATATAATTTTTTTTTTTTTTATCGTGGATACTCCTGTTTATGAATTAGCCTCATTGTTGTCATCTTCTTCAATGTCCTCATCCAAAATGTACTTGTCATTATCACGTTTCTTGAATAGCTTTATCCTTTTACCTGCAATCAAAGTTTTTAGTGCAACACCATTTAATTCACAAAGAGCATACGTACCATTGTTGTTGACTTTTGATACAATGTATGGCAAACCACCGTTGAGTGAGCTTTTTGCATGCATCATATTGAAAGTCAAATCTACTATCATAAATGAGCACCCCATCTCCTACTTCAATTGGCTTTTGACGCAATCGATGAGTTTTATCAAAATAATGCTTGTTCTTCATTCTAGATTCTCTTAATTTTTTAACGGCATCATCAAGTCTTAATTTACCTTGTTCTAACTATTTAATGCACAAACTTAAAAAATCATCAATAGACATGTTTTCAGACCAAGGCAAATTTGACCATGCAAAAATATAAGACTGAATTGGAAACAACGGTTTTTGACAGTACATAAGTTCAGCAAGCATATATCAAGTAGTACGTGTGCACGCCATTCTATCTGCCCAAAGTGCAAAAGGTAAGAATGTAGGCCATTGTTTGATATGACAATTCCATGCTTTAGATATGGCTTTCACAATAGGTAGATGCCCTCTCTCTATTTTATTATTGGCCTCTGGATTATATACAGTAGTGAGAGACAAACGAATATCATGATGTTCAAAGAACTCTTTAGCTTCTCTTGCATTTAACTCTTCACAATCAGCAACTACTTTTTGTATGTACCCAAAGCGACATGACATCTTCAAGCAAGAATTTGCAAACATTGTAAGTGGTGTTAGATTGTAGTGCACGTCCCGCTACATGATTAGTTAAATCTCTCTTGCAAGTACAATGTAACACATTTTGTCAATACCTTCAGGCATAGTTACGATATCTACTACCTACTTGTAGTGAATACAGGGTGGATAAGTAGGATGCAACGGATGTCTATGTTTGAATGAAAAATGAAGTTGACAAGTAGAACATGTAGAAACATAGCTACTAATGTCAAAATACATCCTAGGCCAATAATAGGAACTTCTAATTTTTTCATATGTTCCAAAAATCCTTTATGACTTGCCCATAATGTCTCATGCGTTTCCTTCATTACTTGCAATTGAAGACCTCACTTTCCTAGGACTCGTTGTGGATTCTTAACCTTACACTTAGCATGTCTCCAAAGATAACCATTACGTAGGAAAAAATTATAAGCTCGTTTCCTAATGTTACAGAATCTATTCGTAGTCCAGCTAGGTAATGGTTGCAATGTACTCAGATACTTTCCTATGTCTCTTCATTCATCTTCGTACTCAGACTCATGAAATTGCCCATACTCGTATATATGTGGAACATAGTCAATTAAGTTCACATTCTTTATTAGATCACTTTCAAGATCATCATCAAATCTAGATCTCGATAACATATCAACAACTGAAATTGACTTACCTGAAATATGAACTAACTCAGGATTTATGAACTTAATATATGAGATCCATCTAAGCATGGTATATCAAGAGATGAACAATTGGCTATCATTCCAATGAGAGGAAAACAGTCAGTCTCAACTTTAAGATTTGCACCTATGAAATTTTCTTTTCTATTTTCAAAGCTGTTACCATACCCCATAGTTCTCATTTGATCTGTGGATATTTTCGTAGTGTTTTATGTAAAATTTTAGCCCCAAACCTAATTGCATATCTATTTCCCTCACTATCATCTTGACTTATGACCCAAACTATACCAATAGAACTACTATCAACAGTCAATATAATAGGTTTATGTGAGTCCAAATAAATTTTTGTTTCTTCCTCAAATAGTCATAGAGACAATCAACAACATGAGCAAAGTATGGGATCCAAATAACATAAAAGATGCAAGCACCAAGAAATCTGCATACCTCACTCACGTTGTTACATGTTTCAAAAATCTTGCTAATGGCATCAACTTTTTGTGGGTAAAGGATTGGACCATAATGACCACATAAATGTCCAACAATAAGAATCTCGTTGACACCAAAGACATATTTTTCTATGGAAAATATGAGACCTACCTCTTCAAATTGTTGAAATATCCATTCACAATAAGAGATATGGTCAAGAAAAAAATTACGACATCTAGATGAATCTAAAGTAATGTCCTTTAAATGTCCCTCAATCCCTTTAATTGGAATATCATCAATGAATGGCATGGTTATATGAGGGATAAAATCATGTAATACCATATTCATAGAACTCATCATATGAGCCACAGAATTAGCTGCTCCTTGAGGTAAAGTACACATTCGTACTAAGCCTAAAGGAGTTTTCATTGTTGTTATGTCACGACTATCAATTGCTAATTGGAATTGGTCATATCCCTAATATAAATCACCCATTGAATAGATAGAATGTCCTGAAAGTGATTCAGCAAACTCATCTATAATGGGTCTTGTTCCTACATTCCTTATGGTGACTTTATTGACAGGTTAAAGATCTTGAATAAAACGTAGGTTCCCATTCTTTTTAGGCACAGTGAACCATCTATTTGAGTAAAGTGCAAACGATGGCTCTAAAATTCGCATGTTCATCTTCTCCTTAAGTAGTTTCATTATCTCAGGTAAGTGAGTCTTTGGAACTGGTATAGGGCAAAGATTCCATGGATTATGTGGAATAGTAAAGATTATCATGGGTGCAACTAGCTTAGGATCTATGCAACCAATCTCATGAGGATACATAGTAAAGGATTTTCTATGCTACTTATGACTCTCTCAAATTTATCTCTCTTTGCTAGCAAAAGAAAGTCAACATCTCTACCAATTTTCACTTGTTTGATTGTCTCATCTGTGAATGTATGTCCTATGTTTTTCTTATCCTAAAGAATTGGATCGTTTTTCACATCAATAATTTTTTCATTACTTCCTTGGGGTAATGGTTGAGCTATGGGTTTGATTTTTTTGTCTACAATTTTGTATTCTATTTCAATTAAGGCATCATGTGTTTAATTAAATTTTGAGCACTTGTCAACATTGAGAGCATACTCTTGGATTAGAGCATACTCATCAAGGGAAGAAAGAAGAATAATGTGGGAATTAGAATTTTGCTGAAGACATAACTCTAGATGCTCGAGAGTAGAGAAACAATGAGATGCCTCAACACATGCTCAATTTTCTCATCATGTTCCATGATTTTGTTGGATTTATAATTTTCTTGGGTTTTTTGGATAGATAACTTGGACAATTGACTTTTATGAAGAAAACATAATCTAGAATGTGGAAAATAAAGTGACAAACTATTGTACATGTTGGTTGGTTGTGAGATGTCAAACCAATATCCAATGTTGTCCCGCTCAACAATGGATTCTATCCAAAATTTTGATCATATGTAGATTTAAACATGAATCGAGGTGCACAATCACTACAAGCATGCTCATGACTCTGAGTAACAATAGGTTTCTTCCTAATTGATAATCGATTTCTATGATGATTCACTCCTACCGTCATGACTTGAAGTGATTGCATTCCATCCGTAGAGTTAATTCTAGCATAGCTAGACCTATCATCCATGGCTTTAGTTTCCATACAACTCTCACAAATAAAGGGATGACCTAAGAGAACTTCATAGGAGCAATTGTCTTGAATAAAAAAGTGGAATTCTTTTGTGATTCCTCCTATGGATATGGGCACACTAGCACAAGATCCATACAGGGTACCCACACCAATATCTGCAGTTCTCATATGCCATCCACAATCTTTATCTATGGGCCATCGAAACTTATCATAGACTTCTCTTGAAATCACATTGATTTTCGAGCCGAAATCTACTAATGCATTTATAGTGATAGCGTTCTTATCATTTCCTATTTTAACATGCATCTCTGATGTACCTCTACACCAAACAATATTTACTTCATCATCGTCAATGTCCTCTTCATCAGACTCATCAAAGTTTAAGGCTTCATTCATAGTTTGATCTTGATCTAGAGAATCTTGCATCTTAGTATCTAGATTGAATGGAAACCTCTTCCTTTTAATTAGGCTGATAAAGTTATCTTTAAAAAAAGGATTTGCAATAGAGAGAACTTGTTCTAAAGACATACTCACTTTACTCTTAACCAAAATGTCATCTAAAATCTCCATAGGATCTATTTTTCTCTCAATGTATGAAATCAATATGGCTTTAGGTTTTCTTTCAATTTGTTTTGATTGCTCTTGTTTATCTAAAGGCTTTGGTTCTGTTTTTCTTTGCTTTATCTTTTTCCCTTTTTGTTTCTCCTCTTGTTTTTGTTCATTGGGTTGTGATTCTTGTTTTTTATCTTTGGGTTGTGATGTTTCTCCTTGCTTTATGATTGTTTCTATTCCCTCCGAGGTTTGTTTTTGAGTCACTCTTCTTTCACTAGGCTTAGTTTCATCTCTTTTTCATTTTTCTTCTACATTGGATATGTGAGAAATAAGAGGTTCATCTTCTATTGGTGTCTCCCAAGATGTTATTCTTCTAATCTCATCTCATGCTATAACTAAAGCCTCTATGGAAAAGTCAACTTCCTTTGTGGGTTTACTTAATTCTACTTCTTCTTCGTCAAGAGCTTCTAGTTTCACCCCTCTAGTTCCTCCATCCGTTATGGTTATATATTCATGGTGCTTTTTCATTCCTCCCTTACCATAATTTCCTTGCAAAGGTAGCCTAGATCAATAGTCACAGATTTTCTTGTCTATGTCTATTACTAGTCGTTGCTCTTTAGCAACCTTCAATAGTTCACAATCTCTCAAAAGGTGCTCTAATGAATCACAACAAGGACACCCACAAGGACCACACACGAAACCATTTTGATTTTGAGGATTTTGATTAACTTGTGATGGGAAAATTTTGAATTGAGTATTCTATTGATAAGGAATTGCTTGAATAGGATAATTAGGATTTTGATAAGGCAATTGATGTATTTGAGGAGCTTGGGGAGTAGCATGTGGTACTTGAGGTGCAAGAGGAGCTTCCATAGTATACGGTTGATGATTTTGAAAATTTTGATTTTGAGGATTTTCAAAAGTTGTTTGAGAAGCTTGAGGATACATGTTTTGATACATTTGAGGATTTTGCACATAAGGATGAGGATTTGGCATTGAAGGATTATGCATTGGAGGAACTTGATATGCTTGAGTAGGAGCTACTTGCGGATTTTGATTGGGAGCTATAACATGTTGATTAGGCTCTTGAAAAGAGATTGGGTTCATTTGATTTTGGAAAGTTTTGATGTAATTAGATTGTAAAGCATATATAGTCTTGATCAAATTGGATTGCGTAGCAATAAGACTTTCCATTTGCTTAGTGATAATTTCCACTTGAGATTGTTCAGCTACAGTTTTATTCGGCTCTACTTTAAAACCTTGACTAGGCTCCATCATTTGAGAAATAGGAGTAGAGTCAAAAAGCATAGCATGGGATTGTTCTCTAACTTGCTAGTCAAAGGTGGTCTGCACGACCCTCTCACTATGACAGTTCAATCAAATGTCACATGTAAGAGGATAGGTTCCACTTCATTGACCCTATGCCTTTCTAGGATTGTAATGTGTTTCTAAAGAAGTCTAAGACTCATAAAACCAACTCTAACTCACTCACATGCTCCACTAAGGGTGAGCAAAGAAAGAGAAATTGGGTTTATGAGCCTATCCTAGAGAGGAAGTCTAAAAATTGATTCTAGGAACTATGCTCTTACTAGCCCACCTTGGATCCTCACACGCTCAATTGAGGGTGATCGTCTCAAGGAAACCATGTGCTAGCAAGGGCCCTATGGATGTCTAACAATGATGCTCTAGGATTTGGGGGGGGGTTTACATAGTTTTTTGAATAAATTTCGGCCTTTGGATCTAGAGAAATAAACTCTCAATCCTAGGATCAACTCCTTTTGATTACAACCATGGGATTTATCAAGTGGATGGCTAAGATTTGTTGTTTATATGATATCTAGGGAAAAAGGGTGAAAATTAGGCGCATCCATTCTCCACCATTGGATTTGGGCTGATCTAAATCGTCGGATCAGTGCTGACATCAATTTGGATAAGATAAGCTGCTATTTTTGGACAAACTTTGCATTATTGATATTTGACCATCAAAAAAGGCTTATTCGATGAAAAAAACTTGTGGATCCTCCTTTGTTTAAGCTTTAGTGCATCTCCACCCTTGAATATGAGCTCATCGTTATCGTAGAACATGGTTCAACCATTATTTGCCATGTGGCAGCCCTTCAAGCCTTCCATTTTCTTATTCTAGGAAATTGCAGTGATCTTGAAAACTAGATTTTGTACTGTTTGACCCCTCAAACATCCTTTGATGAAGATGAAAATTTGTAGGACCATGTTTTGAAACATCTCCTTTAGGAATATGCAGAAGAATTTCCCATCTGAATCTCTCTTATACAAGTTTGACTACATTTCGAAGCTTGCAAGGTGGAATTAAGGTGTCTAGGAAGCTTTGATAGCCTTGAAAAATTGTAAAAATATGTAGTCACATATGATCTTTATTCATGCCAAACCATATGGCTAACAAAAATTCCTATACAAGATTTTTTAGGGTCTAAGTGAAAAAATTACATTTTTTACAAACTACACATGGCATATCAATGTGCTAGAAAATGCATTTACATGGGAAATTGAGGCTATAGAATGCCTTTGATAGGCTTTACAAGTATGTGAAATTTCATGTGATTTGGAGACATTGAAATTTTTACCCTAATTTCCAAAATTTGACGAGCTTTGACTGCTACCCTGGATTTGCTTGATTTCTTCCAAAGTTTGCATGTGAATTCCTTTTGACATCTTTGATGCATCTTGGGCTTCTCAGGGAATTCTGGCTACCTTCACCGAATGTGTTTCCTGTAGGCCTTCATGAGTGAGAGAGGAGAGAAAATCTCGATGACAAGGTGTTGAATGATACTGTCAATAGATACACTCAATAATCTAATTCAACTTATCTTTATCCTATTAATTTCAAGGAAGGAGTGCAAAATTGTCATATTGCACCTCAAGGAGTGACCATATTTATGGATACATACCTACATCAACTCTATCCATATGGAAGAATCCATTGTGATCACATCTAATTACCTTGGATTCATCATGCTCATGTGCATCCCAAGGTGTGATAAGTGTGATCCGAGTAGCTAGCTCAGACAATTGACATGATCATGGTGGTGTAGATGCATCATCACGACCACAACATCCATCACCATGTGAACATCTATCTCTTGCTTGTTGTGAGGAGCTAGCTATTACTAGTGAGGTTCTCGAAGATCCAGCAAATCTATGAGGCATTGGAAAACTAGACAAGCTGTAAAACGTTTTCGATCCCCTATAAGTGTCACCTTTCCTTTGGATGGTCCAATAGGAGGATATGATGGAGGAGGAGTCTCAGAAGGATTCCACATGGTAGACATGTTATACATCTGTGAGGCAAGCTCCATTCTATGCAAGATTCGTGCAAGATAAGATCTCTTGAAACTCCATATCACAATAATAATATGGTGTTCTATTGTCCACTCTTCTACAAAAAATAAACAACATGAGTAATGCTTAATAAAAAGTGTATAAAGATCATTAAAACATTTTAAAAAATAAGAAAAACCATCCTAAAAAGTAATAAAACCCTAGCTCTAATTCAACTCAAGATATCAATGCAAGGTTTCAACATTAACTCCTTGTCATGGGTACATTTGTTCCCATTCCCACTTTTCTAATTTTATCACTTCTCACATCAGTACATTAATTGATAGTCAATCTTAGTTTGCTACTTAGATTATCCTCTCCAATCGATCACTAAGGAAGATGAGTGGGGATGAAAACTCTTGTATGAGGATTACAAAGTGATTATATATATATATATATATATATATATATATATATATATATATATATATATATATATATATATATATATATATATATATATATATATATATATATATATATATATATATATATATATATATATATATCCATCTCTCTCCCTCAGTCTCCCTCTCTCTCTCCCCCTCTATCTCCCTCTTTCTGTATATCTTTCTCTCTCTCTCTATGTTTGCACACATTCTCAACAATTAGTGTATCTAAGTGTATATATGCTACAATTTATCCTTAAACTCTAGTATTTTATAGGTTTAATTATGTATTCTAGTATTTTATCATTGATAGGTTTGAAGGCCTTAGACTTTTGTGAAAGTGGTGAACCATGCTAGTTATATGGAGTTGACCAAACAAGCAATCACCATCTCGTGTGGGGCTCGACCCGAAACCCTATCCATCTATGTATGCATGTATGTACCCTATCCATCTATGTATGTATGTATGTATGTATGTATGTATGTATGTATGTATGTATGTATGTATGTATGTATGTATGTATGTATGTATGTATGTATGTATGTATGTATGCATGTATGTATGTATGCATGCATGCATGTATGTATGTATGTATGTATGTATGTATGTATGTATGTTTGTATGTATGTATGTATGTACGTATGAACATTTTTATGTAGGTGTGTATGTATGTATGTATGAATGAATGTATGTATCAATGTATGTATGTATGTATGAATGAATGTATGTATCAATGTATGTATGTATGTATGTATGTATGTATGTATGTATGTATGTGTGTATGTATGTATGTATGTATGTATGTATGTATGTATGTATGCATGTATGTATGTATAAATTTATGTAGGTGTGTATGTATTGATGGAGTATATTCACTCCTACTTGCAGCAGAAGAATGATAGGCCCTTCCTAGGACCAAACAGTTCACTACCACAATCCACCAAAAATTGAATTGATCTCTGGACCTGAAGACTAAACCTATGAAACTTTGCATAGTAAAAATAAACTCTCTAAGCTGTCCAACAAGCCATAGATCACTCAATGTGGAGAATTTGAGCTATGCCAAACTCCTTGCACAAGAATAACCAAAATCTGACCAAACTGGTAGCTTGCACCTATGTATACCTTCCAACACACATATGTTTGGGAATATGCAGAGATCATACTAGAGAGATTTCAAGCTCAATATACTCAAGGTTAATGAATATTTGATAATAAGATTACATCCAAAAGAAAGCTTACAATCATAGGAACAAAATGAGCTATCTTGCAAATGAATCGGAAATGCCCTCCAAATGATCCCAGCTTTTCTCCATTAATTGGGTGAGTAAAGGGCTGAAACAACTCATGGAAAAGTGGTTGTATATACTACCAAAAAGTGTGAGTGATGTGGCATTTCAACTTAGCATGCGTTCCCACACTTGAGATTGCTAAAATTCTAACACTCCCCCTCAAGCTCGTGTTAGTCTCCATTGATCTCCTTCAAGTTGAGGTTGATCTTGAACTTCTCCAACTTTCTTGCATCCATAAACTTGGTCATGATATCTGCTAGCTGATGTTTGGTGTTGATGTACGTGATGTACACTTCTTTTGCTCGTACCTTCACTCTGATGAAGTGATAATGGATCTCTATGTGCTTGCTTCTTGCATGGAACATAGGGTTGCTTGCTAGATGAATGCTTGACATATATCTTCAAATAGAGTGAACTCTTTGACCTACACATCCAAGTCTTTGAAGAACTTCTTGAGCTACATGATCTCACATGTAGCAAGTGCTAAAGCTCTATACTCAGCCTCAGTAGATGATAATGCAACTGTAGGTTGCTTCTTGGACATCCATGAAATGACTTTTTGACCTAGCATGAAGACATAGCTAGATGTGCTCCTTCGATCCTCCTTTGAACCATCCTAATCAGCATCACTAAAGCCTTGAGGTTGTAATCCATCTCCATGAGGGTAGTACAACCCTAAGTTGATAGTGTGCTTGATGTACCTAAGCACTTTCTTGGCTGCATTCATATGAACATCAGTTGGTGAATTTGGAAATTGAGAAAGAACTCTTACAACATAAGACAAGTCAATTCTTGTGATGGTAGCATAATTAAGGCTTTCAATTATGCTTCTATATGCTGAAATATCTTCAAGAGGTTTTCCTTCACGTGTACATAACTTAGTGTTTGGATCCACATGTTTTGTGAGTGGCTTACATCCACTCATACCATACTTATAAAGTACATCTAGCAAGTATTTCCTTTGAGCAAGGTAAATACCATTTTCCTTATAAATAACTTCAATCCCAAGAAAGTATTTAAGAACTCCAATATCTAAAATCTTGAATCCATTTCCAAGTTTGGCCTTGATCCATGTGATACCTTCATCATCACTTCCTGTTATAATCAAGTCATCCATATATATGCATACATAGACAACTAGTCCTCCTTCCTTCTTGAAGTATAAGGACATAAACAGAGGTTGTGAATGCCTTCCATTTATCATCTTCTCTAAGCCCATCAAGTGTGTGGGCAACTAGGTCATCATCATCTACAACACATCCTATTGAACCAAGTGCATTCAAGATCTCTTTTACTTTGAGTCTGAAGTCATTAATGCTCTGATTTGATGACTTCCTAAGGTTGCTGAGCTCATTCTTGAGCTGAATTTTTCTAGCCTTTGTAGAGGTAGAGTACAACCTTTCTAAACACTCCCAAACCTTCTTAGATGTATCTAGGTCTTGGATATGACCTATCATGGAGTTGCTTATGTGTTGAGAGAGAATGAAGATCACTCTCCTGTCCCTTTCTTCCCATTCTCTAATGGCTCTCCTTTGATTCTTAGTAGGTGTATGTGGTTCGATGTATGGCTTCACCTCAGTACCACTAACCAACCCCCAAAGACCCTTTCACATGAGGAAGTTAGAGATTCTAAACTTCCAAGGTTGGTAATTGCTATTTTCAAGCTTCTCAATCTGAGTATTATAGTCTCCCATTGTTTAAGAGACTATAGTGACTCCTAATCCCTCCTTGGATTGTGATAGATGTGAGAAATAATGATATGTTACCTTCCCACAAGAGTCTCCACTTGTTGTGAACTTTCGACGATGATAGAAGCTCCCCCTTGCTTCAAATCCTTCTTCAAATCTTGCTGGTCTTTGCTTCAATCCTTTGCTCTCAAGAAACTTCAAGGCATCCTCTTGATGTCTTCAATGCTCAAAGATGAGCTCTGATACCACTGATGTAGTATATCCACTCCTACTTGCAGCAAAAGAATGATAGGCCCTTCCTAGGACTAAACAATTCACTACCACAGTCTACCAAAAATTGAATTCCTCTCCGGACCTGAAGACTGAACCTATGAAATTTTTCACACTAAAGATAGACTCTCTAAGATTTCCAAGAAGCCATAGATCAATCAATTTGGAGAATGTGAGCTATGCCAAATGCCTTGCACAAGACTAACCAAAATCTGCCCAAATTGGTAGCTTGCACCTATGTGTACCTTCCAACACACATATATTTGGGAATATGCAAAGATCATACCAGAGAGCTTTCAAGCTCAATATAATCAAGGTTAATGAACACTTGATACTAAGATTACATCCAAAAGAAAGCTTACAATCATAGGAACAAAATGAGCTATCTTGCAAATGAATTGGACTACTATACAAAGAGATATAGATGATCAAAGATCACTTCCTGTGAGAAAATTCCAGCACGCAAGGGGCTTGCTTAGACCTAGAGTAAACACTCCTAATGAGAGCCTAAAAGTGCTCAAATGGTAGAGGAGGATGGCCACGACTTTACTCCATGTCTTTGCTTATATAATGCTAAAAAAGGTGATTGTAAATTTGAATTCAAAAATGCCCTCCAAATGATCCTGAATTTTCTCTATTAATTAGGTGAGTAAAGGGCTGAAAAAACTCGTGGAAAAGTGGTTGTATATCCTACCAAAAAGTATGAGTGATGTGGCACTTCAACTTAGCATGAGTTTCCCACACTTGAGATTCCTAAAATTCTAACATGTATGTATGTGTCTAAGTATGTATGTACCTATATATGTATGTATGTATGTATGTATGTATTTATGTATGTACGTATGTATTTATGTATGTATTTATGTATGTATGTAAGAACCTAAGTAGGTGTGTAAGTAAGTTAATAAGTAAGTAAGTAAGTAAGTAAGTAAGTAAGTAAGTAAGTAAGCAAGTGAGTAAGTACATCAGTAAGTAAGTAAGTAAGAAAGTAAGTAAGTAAGTAAGTAAGTAAGTAAGTAAGTAAGTTAGTAAGTAAGTAAGTAAGATTGTATGTATGCATGTACATATGTATGTATGTATGTATGTATGTATTTATTTATGTATGTATGCATGTATGTATGTATGTATGTATGTATGTATGTATGTATGTATGTATGTATGGAAGTATGTATTTATATATGTATGTGAGTATTTATGCATGCTTTTTTTTCCTTTAATCTATATAAGAGCATACAGTATAAAACAGTTTGATACCATTTCCCCTGAATGTGAATTTAAAAAAATTAACATAATGGTCAGAAGAAAATCTACATAGGCTTAACAAGTAAAAAACCTCCAAAATATTCCTCTTTCTACCTACAAACTGACAATTCACCTGCAAAAACAAGATACCACTTGAAAACTAACAAGTCACTTGAAAACTATGTGTGTTTGTGTGTGTGTGTTTGTTTATGTATGTGTGTGTATGTGTGTGCATAGTATGCGAGTATGCATGTGCGTATATGTGTGTATGTATGTTTTTATGTATGTGTTTGTATGTATGTATGTATGTATGTATGTATGTATGTATGTATGTATGTATGTATGTATGTATGTATGTATGTATGTATGTGTGTGCCTATGTGCGTATATATGTATGTACGTGTGTATGCTTGATTCATGCATGTATGTATGCACCCATGTATGTATGTATGTATTTATGTATGTATGTATGTATGTATGTATGTATGTATGTATGTATGTATGTATGTTTCTAGGTATGTTATGTATGCATGTACACATGTATGTATGTATATATGTTTGTATGTATATATGTTTGTATGTATGTATTTATATATGTTTAAGAGTGTGTGTGTGTGTATTTATGTATATGTGTATGTATTAATATATATAAGTGTGTATGAGTGTATATGTATGTGTATGTGTATGTATGTATGTATGTATGTATGCATGCATGTATGTATATGTATATATGTATATTTATATGTATGTATGTATTTATGTATGTATGTATGTATGTGTGTATGTATGTATGTATGTATGTATGTATGTATGTGTGTATGTATATATGTATGTGTGTATATATGTGTGTATGTATGTATGTATGTATGTATGTATGTATGTGTGTGTATGTAGTATGTATATGTGTATGTTAGTGTAGTATGCATGTATTTGTGTGAGTGTATGTATGTATAAATGCATGTATGGTTTTTATGTGTATAGAAATGTGTGTAGGTATGTGTGTGTATAGTATGTATGTGTGAGAATGTATGTAGGTATGTGTGTGATTGTATGTATGGATATATGTGTGTGTATGTATGTGAGTGAGTATATGTATGTATGAATGTTTTGTTTCTATGTATGTATATATGGGATTCTATGTGTGTACGTGCATATATTTATGTATGTGTGTGTGATTTTATGTTTGTATTAATGTGTTTGTGTGTATGTACATGTGTGTATAGGTGTGTGTGCATGTGTGTATGAATGTATGTGTATGCATGTATGCATGTATATGTGTGTATAAATGTGTTGTATGTGTATATGTGTGTGTGTGTATGTGTGTATAAATGTGTCTGAATGTGTATATGTTTGTATGATTTTTTAATCTTATTTTAATGCCTTTTCTTAAGATAAAATCCATAATTAACAAATTTTATGAACAAAATCAGTAAGTAAAATCAAAATGCAAGTTACTTGAAAGGTTTGCATAGCTAAGAAGTTGTATTTGCAAGTTTGGGAGCTCTATTTTTATAGAAGGGAATGATAAGGAAGCTCAATTTCAAGAATACTAGAGAGAGAGAGAGAGAGAGAGAGAGAGAGAGAGAGAAGAGTGTGATCGAGACTAATAAAGTGAAATCTAAAGAAAAGAGTGAGAAATGCATACTTGTTGCATCACTTTCTCAAAAATGGATTGTGGTGCATGTAGTGTGCAGATTTTCTTTTATGTAAAAATTCGCATCTCTATATCTATTGCAATAGTCGTCTTGATTTTTTTTCATCCTGATATCGATTGGTATTTAGCATATTAAATATATAAAAGAAGTTGCAAAAAAATATCATTATAGTGATCACTATAGCAATAACTATAAACTTTTTTAATTAATCTTTTGGCAAGCACAAAAGAAATATGCTCTACTCAACCCCTATACCAACCAATATATCAACAACTATATTGTGGTCAACAAATTTTGTCCCAATTTGTGGTCGATGGGTATGCCTACTCCCATAAGTTTTAGTTTATTTTCTATCCATACAAAAACCTCGATTCTCTTCTAGTGAGGTGCTTAATAGGATGTTCTAGGATATTGTCAATCAGATGCATATGTCCAACTACTATTGGGGATATTCCATATATACTACATAATATATATTGAAAAAAGAAAAAACGTTCACTATACACTCACCAAAGCCTTATAGATATTCATATGGAAAGAAGCTAGATCTTTATTACAAGGAGTGTTTGGAAATGTATGCTACATGCATGTTGCTAGTGAGCTTAAGCACAACTTGGATGCTAAGATAGAAATTGTGTATTCTTCTTTTTTGCAAGGGAGTAAAAAAGATACAGATGTTACAACCCAAAGATAAAGGAGGTCGAGATGTGAATATATGTGCAATTGCATGAGAGTTTTTGTGGTATGCTCCCAATGATTCTATGCAAGAGAAAAAATATGAAGAATCCAAAATCTCCAATGAAGAGAAGCATTATTGAGGCTCAATCTTGATTAACCTTAGCAATGAAGCATGTAAAAGAACAGAATGCGGTACTAAAAATGTGTCAGAAGGTAAAGATGCATCCTCACATCAAGGTAACTTAGTGATGGAAGAACCAAAAGGAAGGCCAAGATACAAGATCTTAAAGTGTGATGAAATATGAGTAAAGTTGGATGATGAGCATAATACTGAGTGAAGCTTTGAAATAAGAGGGGTTTTAAATATAGTGATTGAAATCCTAAGAAGAGGAAGATTCGTACCCCTAAAGGATGAAGAAAGAATTTATGATAGGGTACGTTATCTAGAAGATATATTTTCGTGTGATTATTTTCCAACAAGCATGTTACATACATGAACAAAAACATGAAAAAGGAAGAGTGAATGTTTTATAAAGATGTGAGAAGGGGTCAAAATGAGTCCACAATCAAAGAAATAAGATTTCTTGAAGACCAAAAAACATGGATATTAGGGTCAAGAACAAAGGTGATGAAGGTGATAGGCAAAAAATAGGTCTAAAGATCAATTGTGATGGGACAGCTCCAAAGTATAAATCAAGCCTAGTAACAAAGGTGTTTTCAATCATTTGAACTATGGATCATGAGGATACATTTAGTCTTGTAGAAAAAAAGATCCCAACCAGAAGGACTTTCATAGCTATAGTAGAGAGTAGACATCTATGAGCTAGATGTAAAGAATTCTCTCTTGAATGGAAAGCTAACGGAGGTGGTGTAGATGAAAAAACCTCAAGGATTTAAAGATATTCGGTACTCAAAACATGTAGATAAATTGAAGAGGTCATATTATGGTGTTAAAAAAGTCCCTAGATCTTGGAATCAAGGTTGGTTGATTGTCTCACAAGGTTTGGCTACATTCAAGGCAAGGAACATCCCCGTTTATACATGAAGAAGAAAGTAACTAAAGAAGTATATATTTCTAAATATGTGGAAAATCTTATTTGTAGTACAAATATTGAAGAAGAAATACATCAAATCTAGGGAATTTGAATATTTTTAAGGCATAAATTCATACGCAAAAAAGAACGCATACATTTCCTTGAAAGGAAATATATAATCGCATGATTGATAAGTTTGTATCGATAGATTGAAAACTATTAGTCTATACAATGGAGGAAAACTTGAATTTAACCTTTGAGGAAAGTAGCAAAGTAGAGAATAATCAATTGAGTATGTTTATTTTTGGGTTGTTACTCTATGCAATCATCACTAGAATAGGTTTATGATACGTGAAAATTACATAGGTTTATGTTAAGTGTTGAGTAAAGTGATCTCCATTGTATACATGAAGTTATTTGGATGAATAAGTTGTTTTAAGACTTTAATGTCGTGACACATTTAAGACTTTAGAAATTCTTTACCTTGCTTCCAATCCTATATTTCATGCAAGGAATAAACACATTGAAGTTCACTCCCTCTTTTCTAGAGAGAATTTTCTATATCAAAACCCGCAAGTACAACATATGAATAACAAAAATCAATTAGTTGATATTTTTACAAAAGTTTTGGACTCAAACAAGTAAGACAAGTTCAAGCAACCTATTGGAATCAAATAGATTGGAGGACGGATTGAACCATGAGGGGAAATGATAAACGATAAAGATTCAAATGTAGATCCTTTTGTACCAGATAGGAGAAAAGCTTTTGGAATGAGATTATCTTCAAACAACTACCAAATTTAGATGAAACTAAAACCTACTTCTATGTGATAGGTGATTCACTTGTTAATCCTAAATTACAGGGTAGCTTTTTGAATTCTAATAAAACCATGTATGAAATTTGTGGACTTAATTTATCAAAAAAATTTTACTCATATTAAGGATTTTCAAGATTCTATAAACTCTAGCTATGAGGCCCATTTCTTAATCAACCGCCTCCTTGCTTAATTTAACTTCTAGTTTGTCTATCTCTATTTATGCATAGATAGATCATTAGATTGTTAGCATATCCTACTATGCTTTTTCCTATATTCCCTTCTTCATTTCAAGTAATTTATTGATGGGTAAAAATCCTTAGCATATATGTTTGTGCAAAATATATCTATGTTTTTCTAACTGAATTAAGAGAAATATTTCCAATATTCAGGCTATTCAAGCAATGCGAGGAACTTCGGAGGTCCACTACGTTCATATTTGTTTAGGGTCATTTCTCTTCCCTTGAAAAACTGTATCCAAAAATGAATATATAGATATAGTACATGGAGTTCAATGAGATTGAACTATTTCACCTGTTCTACAATTCCTTTAAATGCCATTTTCGATCCCACAATTGTTCCAAGGAGTCGATGTTCCAACAATATTTCAAAGAGATACTCCAAAGAGCCCCAGGGACTCATGCCATAGCCAAAGAAATTTTCCAATGCAAAACAATTTACATGAGGACTTAACCCTTGATTCCAAGGACAAAAGGACAACCAAGACATATTTTTGTCATTCCAAAGAGCAACTATTGTCATATCCCATGAAGGATATTATGTTCTGCCGTGATAGACCACCTTATAGAATGAGAACTTGCTCATGATGTATAGATGAAATAAAAAATCTAGCATAGATCAAACATGGTAGCTAGATAGTCGTTGTAACAAGCACATGACTTGTAATAGGAAAGTATTATCTAATCTTAATTTACACACTACTCAAGGAAATACAAAGATAAGGGATGAGACTAATAAGAGGATTACTCTTCTTAGAGATTTTCCATTGGATGGCTAGAATGTCAAGGTTCTTAAGGATGTGATTCATGTGCCAACCATCCCCAACAACCTAGTTTCAATTAGAAAACTGATAGAAAGATGTAGAGTGAGGTCTAATAATAAGGGTTATTTGTTTGAGGACCCAAGTGTATGTGAGGAGATGTTTGGGTATGCTCCAAAGATGAGCTAGTATTTCACAAAATCTACTCCACACCTGCCAAGTTGAATCTAAGGATGCTTAGTAGAATCCTTTGGCTTCACAATAATGCATTTAAAACTATTAGGTACTTTGGAACATCACTTCCAAAATTTTGCATCAAAACAAATAACTTGCATGTACTAGAAATGTGAGAAAACCTTCTATTTTGGGAATGCAGATACTCAGTGTTTTGCTTAGAGCTCACAATCTAGTATGAATTGAAGACATATATTTTGCACAAATATAACTAAAAAGTATAGCTAACTAAAACAAGTTATTTCAAGAACTTAAAGGCACCACACACTGCAATATAAACTAAGCAACTCAGGGGGGTTATCCCGACATTTCATGAGCATAAAGATGTGCATACACCTTGGACATGTTCACTTCATATCTCAAGACTGGCTAAACCAAAATGAATGAAACTTGATAGGCTGATAGTAAAATCTTCACTCTTACTATACCAAGTTAGAGTAGCAAATGATTGAGTACACACCACAAAATTGATTCTACAAAATCACTCAAATGATGAAGATGCAAGAGAGAACAACAAACAGAAATGAACTTGAAGAAATGTATCAAATTATGTATGCTAATGAACATATGATACAAGGGAAGTGTAGCTCATTAGCTCTAAAAATAACTCTCTCTAACTTGCGACTAAAAACTTCTTTATTCATACTCAACTAGTGAGTTTGAAATTTGAATTTCCCTCACCTAAAAGTGTTCCTACACTTTAGGGGTGATTTGAATTGATTCCTTCTACCACATGAGTCATGATTTTAGCTCCCTAACTTCAACATATTCCATATTTTCTAGCTTTTACATTTATCTAAAGGTAAATACACCTATATTGCCAAGAAGGTGTTCATAAGTGATCACATTAGGAAAAAAAGTGAACCCTGCATGGGCCTTGTAAGGATTCCTAATTTTTAGGGATTAAGCTTAATCTTGTTCTTTGTTAAGGGGACAAAGTGCATTTAATAGAGCACTTTTTGGTAGGCTGAAGTAGGCTTTTTTTTAGGCTTAGCTAGGACCTTCTCTCTCTTCTGCACATAGAGAGAGAGAAAAACCACTTTCCACCTCATCAAATCTGTCCATCTTTATGAATAAAAAAATGAGTTTTCTAAAAAAGTCTCTTTTTCAGCTATTCTTTATTCAAAATGGCCCATACTTTTATGTATATGTCAGAACTTAATTTTTTTAGACTTATTTTTATAAAAAATACTTAAAAAGCATACTTTTCAAAATCCCTCCAAAAGTTAAGTGCCACATCATCAAACTCGTAACTTTGGTTGCCCCAAAACATGAATTTTTGAAAAAAAACTCATTTTCCCTCTAACATACTGAAAAAAGTCATTTTGACCTATCCACATACCAAAACACACTTTTTTTCTTGCACATAGCTACTGTACTAGCCATTCCAGCCATCTGTGTGCTTCTTCCCATTCGGTGCTGGAGTTTTGGAACATCATGGTGCTCACATGTATTATGAACATGACACCAGCACCAGCGCGTGCTCCTCACTCAAAGAGTGTACATGTTCGTGTTCCTACAGAATTTGCACCAACAACTAGAGGTAGCAATGACATAGATTCTCAAAATGCACGACATGCAGCTGGAGAGAAGAATATTGATCTTTGGGTCCATGGTGCTTTGTATCCCTTGGATCCAATGGCTAATGTTCATCCTAGATTCCATACTATCTCCACATTTCTACAATTCCTTGGTTCCGGTGAAGATGGACTCCTAGGCTATTGCAAGCGATTGTCTAACCATTCTACATCTATAGCAAATTATTGGATGCAACAATGTCATCACAACCATTTCAAGATACACAGTTTAGAGAGTGCTATACACACTTTAGAAAGTGCTATCAAATCTTTGGATGAGCACAATAATAGACTCAAACAAGATGTGGAAGAAAAGGAGAGCACAATTACAAATTTGAAAGCCAATCTTACACAACTAAAAGAGACTCCACTTGGGATGAGATTTAGGAAACGACCATTATCATCCTTTCAAGCTCTTTCAACTGGTGGTGGAGCACGGAAGCGACGTGTTTACGCACTTAGGTATGTATTTCCTTTGTTTAGTTATGTTAAAAGACTTTTAGATTGAGATTCTTATTGTGCAGGTCATTTGTTGAAGATGCGAGTGCTTCCTCAACAATGGAGGATCAATTGAAGTTTCTGAATTCTTGTCTTAGCAACAAACATGTGCTTATGATCTTGGAGTCACCAATAGGAAATCACATCAAAACCCAAGTGATTAAAGATTTTGCAGGCAACTTAGAAGATATTATTAGTCCTAGTGAGGTACAGATGGTATGTGATGAAGCAGGTGTTAGTACTAGAGCGTACACTGCATTGTACAATCTTTTGAAGCAGGCTCTACAAAACAAAGGTATTTTCCAGAGCATTTTTCCATGCCCTTACAAGGTATCTGTGAGGAAGAAGATAACCAATGAGGATGTAGCCAATACTCTTGGCAATTACCTGCATATAGAAGATGTTATGCCTGCATCCATTTATCATTCATCTACATCAAAGAAGGAGTTGAAAAACACATCTAGACAGGGATTCATCTACACAAAGTACAACAACATATTTGTCAATTTGGAGAGGCTCCAAAAGGAAATGGTTAAATTTTACAAATCCACACTTCAAGGTATATCCATTGTTTTGATAATGACATTCATAGTATTTTTAATAATATAATGTTTGTTATTTGATGTAGATTGTGGTTCCAAACTCAAGTTTGTATTGAAGCTAGACGAATGTCAAATCATAAAGGGACGCCGTATGGAGAGACTTAGTGTGACACTCATGAACGAAGCTATGGCCCATGCTATTATTGATGATAGTGAAGAATCTACCCATCACTTTACATATAGTGTCCAATCAGAGAAAGATATATGGTGGTTAGGTGCTATTGAAGTACCTAAAGAATCCAATGATGTTCTTACATGGATTTTCAATAGGATCCCATGGATCACAGAGGTGATAACTTCTCAAATTCATGGTGCCAAAATCAATGTAGAAAGCCTTGGTGATTTTGAAGTAGAGTGGCACTTAGGTGGAGACTTAAAGACTATCAAATGCATGTTAGGGTGCAAACAAGGTGCATCTACTCTCTATCCTTGTCCATATTGTACACGAGGTTATAAACGAACAAAGAGAAAACAAAACAACATAGATGATTTAGTTGATGACACAGATGCAACTCCATCTGCTGAATGGGATACACCTTTAATGAGGTGTCCCATGTTAGGTACACCTAATCGTGACATGTCAGATAAGGATTGGAATCCCATTATTCCATTCCCTTTAGTCAATGTCCACTTTTGCACCTTGCATGCCTTCATGAGAATTTTTGATAGACTATTGAAGCTCCATATAGAATACGCATTTGCCATGAAGCCAGTTGATAAATCTATTCAAGCTATAAAGAAATTGGAGGAACTTCTTAATTCAATTGGTTGTCATGGTGGAAATGTAACCCTAGTTGTTAAGAAAGTTGGAGAATCTCAAGATAGCTTGCAACAAGTGTCAATGACAGGGAATAAAGCAAGACATTTTTTTAGAAGAGGTACTAGCACTCAAAATAATGAACGTTATGAGCTGTGGAAAGACCTATGCATGATCACAACAGACAATGACTCTCAAGTTGATCTTTGTAATAAGAGAAAGAAAGTTTGGTCGAGCTTTGATAAGGTTGTAGGCTTAATGGGTCTGACTAGGTCTAGTGCTATTCAACGTCAAATGTTTCAAGAAACATTAGTGGAGTTCACCAAGTGTTTCATTCAATGTTGGGGAGAGAGCAATATAACACACTACATTGTAAGTGTAATCTTCTTCTACAAGTGTTCATTGCACTTACCTTTTTCCAATGTACTTAACAATTTTTAGCATATTTTGTTTGCACATGGAGCTTTTTTCATGCATCGATATGGGTCATTAGAGATTTTCAGTACCCAACGAATGGAAAAGTCACACTACAAAGCGAGGGGTGTCTACTTCAAAAACACCCGACATGGTGGTGGCCCAATGCAATCAAACTACATGGAGGAGATGTTTAATTGGTTTTACCGCACTACATTCTCGAGAAAGTTTTTTGTGGAACGACTTAGGGATTCAAAATTGGCAAAACTTGCAAGAAAGATGCAACACAACATTGCCAGTGAGAAATGGAAGTCATCGTTAGGTCCTCTTCATCATGCTCAGTGGCATGCAAGGAGACAACGAGAAGGCTCAGCTTGGAAGTAAAGTGAATTTGCTATTTCCCATTATGTGGTAATACATATGATTATTGTAATCTTGATTTCAATGTGTTATTATTTAATATATAATATTCTATATGGTTTTAAACAGGTTTTGTCCGTTCTAGTGTGAACAAACAGTTTTTTAAAAAACTCTATAAATAGAGAGAACTCACTTCATTTCACACTTTTTGCAACTCAAGAGAATGGCACGCACCAAGCAAACTGCAAGGAAAGATCGCGTCTTCTTTCCTAGCCCTCATCTAGGGACACAACGCCCACCATGGTTGCAACCCCCCCAAAGGCCTCGAAGTGGTTCCCAGAGCACATCTGTGCCTGTGTCACACGATGGCACACCACCTGGGAGCAATTCAGTGCGAGAAAATGAAGTGTCCAATATACAAGATTATTACACTCCAGGACGATCAGAGGCCATTTCAGATGATGAGCCACCAACAAGGACACCCATCAAATCAAGACCCAAACAGAAGTTGATCAGAAGGAGTGTACCAGAGAGCGACGAAGAGTCATCCCAAAATGAGGAAAGCAACAATCAACCACCATGGAATGATATGCAAATACCAACGAGCCATAGGGTGACACATGGAGGTAAGACACTTCCACAAGGACAAGGGCAAATACCAACAGAGGAGGAAAGAGAGCAAAGTCAACAACCACATCAACAACAAAATGTGCAAGATGAAGCTGGGCCCTCACATCGTGTACATCGGAGAAAAAAAAACTATCAACCTCGACGTCGACCTCAACGCCAGCCAAACATACCTCCCAACCCAAGAGCTCCACAAAGACGAAGGAAGCACTGCAGGGCTTTTGCAGAGATACGACACTACCAAAAGTCCGTTGAACTACTCATACCACGAAGAGCTTTTGCAAGGGTAGTGAAAGAGGAACTACAAAGCTACCAAGCAGGTCTAAGAATACAAGGGATAGCACTTGAAGCACTTCAAGAGGCAGCTGAGGCCTACCTCATCTCCATGCTTGAGGACTCTAACCTCTGTGCTATCCATGCCAAGAGAGTAACCATACAACCGAAGGACATTCAACTAGCAAGAAGAATTAGAGGAAATAACCCATGATGTGTATATTATACCCTATGATAGGCTACTTTGCGATGTAATACAATGGATAATAGAAAATTTTGTTTTGACTTATATTCTTTGTCTCTTTTTTCTCTCTCACTCTCTCTCTCTCTCTCTCTCTTTCAGTCAGTTATATATGGATTCAGTTAAACATGCATGCACTTGCCTATTGTTTTATGACTAGATATGTTCCTTTTCTACATACTGGTGTGCAACATGTCCTTTTCATACCAAAAAAACCCCAGCCACAGAAACGCGGGATTCAGCCCTGCAAAATTTTTGCAGGGCTGAATCCCGCGTTTCTGTGGCTGGGGTTTTTTTTTGCAATATTTGGTCTTTGGTAAGCATAAGACATATGGTAGAGATGCAATGGTCTAGGTATTAAGAGGTTATACCCTATAGGAATTGAGATCTTTAGCTACTAAAGGCTGAGTTTATACCCTACTGAAAACTTCTGGTCCTGATAATACCAAAACCAATTGAAAATCTGAAATTACATAGTTTCCTATGTATTGTAGCACCTAAAAACACTAGATAAGGCCAAAAAAGCCCCAACCACAGAAACGCGGGAAACAGCCCTGCAAAAATTTGCAGGGCTGTTTCCCGCGTTTTTGTGGCTGGGGCTTTTTTGGCCTTTTTTAAGCATATAATCATACAGAGGACCAAAGCACAATACAAAGACCCCCAATTAGATACAATTTGTGGAGAGAAGATAAGTTCAATTTTTTAGCACATTCATATACAGAACTAGACAAATGATGAAAAAAAAAGTTTGTATTATCAAGACATTACATCATTTCTCAGCTGCCTTCAATTTCTCCACAACTTTCTTTCTCCTTTGGAGAGATTGAGGCAGCTGGTAAGTCAATACAGATCTTGATATTACATGGGGGTCTTGCATTCCAAGACTCATGGCGATACCTATTTGCCCTAATACTTTTCCTCTAAAATTAAGTCCTAAAGTAGTTACAACTAAGGATTTCCTAACCAAAATGACACAATTAGTGCCTTGGGTAATTGTACATAAACACAAAATCTTGCTAAGGGCCTTCAAGCACCAAGTGATGAAGTGCCCATCGGGATTGTAGTCTTTGTGTATGATAACAAAATCATCCTTTGGCAACTTTCCGACGTAGTTTGCCAAGGATGCACCACTCCCACGAGAAGCTCGATCCCCACCAGACCTTGCTGCGAACTTGTCGAGCTCAATTGCTTCCTGTTAAGAACAAATGAGAATTCAAGCTCTTACAATGTTAACTTAAAATTATCGATTTATTTAATTCAATTACCACTTACATCATGAAGCTTGTCTTCTTCCTCCCCTCTTCCAGGGGCATCAAGATCAATGCTAGAGTGGGCCATGCCACTCTGCTCTGCTACATGGGATGTAGGAATTTTTTGCTTCAGTATCCTCTCCTGTGCTGCACTGAACTCCTCCTCTGTAGTAGAATTGTTGTCATCATTTAAAATATCAGCACACACCATTGATATTGTTGGGGCTTCACTCACTAATTAGGCATGGATATATGAAGACATATGGAGACATATGATGGAGGAAAGAAGAAGTGAAGGAAAGACCTACAGAAAAATCAAGCCTAAGTGAAGGGACAATTTCACTATTGTAAATTAGTGCAAAATTAGAGTCTAGATTTGTAATTGATCTTTAGAACTTATGAGTTCAAGTCTAGATGAATGTAAACCATAGGTATATAAATTAATTTGAGTCAGAAACATGTAAGAGAGAACTAAATTTTGTAGTTTGAGGGAGTAGAGAAAAGTCGTGTAATTTCTGAGAGAGATGGTGAGAGAAAACTTCTGAGTCTGATAGAGTTTTCCATGACTGTGAGCAAAATTAGGCCAAGTCATTTTGTACACACCTTCTCTGATAATCAACACATGTTTGTGTAGAAGCATTGTGTCTAATTCCTATTGTACATTGAGTCTCAAGTCATTTCATATGACTATGAAAGTTAATTGACAGTTACGACTTTTCTGGCGCACATTTGACTGATCTTCTGAAGGTCAGATCTCGAAGCATGGTGTAAAGGTTTTTGTAAGTGATAGCTCGTTGGAAAGCTATAATCCTCAACTACATTTGGTCAAAAGATCTTTGAGAAACGGGACGCGTACTCAGAGAAATCAGTTTAAGAGTGAAGGTATGTCAAATCGATGAAGTACATTTTCAGTTTTCAGACATAGTGTAAAGGTTGATACAAAATCAGAGGATTGTGAAGTTATTGCTTGAAAGTTTTGTTTGTTATGTGTTGCTTAACACTAACAAGAACTTCTCTTAGCAAGTAATCAAAAGATTTGGCAAAGATTGAGCTAATACAGGTCAGATTGAAGGATTGAAGAAAAGGCGCAGATTTTGTGAAGTGAAATTTTGATTTTTACTAAGTTCAGAGATGAAGACTCATAATGTGAGTGTTGCTAAGCTAATGATGGTTATGGAGGTCTTCTAATACCACATTAGTTTAGTTCTTGTGGTGTTTTATACACCAACAAGTGGTATCAGAGCAGATAAGGTCCTCGAGAGTAAAAGGAGTGCAGATACAAGAAGATTTGAAGAGTTCTTTATCAAAGAAGGAGGAAGCTGAGGTGTTCAACAACAAAAGTCATCAAAAGGCTACTTCGAAGTCACTTCCAAGAGTAAAGGTCTACAAAAGGTATCATTCTTTAACCTTACACTTACAGGTTGAAGCAGAAGCAAGGATACCATGGCAGATCATGTGTCCATTGACAAATTGGACAGAGATAACTATCCTGCTTGGGTAATGAGGATGGAGGCCTTACTTATGAGTAAGGACTTAATGGTATATGTGACAGGTGAAGAGGAGAAGCCTAAATTTGAAGATGAAAGTCATCCAAGGAAGGAAGAGCTAGAAGCTTTGAAGCTATGGCAGAAGAGAGATGCAAGTGCAAGAGCTTATATATACAATACTATTACAGATCATTTGTTGCCACATATCAGAGGTTTAGAAACAGCTGAAGATATTTGGAATGCTTTGGAAGACCACTTCCAAAACACCACTAAAGCTAGGAAAGCTAGCTTATGGTCTGAGTTCACCACATTCAAGAAAAAGCAAAATCAGAATATTAGTGATTATGTCACTAAGATGAAAGACTTGGCAGATAGCCTTGGATCTATTGATGAGGACATTGAAGATCATAGGTTGATAGCTCAATTACTTGCAGGATTAAGAGGTGATGAGAGATGGAAGCCTTTTGTACTTTCAACAGAACTCTCATTAAACCATTATGTACCAGAATTAAATCAATTACTTGGATTGATGCTCACATTTGAGCAAGATTTGAAGTCAGATGGAGACAAAGGTCAAAGTTCTGCAATGTATGTGAAGAACAAAAAGAAAGGAGATAAAGGCAAAGCAAAGGATGAAGAAGAGTCAACAACTCAAGCAAATTATGCAAGAGGAAGAGGTTTTGGCAGAGGTAAAGGTCGAGGTAATGGAAGAGGTAGAGGTAATCAGAACAATAACAAGAAGACATGTTGGATTTGTGGATTGAGCAATCATCTAGCATATGATTGTTGGCACAATCAACAAGGAGCAAGTCAAAATCAGAACAACAATGGCAGAGGAAGAGGTGGAAGGTTTCAGAATCAATTTCAAAGAGGAAGACATAATTCAAGAGGAAGTTTTGGTAGAGGTGGTGGAAGAAATTGGAATCAGAACCAATCATACAACACTACATATTACAATTATGTAAATGATACACAGAATGACAACCATACAACATTGATGATGAATTCAATTAGTTCATTAGAGAAGGAGGATCTCAAGATATTTTATATTGACTCTGGTTGTTCAAATCATTTATCAGGTAATATAGAATTATTGTCAGAATTGGAAGAAGGAAATTCAAGTCATACAGTACAAACAGGTGACAATACAAAACACAATGTGCATTCAATTGGAAAGGTGAAGTGCAGGAGTGGAGCTGATTTATTAACAAATGTTTTGTATGTTCCAACAATACCAAAGAATCTGATTAGTGTTGGACAAATAGTGGAAAAAGGTTTTCAAGTCAGATTTACAAATGAAGGGGTATTTGTTGAAGATCCAGAGGATGCATACAAACCCATTGTTTGTGGTAAGAAGGAAGGTAGACTTTTTACTCTCAAAGTGCAAGGAAATGTTGGTCAAGCCCTAATTACACATGGTGATGAAGTAATTACAGAGTTAGATCTTTGGCATAAAAGATTGGGACATTTCAATGAAAGAGGAATCAAAACTATGGTGGAGAATCAATCTGTATTGGGACTACCAAATGTAAAGAATCAACATATGATATACAAGTGTGAAGCTTGTCAGATGGGAAAAGCTCATAGACAACCATTTCAGAAGAAAGGTTTCAAGCATGATGGTTTGCTTGAACTCATACATACAGATGTATGGGGACCAACAAAAGAAGGTTCAATAAATGGATCTAGGTATTATGTTTTGTTTATTGATGATGCTACAAGGTGGATAACCCTTTATGTTCTAAAGGAAAGATCAGAAGTCTTTGGAGCTTTCAAACATTTTCATGCTTATGCAGAAAGAGTTACAGGTCACAAACTCAAGAGGCTAAGGTCTGATGGAGGGGGAGAATACTTCTCCCAAGAATTTAATGACTATCTTTGGAATGCAGGTATCAAGAGAGAGATACTTGCAGGTATACACCTCAACATAATGGGGTGGCAGAAAGGAGAAATAGAACATTGGTTGAATTTGCAAGAGCAATGTTAAAGGAAAAGAATTGCCCTAATTATCTTTGGGCTGAGGCTGTAAATACAGCCACATACCTTGTGAATAGGTTACCATGTGGAGCTTTGAATGGTATGACCCCTTATGAAGCTTGGTGGGGTAAGAAACCAACACTTGACCATTGTAAAGTGTTTGGGTCAATTGCCTATGCTTATGTCCCATCACAACTTAGACATAAGCTTGAACCAAAGGCAGAAAGATATGTGTTTATTGGGTATGATGAAAAGCAAATGGGTTATAGGCTATGGAGTCCTTTAACTAAACATTTTATTGTTTCCAGAGATGTGACCTTTGATGAACAGAAGAGTTGGTATGCAGATAAAGAATGTGATCTTGAAACATTTGAAGAAGAGATAAGAAGGAGTGCAAGAGGTAAGTCACATATGCAGATAGATGGAGATGAAGAACATATGCAAGCAAGCACATCAAGAGTTGGATCATATAGAAGGAATGAAGATGGACCAATATTTGATGAAGAAGTACATCCAGATATACATGAAGAGTGTGAACCAAGAAGGTCAACCAGAATGAGAAAGCAACCTACAAGGTATTCATATGACACTTCTTACTTGACTCAGAAAAATTATGCTTACATGGTTAAGGAAGATGAAGAACCTCAAGGCTATGATGAAGCAAAGGGTAAGAGACAATGGGAAGTAGCAATGAAGGAAGAGTTTGATGCTCTTGAAGAGAACAAAACTTGGGAACTTGTCCCAAAGCCTAATGGTAAGAAAGTGATTGGAAATAAATGGGTTTACAAAGTTAAGAAGCATGCAGATGGAACTATAGCCAGATACAAAGCTAGATTGGTGGTTAAAGGCTATGCTCAAACATTTGGCATAGATTATGATGAAACATTCAGTCCTGTAGCAAAGATGTCAACCATAAGGACAATTATTGCTATTGCAGCATCAAAAGGATGGACATTGAGTCAATTGGACATTAAGAATGCATTTTTGAATGGATATATATCAGGTGAGGTTTACATGGAGCAACCTCAAGGGTTTGCAGATAATAAGTTTCCAAATTATGTTTGCAGGTTGAGAAGAGCCCTTTATGGTTTGAAGCAAGCTCCAAGAGCTTGGAATTATAGACTTGTAAAGTATCTTAATGACCTTGGGTATCAAAGTTCAAAGGCAGATGCAAGTTTACTTATCAAAAGAACAGATGAAGGTATGATCTACATTTGTATATATGTAGATGATATTATAATTACAGGTACCTCAAATGAAGGAATCAAGGAGGTGAAGAAGCTACTTGAGAAGGAATTCAAGATAAGTGATCTAGGAAAATTGTCATATTTTCTTGGAATGGAAATCACTTATGCAGAACATGGCATTTATGTATCACAAGAAAGGTATCTCTTGAATCTTCTAAAGAAGTTTAACATGGAGAATTGCAGAGAGGCATCTACACCATTAGAAGTCAATCATAAACTCAGTAGATATGATGGTGCAGAGTTCAAAGACATGAGGAAGTATCAATCTTTAGTGGGAAGTTTGATTTATGCAACTCTAACAAGGCCTGATCTTAGTTATGCAGTTGGTGTTCTTTCTCAATTCATGCATTGTCCAAAGGATCCACATTGGATTGCAGGTCAAAGAGTCCTTAGATATATCAAAGGGACTTTGAAAGAAGGATTGTATTATCCTTTTACATCAGATATAAAGTTAAGAGCCTATAGTGATTCAGATTGGGCAGGAAGTCAAGATGACAGAAGGTCTACTCATGGCTACATGATATACATTGGAGATAAGCTTGTGAGTTGGTGTTCAAAGAAACAACACACAGTGGCCTTATCATCAACAGAAGCTGAATACAAAGGACTTGTGGAAGCAGCAAAGGAAGTCATATGGATGCAGACATTATTCAAAAGCTTGGGAATTGATCAAGGTATACCCATTATTCATGGAGATAACATGAGTTCATTATATCTTGCAGCAAATCCTGTATTTCATGCAAGGACAAAGCACATAGAGATACAGTATCATTTTCTTAGAGAAAAGGTAATGGAGAAAGAGATTGAAGTGGTGTACACTTCTACAAAAGATCAAATTGCAGATATTATGACAAAAAGCTTGGATGGAGTAAAGACAAGTAAGTTCAAGGAGATGGCAGGAATAAAAGAGAAGAAGATTATGTGAAAAAGTCAAATCGTGCTAATTAGTGATTGAGGGGGAGCTGTTGGGGCTTCACTCACTAATTAGGCATGGATATATGAAGACATATGGAGACATATGATGGAGGAAAGAAGAAGTGAAGGAAAGACCTACAGAAAAATCAAGCCTAAGTGAAGGGACAATTTCACTATTGTAAATTAGTGCAAAATTAGAGTCTAGATTTGTAATTGATCTTTAGAACTTACGAGTTCAAGTCTAGATGAATGTAAACCATAGGTATATAAATTAATTTGAGTCAGAAACATGTAAGAGAGAACTAAATTTTGTAGTTTGAGGGAGTAGAGAAAAGTCGTGTAATTTCTGAGAGAGATGGTGAGAGAAAACTTCTGAGTCTGATAGAGTTTTCCATGACTGTGAGCAAAATTAGGCCAAGTCATTTTGTACACACCTTCTCTGATAATCAACACATGTTTGTGTAGAAGCATTGTGTCTAATTCCTATTGTACATTGAGTCTCAAGTCATTTCATATGACTATGAAAGTTAATTGACAGTTACGACTTTTCTGGCGCACATTTGACTGATCTTCTGAAGGTCAGATCTCGAAGCATGGTGTAAAGGTTTTTGTAAGTGATAGCTCGTTGGAAAGCTATAATCCTCAACTACATTTGGTCAAAAGATCTTTGAGAAACGGGACGCGTACTCAGAGAAATCAGTTTAAGAGTGAAGGTATGTCAAATCGATGAAGTACATTTTCAGTTTTCAGACATAGTGTAAAGGTTGATACAAAATCAGAGGATTGTGAAGTTATTGCTTGAAAGTTTTGTTTGTTATGTGTTGCTTAACACTAACAAGAACTTCTCTTAGCAAGTAATCAAAAGATTTGGCAAAGATTGAGCTAATACAGGTCAGATTGAAGGATTGAAGAAAAGGCGCAGATTTTGTGAAGTGAAATTTTGATTTTTACTAAGTTCAGAGATGAAGACTCATAATGTGAGTGTTGCTAAGCTAATGATGGTTATGGAGGTCTTCTAATACCACATTAGTTTAGTTCTTGTGGTGTTTATACACCAACAGATATGGTGTCTGCCACAGAATCCCCAAGTGGGATGGACTTCTTTTCAAGTATGTCAGATGTGTTGTCAAGTGGAACATCTGACATTGTGGAGAAAATACTCAAGCATTCATCTAGACGTAGACGGAATGCCTTCTCAATGTCATGGAGTAAAATAAATTCCTCTCCATCCACAACGATGCAGGAGAGATATTCAAGTTCCACCTCTGGTAATGTGGGCTCAGAGGGGTTGAGATTTGAAGGGGGGGCCTCCTCCATGCTTGATTGCACATGTAGTTTATCCTCAACACCACCAGGGAATTCTTGGTGGATTGTAATGCTTTCTTTGGAAAAATTTATGGCCTCTGGTTGAGGCTCATTCTTCTCCTTAACAAAACCCCCAGTGGCAAGGTTGGGGAGCTCAACAGGTGTAGGTTCCGGCTCCTCATTAATAATAAAATATGTTGTTGCAGTGTAGGATAGGTACTTTGTACCCAACCTCTTCTGCACAGAGTCATCTAGTAAGTGCCCAGCAGTTTCCGCAATTGCCATGAAGCGCTTAAGGCGCTTCATGAAGGCTTCATCGCCTCTATGTATGTAGAGTAGAAGGTCACATGGAACCCATTTACCCTCATAAGGTGGTATTTCTATAGAAAAACGCAAGATGTAGTACTCAAGGAACTCTATGATTTCCTTGAGCACATCAGAGTTCAGTTGAATTGTTTTGTCTAGATCAGGGACCCTAGACAGTAGGTCATACAAGTGGTTCTGACCTTTGAACTCAGTTGATTCCAAGAACTCATTGAAGAGTTCACGTGGACGTTTGAGTTGCAGGGTATTGGAGGATGCGGCAGCCATTGCGCGTGATGCTAGCTTGTGTGCGTACTCTGCTAGTGATTGTAGCTCTTCTTGGTTGCAAAAGTGAGAAATGAGAGAATAAGTGTTGCTTTTATAGTAGTTTCAAAATTTTAAAGTGAGTGGGACCCATTTTAAAACTAAAACTGATACCTTCAAATAAAACAATCATGCACATAACTCTCAGAAAAAAAACTTTTGCTCATAAAAAGATTGAACAGAATCATTAACCAGAATAAGATACACGACAACACAATAGAAAAAAAAAATTCTCAGAACTTTAAAATTATAATAAATTGCCATTGGAAAAACCAAAGATTTGGCAAATTGTACATCATATTGAGATCAAAAAATTTTACATGCTACATGTCTTGCATGTTAAATACATTGTTGCAGATGTAGGATTATAAATGGAACATAGGTGTGTGTACACTGTAGCACTCAAATAGTCCTTGAGCTATGACAATGAAAGTTGAGTTCCATCCACACTCCATTCAAGGAGGACTTTAATTTTATCCTCCAACCTCTTACCAATCTGCAGACAAATAGAAAACTTTAAATGAACATATTTGAGTGTAAGAATTTGTATAAACAAAAGAAGAAATACCATATGCTACTTACCTTATGCCCTTGTATTCTGAACTTTGATTGATCCAGATCCTCAAATCCCATGATTACTAGATGTTCTCTCACGTTGGCAAGAGTCCAATGATGATTTACTGAAATAACTTCCATTTCATTGTTGGGTAGATTTATCTTAATTTCAAATGAAATTAAAACACCCTCAGAACTTTGTAATGGTATCCATTCACCAAGTTTACACATCCAACGATCATAATAGAATCTAATGTACAATGAAGTACGATGTTTCAAGTATCGAAATCCTATGCCTGTTGCACCAATTTTACAAATGTATCTATCCCCTTTGGTGCATCCTTCTACAAGTCCCCATTTTTCACCTAGCAAACACTCTACCTGCTCATACGTGATATCTTTTAACATGAACATTGTTGACGTCTCTAGAATTGTGAATATCTGAAATAAATGTACAAAACAATGAACAGGAACACACCAGTGTAATCCTATAGATCTTGAAACTCTTGTAAATTTCAAAGAGTTGTGTATGTCCATCACCATCTTATGCTTCAAAGATGTTAATGTCCATACATCAGGTTGCGGCCACTCAAGCTTTAAGAGAGAATCTACCTTAATCATCTCTAACTTGCCAAAATCATTTGATGAAGAGGGTACAACATATGTATGTGTGTAAAAGAAAACTCTCTCACATAATAGCTGAGCAGGACGGGCTTGTGGAAAGACTATCGACCCAACATCTGCATGCAATGCTTGGAAAGTACCTGTAAGACTATGAAGTGGTTGTTCTTCCACCAAGGTAGAAGGAAATATGTCTACAACAAAAAAATACACAACTTAGCTAGGTATATTCTGAAATTTGGACAAAAGTCAATGAGTAATACTTACAGTTGATAGGATATCTCATTTTGTTTGAGTTTTCCAATTTCATGGTTGACATTGTGAACACATGTTGTACAATGGCAACAGTTTCACCATTTTTGAGCTTTTTGAAGCCTAGTAACTTCCCTTTCCAATGAAGATCCAAGTTTCCACGATCTCTCACACGGTGAGGACCAACACCAGAGGGTTGCATGTACACCCATGCACCTTTGCAGAACTCCTGTCCTAACCAAAATCCTTCTGGAGCCTTGATATTGTGACATTTTATCGCGATAACCTCATCTTTTGGACGTCTATGAGATTTAGGTTTCTCCATTAGAGATCAGGCTATGGAAATGACAGTAGGAATTCAAAGAAGATGATGCATAGAGAAAGAAATGGAGATGCAGGAGCTGCAATGGTGTGCTAGGGAGAGAAAGTAGTGGAAAGAGATGACTTTTTGGGACCTGGGTATGAAAATGGGAGGTTTTGGAGGGAGAAAGTTGCATTTTGAGTTATTTTTGAAAAAGTCACTTTTTTCACTTCAGTTCATGCAGGGATTTTGATTTAGAACCCAAAAATAGCACTTTTGATCCTAAAAAGTGTTTGGGGGACCATTAAATGGTGTTATGATGAGTTTTATAACTTTTTGAAAATTTTGAATTTTTGGGCCCAGGTAAGTTACGAGATTCCTTTCTCTCTCTAGAGGCAAAACCTGAACATAGGGGAATCCTGTCCCCTCATCCCCCTTCAGCCTAGTGATTTATAGGCTATAGACTGTGTCCACCACCCTCCTCTCATTGGTCCATCACTAATCACTCCTTAATCCAAAAGGCCCATGCAGGGTTCATTTTTTTCCCTAATGATACATGTGAGGTACATGAATTGAGAAGTAGTCGTGAATATTTAACCAAGCATTTAGGCTTGCTAAATGTACCAGCAACTCCCCTTCAAGCCTAAGATGCTTGAGTTTTCAAGCCTCCATGCTTTCCTTCAAACCAATCATGGATTTGAACTTGTTCAATTAGCCTCCATCTAATGCATTTGTCACCATATCTACACATTGTTGATCTATGGGATATATATATGAGAGTTGTTTCTACTTGATCATGATCTTTTCTCCCACATAATGGTAGTGAACTTCAATGTGTTTGGTCCTAGCATGATAGATAGTGTTGGAAGTAAGATGCAATGAACTAATGTTGTCTCAAAATATGTGCAAAGTAGAAGTATTTAACCGTAAATCTGAATATAGGGTCTTTATCCACATACCTTCTTTAGTAGCATTTGCCAATCCTTTGCATTCAACTTCACTTGATGAGAGAGCAACTATAGGTTTCTTCTTTGAAGACCATGAGATCAATTTGGTACCTGCAAATGTGAGATATCTTGAGGTGCATCTCCTATCATCTTTAGAATCTGCCCAATTGTCATCAGAAAATAATTTGACATCTATATTAGAGGTATAAGGGTAGTATGAACCTTCATTAATTATGACCTTCAAATACTTTAGGATTCTTTTAGTTCCTTGCATGTGAGGCTTACTTGGAGTGTGCATGAATTGACTTAGCACACTAACTCCATAACATATATCAGCTCTAGTTAGAGTAGCATAGTTCAAGCTTCCAACTAGGCTTTGGTAACTAGTTACATCTTCAATTAACTGACCTTCATGAGCAGTTAGCCTATGATTTATCTCCATGGGCGTACTTGAAATCTTTGTATTTTCCATCTTGAATAAGGAGAGCATATCTCTAATATAATTTCTCTAAGTTAGGAACATACCCCCTTCATGTATATACCACTTCCAAACCTAGGAAGTGAGTAAGCCAAGATAAATAATCTTCAATTCTTCTTTCATCTGAGCTTTGATCCTGTTCATTCCATCTACATCATTACCTATAATATGTCAAACACATATAAAAATATATATAACCTCTAGGTGATTCCTCTTTATGAAGAGGGAAGGATCTGTCCTTCTCACCATAAATCCATTATCCTATAAATAAGGGAGGAATCTATGATTCCAAGCTCTAGGAGCTTGCTTCATGCCATACATGACTTTCTTCAGCCTTCATACATTTTTTGGATATGTTTTATCTCAAAAATTAGGAGGTTGAGCCATGTATACCTCGTCAAAAATCCATTAGCAAAGCATTTTTAACATCCATTTCATAGATATTTCAATTTTAGGTAGATGCTACACTCATGAGTACTCTAATTGTATGCATTTTTGCAATAAGTAAGAATGTCTCTTCATAATCAATACCTCGGGTTTGAGCAAAACCCTTAGCCACAAGCCTTGCTTTGTACCTCTTAATTGAGCAATCAGAATTCTTCTTTGCCTTGTAAATCCATCTTGAGCCAGTGACCTTCATAGATGGTTTCTTGGGAACCAATTGCAAAGTCTGATTTTCATGTAGGGCTTCAATTGATTCTTCCATGGCATCTCTCCATTATGGCTTCTTCTTAGCCTCTTCATATGTTGATGGTTCTTTAGAGTTTGTATCGTGAGCAATATAAATGGAATGCTTAGTAATCAAGGAGTTTCATAAACATACCTTTGTAGCTTCTTTTACTCTCTAGTAGATCTCCTTATAGTTTGTTGAGATGATTTTTTCACATCTCTCAACTCCTGCAAGAACTGATTTCTCTTATTGGAGTCTTCTAACCATCATCATAATCACTTGAGTTTTCATGTGTATGCTCATTCCTCCTTGACAATGTTGGAAAGTCTTCCTCTAGGTCATAAGAAAGTTTGATTTTCTCACAATATCTTCAAGCTTTGCCTTTGGAGTTCCAAGAATTGATTTCTCTTCTTGGATTATTCTAACCATCATCATAATCACTTGAGTTTTCATGTGTATCCTCATTCCTCTTTCACAATCTTGGAAAGCCTTCCTCTAAGTCATAGGAAAGTTTTGTTTTCTTGCAATATCTTCGAACCAATATTTTCTTTTCATAAAAAACCACATCTCTACTAACAATGAAACCTTTATTAATTGGATTATATAGCCTATAAAATTTCTCATTAAGGTTAAAGCCAATGAATATACATTTCTATACCTTTGGATCCAATTTGCCTCTGATTTGTGAAGATATGTGTGCATATGCTATGCACCCAAAGATTCTACAATGATCAAGACTAGGTCTTCTTCCATTCCATGCTTCGTATGCTGTCATCCCATCCAATGCTTTTGGTGGGACTGTATTCATTAGATAGGTGGTTGTGGATATGGACTCTACCCATAGGTAATTGGGAAGCTTCTTCTCGTTTAGCATTGACCTTGCAGCCTCCACTATGGTTCTATTCCTCCTTTTTGCCACTCCATTTTTCTCTAGAGTATACCTAAATGTAATCTCTCTTTTGATTCCTCTCTTTTGGAGATAAGTATCAAAGTCATGGGAGAAATATTGTCCCCCTCCATCTGACCTTAGCCTCTTTAAAGTCTTTCCTATTTGATTTTCAACAAGTGTTATGTATTTCTTGAAACAAGAGAACACTTCATCTTTATGTTTCATTGGATGCCTTGTGTCATCTCCTATTTGGAATTCAAATCTATTTCTTGGATCCTCCAAGTTTGAGAGTAGAGCTATATTCCTCGCTACATAATTTGAGCAACCTGAGTCTATATAGAATACATGATCATCTTCTTTACCTTGCTTCATGGTCATATTCATAAGAAGTAATGAGTCCTCTTGAGTTTGATCATCTCCATAGTTGTTGTAATCTCTCCTTCCTCTGTATCCTCCTTGATACTTATTGTTGTTGTATGAGTTGTTGTAACCATTGTTATTGTTGAATCTTCCTCTTGAGCTTCCATAGCCTCCTCTCTTGTAGTCTCTTCCTCTTTGGTTTCTATGATTTCGTAAAGAGCTCCGAATAATGTGATTAGTTAAGCCACATATGTCACATGGAGAGGAGCTTTGAGATCCCCCTTGCCTCATCTTCCTCCTCTGCCTCTTCCTCCTGAACCTCTACCTCCACTTTGCTTGAGAGGTACTACCTTCATCATCAAACTTTTTACTCTTGCCTTTACCATCCTTACTCTTGTTCTTATGTGTATATATGGTAGATGATTTATTACCTTTTGATTGTCTCCATTCTTCATAAGCTTTGCCTCGTGTGAATAATTGTCCCATGAGGATGTTGAAATAAGGAACCTGCATATCCATGTAGAGGCCCATGGTTGTGGTGAAAGCTTCCCATTTGTCATTTGCCTTTATTCCATTGATCACTTGCCTCACTATCTGCTCTTCATCTATGAATTCTCCAATGCTCCCAATTTGATATTCTATGTCCATTTTGGTGACAAAATCAGTCGCACTTTGCTTGGGCATCTTCTTGAGTGTGAACTCCATCCATAGTTGGTTTTTTCTTGCCTTGGTACTTGATGAGAAGAATGCTTCAAGAGCATTCTAAGTCTCTTGTGAATTCTTGCAATTCTTGATGTGTGAAAGTTAAAAATCAGAGATTGAGTTAAGAATGTCTGACCCAGCTAGAGCATCCTTTGAGCACCATGTGGTTAATCTCTCTTTTTCTTCTTGAGTTGCTTGTCCTTTACTTCTAAGGATTGGCATCATCACATCTCTAGAAATGTAACCATAGAGGTTTCTTCCTTGAAGATAAGCTTCCATTCTAAGTGACCAAGCTGACTAATTACCTCAATACAATTTGTCTATCGATGAAGGAAATCCATCTCCTATGTTGATTTGTTGTTGGTCTGATACCACTATGAGGAGATGTTTGGGTATGCTCCACAGATGATTTGGTGCTGCACAAAACCTGCTCTACACCTACCAATTTTACTCCAAAGATGCTTAATAGAATCTTTTAACTTCACAATAATGTATATATAACAATTAGGTACTTTGGAACATCAATTCCAAAAGTTTGCATCAAAATAGGTAACTTGCATGTACTAGAAATGTGAGAAGACCTTCTATTTTGGGAATGCAAGTCCTCAATGTTTTGCTGAGATCTCACAATGTGGTATGAATTGACAACAGAGCTTTTCCACACATCTAATTGAAGAGTACATATAACTAGCACAAGTCATTTGTGAATTTAGAGTCACCATACACTAAGAAATAAACTTAGCAACTCAAGGGGTGCATTCGGACATTTTAGGAGCATGAAGATGTGTAAGACACGGTCAACATCTTCACTCCATATCTCTAGATTGGTTGACGAAAAATGAATGAAACTTGATATGTAGATAGCTCACCCTCTAACTATATCAAGTTAGAATGTAGCAAATGATTGAGTACAAATAGAGAAATTGATTCTGCAAAATCACCGAAATGATGAAGATGCAATAGAGAATAGTAGACAGAAATGAACTTGAAGAAATGTATCAAATTATGTATGCTAATGAACATATGATACAAGGGAAGTGTAAATATGGAGTACTCATACATATGTTGAGTGCAAGGTATGCTCAATGATGTAGGTCAATAGCTTTAAGAATTACTCTCTCCAACCAGCGACTAAAAACTTCTCTATCTATACTCAACTAGTGAGTTCGAATTTTGAATTTCCCTCACCTAAAACTGCTCCTACAGTTTAGGGGTGATTTGAATTGATTCCTTCTACCACATGACTTTTGATTTTAGCTCCCTAAACTGACGAGATTCCATATTCTCTAGCTTTTACATTTATCCAAAGGTAAATACACCTATATTGACAAGGTGTTCATAAGTGATCCTCCATGTGAGGTACATGAATTGAGAAGTATTCCTGAATATTTAGCCAAGCATTTAGGCTTGCTAAATGTACGAGTGGATCCCTCTCAAACTTTAGATGCTTGTGCCTTTAGTCCTTCATGATTTCCTACAAACTCATCATTGATTTGAACCTCTTCAATTTGCCTTCATCCAATGCCTTTGTCATCATATCTGCACATTGTTGATCTTTGGATATATGAGATTTGTATCTCCTTACTCATGATCTTTTCTCTGACGTAATGGTAGTGAACTTCAATGTGTTCGGTCCTAGCATGATAGATAGGTTTAGTAGAAAGATGCAATGAATTAATGTTGTCTCCAAGTACATGTGGAGTAAAAGTATTGAACCCTAAATCTGAATATACTTTATCCACATAGCTTCTTGAGTAGCATTTTCAGGTCCTCTGTATTCAACTTCTCTTGATGAGAGAGAAACTCTAGGTTGCTTCTTTTAAGACCATGAGATCAATTTGGTACATGCAAATGTGAGATAGCCTCACGTGCTTCTCCTATCATCTTTAGAACTTCTGCAATTTGCATGAGAAAATAATTTGACCTCTATATCCAAGGTACAAGGGTAGTATATATCTTCATTAATTGTGCCCTTCAAATACTTTAGGATTCTTTTAGTTGTTTCATGTGAGTCTTCCTTGGAGTGTGCATGAATTGACTTAGCACACTTACTCCACAACATATATCAACTCTAGTTAGAGTAGCATAGTTCAAGCTTCCAACTAGGCTTTGGTAAGTAGTCACATCTTCAATTAACTCACCTTCATGAGCACTTAGCCTATAATTTACCTCCATGGATGTACCTGCAACCTTTGGGTTTTCCATCTTGAATTTTGAGAGCATATCTCCAATATACTTTCTCTGCATTAGGAACATAGATCTTTTTGTATATACCACTTCCAAACCTAGGATGTAAGTGAGTAAGCCAACATCACTAATCTTGAATTCTTCTTTCATCTAAGCTTTGATCCTCTTGATTCCATGTGCATCATTACCTATAATGAATATATCATCCACATATACACAAACATATATGACCTTTGAGTGATTCCTCTTTATGAAGAGGGAAGGATCTTCCTTGCTCACCATAAATCCTCTTATCCTATAAATAAGTGACTAATCTATGATTTCACGCTGTAGGAACTTGCTTCAAGCCATACAAGGCTTTCTTCAACCTGTATACATGCTCTAGATATGTTTTATCTCCAAAACTAGGAGATTGCATCTTGTATACCTCCTCTAAAATCTAACCATTCAGAAAAGATTTTTAACATCCATTTAATTGATATTCCAATTCTTAGAAGATGCTACTCATGAGTACACTAATTGTAGGCATTTTTGCCCTAGGTGAGAATGTCTCTTCATGATCAATACGTTGGGTTTTAAAAAACCTCTTACCCACAAGCCTTGCTTTGTACCTCTTAATTGAGCCATCAGAGTTCTTCTTTACCTTGTAAATCCATCTCGACCCAATGACTTCATATATGGTTTCTTGGGAACCGATTCCCAAGTCTCATTTTCTTATAGGGCTTCAATTTCTTCTTCCATGGCATCTCTCGATTCTGGTTTCTTCTTGGACTTTTCATATGTTCATGGTTCTTTAGAGTTTGTATCCTAAGAAATATAAATGGAATGCTTAGTAATCAAGGAGGTGTCATAACCATACGCTTCTAGCTTCGTTTTCTCTCTAGCACATCTCCTTACAATTTGTTGAGATGATAACGCAACATCTCTCAAATCGTGCACTTTAGCTTTGCCTTTGCAGTTCCAAGAATGGATTTCTCTTCTTGGATTCTTTTGATCATTATTACAATAACTTGAGTCTTCATGTGTATGCTTATTCCTCTTTGACAATGTTGGAAAGTCTTCCTCTAGGTCATAGAGAAGTTCGATTTTCCTGCAATAATCTTCAAATCAAGATTTGTTTTCATCAAAAACATCTCTACTAACAATGAAACCTTTATTACTTGGATTATATAGCCTTTAACCTTTTTGATTAAGGTCATAGCAAATGAGTATATATATTTTTTGCCTTTGGATCCAATTTGCCTCTTATTTGTGAAGGTATGTGTGCATATGCTATGCACCCAAAGATTCTACAATGATCAAAACTAGTTCTTCTTCCACTCCATGCTTCATATGGTGCCATCTCATCCAATTCTTTTGATGGGAGTCTACTGATTCGATAGGTGGTTGTGAATACAGCCTCTGGCCATAGGTAATTGGGCAACTTCTTCTCATTTAGCATTGACCTTGCGACCTCCACTATGGTTCTATTCCTCAATTTTGCCACTCCATTTTACTTTGGAGTATACCTGGTTGTAATCTCTCTTTTGATTCCTCTCTCTTGGAGATAAGCATCAAAGTCATGGGAAGTTGAGGATAAAAAAAATTCATGTGAAACTTGCAAAACTAAGAGCAAAGCCGAAGAGAGTGGATGATAAATTTCACTTATGGGTAAAAATGAATTCAAATAGTGATGGAGAAGTTGCAATATTAGAGTATCCATTATTTATAACATTTAAATATAGAAGAGGGCGTTTTCTACACCTATTGGAGAGGAAATATCATATGCATCTTTCATAGAAAAAAAATATTCATACATGAGTCAAGTGATTGCATGTGAAGCATCACATTAATTTGAAAAGGAAAATACGTATAATGAATGGAAATATCCTAAACTAGAGAAATAGAATATTTAAGGACAATGAAACTCACACTTTGGAACTAATAACTATGAGTTCCCAAAGGATGGAGGCTTTAGGAACTTCGAGTGAAGAATGCTTTGTTAAATGGAGAGCTTCAGGAGAGAATCTTCAAGGAGTACAACCAAGGCTTTTAAGATCAACAGTTTCTGCATATATATATATATATATATATATATATATATATATATATATATATATATATATATATATATATATATATATATATATATATATATATATATATAGCTTAAGAAGCATCTTTATGGAATCAAGCAAGGACCAAGGGATTGGAATAGAAGAGTTTCTAATTACTTAGTGAAATGTGCATACAATTAGACGTGTGTAGATCTATCACACTTCCTCAATAGAGATGATGAAGCCATACTCATTTAGTAAATAGAAAAATTGGGAATGATTCCAAGATCTTTGATTGAGGGATCTTGAATAATGTGTTGGACATAAATACACCTTGGTTGGGGCCCAAGGATACCTCATGCTTCACAATGTATCTCTCTTGGGTCATCGTGGTGGCTTTCACTACTTTAGTCACTAACTCTAGAGTCCGTTCCTTAGTCAATGCTCGCTTAACCTCACCTGGTGTGCTAGTGGCAACCAAAAAGGTCAGAGTTGTCAATGTAGGGCTTCCATGCGTAGGATTTGTGATGGGTGCACTCCCTAGTCCTTCTATTGGCACATATAGAAGCTCTCTCCTCCTCTACTCACCTAATTGCACTTTCTCCCATACCCTAGCGTGTTCTTTTGTAGCTATTAGATTGGGGGCCATGTAAGGCTTATATGTTGCTATGCAATGGGATTCCGTAATCTTGCGATAAACCTTCTCTTCACCGTTTCATCATTGGGAGTGTTCACATAAATTTTTCAACCAATGTTTCCATTCTCTAGATATAATGATCAATGCTTTGGTTAACTCCCTGTCACAGATAGTCCATGTATTGGGCAAGTCTATCTTGGAACCCTTGTCTTTGGAACTTCGCCAAGAATGCATCTTTATGAAACCCTTGTCTTTTGAACTTCAAAAACTTGAATAAAGTTATTTCTGTCCTCATCCTAGAGGACTGAGAATCTTGGGAAGTCTCCTAGATGCACTAGAACTTGGTACGCCATTTCAAACAAAGGGTAAATCCTTGAAGCTCAAAACCCTTGGTTTCAAGAATTCTCGAGTCTCCTAACTTGGGCAGCAACTCTTCTGTGGTAGTATGTTCTTTCCTCCAACTCCTTCCATCTATTCGAAGATGCTTTGAATGACTCTAGGGTACATTTCTCTCAAGCTTCAGCCCTTCGAACGGCTCACTCTTTTCTCTCTATTCGAGTTTGTTTTGAGGAGAAACTTTCTTTGCTCATATACTAGGCACTGAGTCCAAGAGCTCAGCCAATGTGTGGCAGTAGGCGAACCTATGGCACTATCTTGTAGAGACATACCAAGCAATCCCAGTTAAGGATCACCAAAATGTTTAGGTCCTATGCCCGGGAAAAGAATGCACACATACAAATAGATTTGCTCAGTTTTTTGTACCTCACCAAGTTTCTTTCACCTCAAAGCCATTGGATGCATGCAATTACACTTACTTTTCAATCCCAAGTAGGATCGCCAAAATGTTTAGGTCCTAAGCCCAAGGAAAGAATCCGCATAGATGCCTATGTTTTTCCCAAACGCCTTGGAATTGGTCAACTTGTATTGCTTGGGGGCCACAATTGTATCTCTAATTGATAACTTCGTGCTCTCACCCACTAACTCGTACACACTCGTACTTATGTAGTGTCACTATTCCAAGCTCTCCTTCACTCATGCACACACTTCAATACACTTACATACCCTACTTCCTCGCCCACATATACCTAGACCTATGCACATTCACTCCCACATATACACTCACACATAGACATGCGCACACACCCTTATACACATTCATACTTACTGTCATCCTCTTCCACTCACTCTCTCTCATTCTACCTCTCATACTTTCTTTTTTCCTTTTCCCCAATCACCTCCTGTTTCACTTTTCCTCACTCACTTCCTCTTCCCCACTTTTTCTCTTTATCTCTTTTTCTCTCTTTCCCCCATGCACACCCACACATGCACTCAAACTTACACACGTACTCACATGCATATTCACCTTCACTTTCTTACACACCTTCTTCACACTCACACACATTCACTCCCTTACACACACATCTACACTCTCCTCTGCTATGACAACCCCTTCTTCCAATTACACACACCTCCCCTCGTACCACAGACATATGCCACAACACCAACACTCTCTTTCAGTCTTTTCTCTCTCACTCTTCTCTTTCTCACTTACCATATCGCACCCACTTACACATACATATGCTCTCACTCCCCTTTTTCTCTCTTTTTATCTCTCTCGTCCTCTTATCCTCTTTCTCTCGCTTGTTCTTTTTCACTCAGACACACACTTCCTATCTCTCTTTCTCTCTCTCACACACTCTCTTTTCTCTCTCTCTCCTTCTCTCTCTCATACACATACTCTCTCACACTCTTTGTAAGGGATTGAACTCACAACCTCTTGGTTAGGAATGTGATGGGCTAACCACTTGCCCCAAAAGCCATGGTTGAGGATTACTTCCTAATCCTCTCTCTTTAGGGTGTGGTTCAACCATCTCCTACCAGGATTATGTTACATTCTTCCCCCCTTGAACTCCCTCGGGAATGTACCCTGACCAGCTATGGGACTGGTAGGATGTACCCTGGATGTACCCTGGCAGGATGTACCCTGACCAGCTATGGGACTGGCAGGATGTACTCAATCAAGTTCCATCCAAGGATTCCCAAGGAATTCACACATTGCAAGCTAGCTCATTGGAAAGTTCGTTCCGAGAGCTTTCCAACGGTATATTACACGCCTCAATCTGACCTACGGATTGGGAGATACACCCCAATCATTGTAAGGTCCATCACTGAAATCGACGCGCGCCTTCCACAAATCCTACCCTTTCACATGGAGGATGCCCAAGCGCCTTTTTTAGAGGCCATTGGGTCATTCCACTTTGCCCAAGCCTACTTCCTAGGCTCTGATACCAATGTAAGGGATTGAACTCACAACCTCTTGGTTAGGAATGTGATGGGCTAACCACTTGCCCCAAAAGCCATGGTTGAGGATTACTTCCTAATCCTCTCTCTTTAGGGTGTGGTTCAACCATCTCCTACCAAGATTATGTTACACTCTTCACACACATACAATCATACACACATATACTCATACATACATATACTCATACATACATATACTCATACATACATATACTCATACGTACGCTTCAACTGGGCCATCTCTATACAAAAGCTTCTAAGTATGCAATCATATGATGGAAATCAAGTGAACAACTATATGCATACAAGGGCATGACTACCATTCCTAATGAAGTTGCATCGCACATGGGTCATATATCTACTCCTTGGGGCTCACGGTTGCGTGCATGCTCTGCACCTTTTTCATGATCAACGGATATTCACATACATCAGCAATCAAGTTGTACAAGTGTATTCATTGAGAGGTGCACCATTCATTTCAATGATTGTAAACACATTGCTGAGGTAAAGTGTTATGCGCAGTGAGATCATGAACACATTCTTATGACTCCAAAAATTCCTATGTGTAGAATGATGAAGCCCAACTCTCTTATATGCTAAAGCTTTAATAGAGGAAAGTATAAGCAAGAACTAATTTCAAATCGACCTTACATGCCCAAATGTGAGATGAGCTGTGCATTGCATAATTTCTTCTCCATAGATAGCACCTCTTTGCTTCTCTTCTAGATGGCTGTCCTTCCCCTTTTTCTTAAGCTCTGCCCCCTCTGTACTCCTCATAGCAGCTAAGCACGTAGGAGCAGCAATTTCATGTCACAATGTGACACCGATCTGGAGGGTTCATCCAGAGTAAGCCTTGACTTTGGAGCAGCAAGTTTGATACCTTTGCATCTTTGAGGTTCCTTCAACCCCTTCAGCCCAAGGTTAGCAAAAAATGGAGTGCCTCAAGATTCCCTAGTCAAATTTCTTGTAGGTCTTTTTTTATGCTCTCTACAACAATCTTGAACTCCACATGATCCTTGATGCTTGAAAGTAGCTCTATGCGCAATTCATGGTCTTCAATTTCTGTAACTCCATACGAACGCGTACCACCAGTTGCTTCACTGAAGACCCCCCCTCCGCCCGCTTTTTTTTCCTTAAAAGGCATTCTGGAGTGCTCCTGATAAATAATCTATTTGAAAGTTGAATACAAAACTGACAAGACGTCGGATTTGTTTTCCTTTTGAGTGAGGTGAATTCCTCTTGCTAGCTTCTCCACTCAAAAAATAAATAATCCTAACTTCCATTCTGCAATGCCTTTTCTCCCTTCAAATGATAAACCTCTGGTTTCTCTTTGCCCTTAGCACATAGCATTCCTTCCTTTTTAGCTACCATGCTCTCGTGCGCCACATATTCGAGATGCAAACAGATAGGTTCCCTGGACTTGCACTTTAAAGTAATATGAGATGGTATTATAGTTGATCATAGAAATTCCAAAACTCTAAGCACACAATCTGATTACTGCCTTAAGTGAACATCTTCTTTGATCTAGTGGACTCCACATAGTGCTTCTTCTCCCAAAATCTAATGGTGATTCATGGGTATCAACTATCATATGTGCCTAAAGTAAATAAAAATGAGCAAAAAGGCGATGAACACAAGTATATTTGCTACACGGAGGATTCAAATTTGAGCAGAAGATGCTTTCTCTCCCTTTATTTATCTTAAAGCACTGTTAGCGAAAATATTATCTCAGCTTATATTAGTGCTGTTTGGAAATCCCCAATATCCTCTTTTGCTAAGGTTCAAAAGGAATAGAATAAAATTAAAAAAAGGTTGTAAAAGGAAACCTTCCCATTAGGCTAATGTTGAAGGGGAGAATTTCCTTTTGGAAGTGTCTTCAAATGGGAACAACTCCTTTTCTTGTAGGGTGCAAGGGGCAACACTCCGTTTCATATATGGGCTAACAGGAAATTAACACTTATTATATAAAATATGATAACATAAACTATAGTATATATGCTTAGTACTATCTAGTTCAAGTTTCAACTAAGTCTTTAGATGTTGCAACTCGTAACTTGCTAGTTCAAACTTCAAACTTGAGCCCATAATCCAGTTGGTTACTTGATAGTCTAGTCATCACCTCATTGGTGTAGTTTGGTAGACTATAGCAAGTTAATAACTAGCTAGTTGAAAAATTGTCACTAATTAAGCCTCGACACTGGCCTCAACCCTCAACTGTGAGAAGTTAATGCACCAACCCTCAACTCATGACTCACAAAGTCACAGCCTATAGGTTGTTTGAATCATGAGTATTTACTATTTACTATTGAGCATGGAGAACTCATGCATGTAGGCTGCAAGCCTCTACGTCGCCTCCCAAGTCCCGACTCATACATGGCATTTACAGAGGTTTGAACTTTGGCGTGATATTTGATTGGATACATCATACAACATGCGAGAAGTTTTGGTCGTCCTCTTCCAATTGTAATGGCGGTGTGTCTGAAGCATTCTCTAGTCAGCTTTATAATGGAAACGTAGCATTTGTGTCTGAAACAGATAGTCTTAAAGCTGTAGTTACAATAAAATGACACTTCTATGGCATGCCTTTAGATCTTGTAAACTTCTTGAATCCACCCATGGCCCCAACACTGTACATGACTCACAGGTTGTTTGAATCATGAGTATTTAGTAATGAGCATGGAGAAATTGTTCAAACTTCAAAGTTAGAAACTATTGGATGCATCATGCATGCAGGCTGCAGCATGTCGCATGCACATTGGACATTCTTTGGGGTCTAGATAGTGGCATTTTTGGACGGTCTTGACTCCTCACTCAAGAAGCATTGTGTACACTGTATAAGCTTACATTTGGCATTCTTTCCTGGTGGTCGATGTCCAACTTTTCAGGGTTTCTTCAAGCTTTCCTTCCAGAATGATTAGAAGATTGTGCAGAGCTGGCATATAGATCTCTGCCTTGCATTCGTTGTCATGTATGATTCCTTATTTCAAAATTCCTAGTGTGCATATAGAATTCGTTTGATCCTGCATTATATGATTATGAAATTTATATAACTTTTCCTGCATTATATGATTATGAAATTTATATAACTTTTCCTCTTACATGCGGGATGGCTGTTTCAGTTCCTAATGATTGATGGAGGGTGTTGGAGCTGAGCAAGTAAGGAGAAATATAATCTCATTGATGCTCTCCCGCATTCAACAATCTAGGTAAAAGAGCAACAGTTGTTGATTGTTTTGCACTCCTCAGAGTACAAACCCTTTCAGCAGATTTAGCATTCGTATTTGTTTCAATGAGACCTTGAAACTTTACATGTTCAAAACTGTGGAATAGGTTATCGAACATCTATTTAACACTAATATTTGGGATTAGAGTGTCTGCAAATTTATATTGGATTGATGGAAGCCGTTGGAACTCACCACTTAGGGTAGAGTGTAACCTTGTTGATGCTCTCCCCCATTCAACAATCTAGGTAGAAATGCAAAAAATGCTGATTTCTCTGCACTCCTCGGAAGTTTGGAGTACAAACCCTTTCAACAAATTTAGCATTCATATTCGTTTAAATGAGACCTTGAAACTTTACATGTTGAGAACTATGGAATATGCTGTTGAACATTTGTTAAACACTACTTTTTTGGGTTATAGCGTCTACAAATTTATATTGGATTGATTGAGGGAATTAGAGCTCAACAAGTAGGGTAGAATATAATCTTGTTGATGCTCTCCTTTGTTCAACAGTCCAAGTAGAAGACCAATAGTTGCAGATTGTTTTGCACTCCTTGGAGTACAAACCCTTTTATCAAATTTAGCATTTGTATTCGTTTAAATGTGACCTTGAAACTTTACATGTTGAGAACTACAGAATACGCTATTGAACATTTGTTAATTACTAATGTCTGAGATTTGAGAGTCTACAATGTGTACAAGTTTATATTGGGTACTCATGTTGAGAACATTTGTTAAACACTAATGTCTGAGATTTGAGAGTCTACAAATTTATATTGGGTACTCGGGAAGTTCCTTTTGTCAAGGGTTGCACCATCATAGGAAAAGAATCCAGAGCTGGAGGACATCTTCACCTCCTATGTGGGGATCCATTCTCTATACATTCAAGAATCACCAAAAGCAAAAATCACCAAATGTCTATCTTCACCTCTTGCGTGGCGATCCATTTTCCATACATTCAAGGATCACTCAAAACAAAATTCTCATAATGTCTGAACAATATTTGTTTTGGCTATAAACAAACATAAACAATTAATTCCTCTATTTTCGAGTACGTGTGAAAAACACATACATCTATGGTATTGTTTGAAGTTTCTTGTCATGTTCTCTTTGCAGGTGTGGGAGTCCTATATCAATAACTACATACAAAGATGATTTAATATTGATGAATATTATCAATGAATAAAGTAAGAGCATCTTTATCATCATCTTTGTGGGTCGCTTAATGTTCGAGCAAGCTCTGCATAACGAAATATTGTTTGAAACTATGGACAATCAATCCTTTGTTGCAAAGCTCTAAGTAATTCGCATAGCAGTAATAACACCACCTTCGCGGATCATTTTCTATCAACTCAAGGTTGAAGCTCGCATGTTATGTCTGGTAGCTTGTAAGGCATAGCCTCTAATGTAATGGATTCAATTGGACCTCTTCCCCATAGAAAATCTAAATTTTGAAATTCCTCTTGGGTGAAATCTCGACCCCCACTTACTGGAATGAGGGCTATGTTGCGTAGGTATTATCCATATCTACATTCTTTTAACACATAATTATAGGCTCTAAAGACAATCATGTTTCTTTGCTTTTTCATGCAATGCATACGAGGAAAGCAGATGCATGATTGCCTTATTCTTGAACTCATGCAAAATTATGCAAAATTATTTAGCATGATGAATGCTCCTACTTTTGCCCATGCTATTTGGCATGTTCATTGCATTTGTTTACCATCTCATTCAATGTCGGTGTTTTATTCATAGTTATTTAAATTGAGCATGAAACAGACTATGTTATTTCTATTTTCCTCCAGTAGTTGAGGTAGATGTGGGTTTATCATAAAAGTTAAAAAGAATATATATTATGTTCTAATCATTTTTTATCATTGTGATTGCATCAACCGTGTATGAAAATAACTATTGAGATCTAGTTCAAAATATAATACGATCACATGCATAGATGCTTTACCATTTTTTTGGATAAGTAATCATAAATGAGCTTGTGGATAAGTAAGTATGAATGAATAATTAAAAAGTCATGTCCCATTCTTTCTAGCATGTTTATCTGTAGAGATTTTGCATGGGAGGCTAAAGATAAAATCTATCAAAACTAAATGATCTCTTTCTTGCCTTTATTTCTAGCATTCTTGGTATATTTTTCTTCGGTCATTTAAAGGTTTCAATTTCAAAGATGCATAAGATAAGAACAATATTTAGCAGCCACATAAGTTCAAAATTTGGATTAGACACCTTGATGTCTTAACAAAAGAAGTAAAAATCAAATATAAAGGTAATATATCTGTGTTTTTTTTAAGGAAATGGAACAGATATTGTTTAGGATATTTAAAAGCAAAGCTTTAAATATGGACATATTCATTGATTCTACTCTACATTGACCATGGATGTTTTATATTGCTAAATTGTGTATGTTGTATTGCTTAATATTGATTTCAATTAGGAAGTCTTCATGAGAGAAAAGCATGGAATCTCTTCATTGATTGTGATTTATCACTGTGCACTTGCATACACTTACATACCCTACTTCCTCGCCCACATATACCTAGACCTATGCACATTCACTACCACATATACACTCACACATAGACATGCGCATACACCCTTATACACATTCATACTTACTGTCCTCCTCTTCCACTCACTCTCTCTCATTCTACCTCTCCTACTTTCTTTTTTCCTTTTCCCCAATCACCTCCTCTTTCCCTTTTCCTCACTCACTTCCTCTTCCCCACTTTTTCTCTTTCTCTCTTTTTCTCTCTTTCCCCCATGCACACCCACACATGCACTCACACTTACACATACTCACATGTATATTCACCTTCACTTTCTTACACAACTTCTTCACAGTCACACACATTCACTCCCTTACACACACATCTACACTCTCTCTTCTGCTATGACACCCCTTCTTCCAATTACACACACCTCCCCTCGTACCACAGACATATGCCACAACACCAACACTCTCTTTCACTCTTTTCTCTCTCACTCTTCTCCTTCTCACTTACCATATCGCACCCACTTACACATACATATGCTCTCACTCCCCTTTTTCTCTCTCATCCTCTTTCCTTCTTTCTCTCGCTTCTTCTTTTTCACTCACACACACACTTCCTATCTCTCTTTCTCTCTCACACACTCTCTTTTCTCTCTCTCTCTCTCTCACACACACACACACTCTCTCTCACACTCTTCACACACATACAATCATACACACATATACTCATACGCACGCTGCAACTGGGACATCCCTATACAAAAGCTTTTCAGTATGCAATCATATGATGGAATTCAAGTGAACAACTATATGCATACAAGGGCATGACTACCATTCCTAATGAAGTTGCATCACACATGGGTCATATATCTACTCGTTGGCGCTCATGGTCGCGTGCATGCTCTGCACCTTTTTCATGATCAACGGATATTCACATACATAAGCAATCAAGTTGTACATGTGTATTCATTGAGAGGTGCACCATTCATTTCAATGATTGTAAACACATTGCTGAGGTAAAGTCTTATGCGCAGCGAGATCATGAACACATTCTTATGACTCCGAAAATTCCTATGTGTAGAATGATGAAGCCCAACTCTCTTATATGCTAAAGCTTTAACAGAGGAAAGTATAAGCAAGAACTAATTTCAAATTGACCTTACATGCCCAAATGTGAGATGAGCTGTGCATTGCATAATTTCTTCTCCATAGATAGCACCTCTTTGCTTCTCTTCTAGATGGCTGTCCTTCCCCTTTTTCCTAAGCTCTGCCCCACTCTGTACTCCTCATAGCAGCTAAGCACGTAGGAGCAGCAATTGCATGTCACGATGTGACACCGATCTGGAGAGTTCATTCAGAGTAAGCCTTGACTTTGGAGCAGCAAGTTTTATACCTTCGCATCTTTGAGGTTCCTTCAACCCCTTCAGCCCAAGGTTAGCAAAAAATGGAATGCCTCAAGATTCCCTAGTCAAATTTCTTGTATGTCTTTTTTTATGCTCTCTACAACAATCTTGAACTCCACATGATCCTTGATGCTTGAAAGTAGCTCTATGCCCAATTCATGGAACGAGGACCACCAACTGCTTCACTGAAGACCCCCCCCCCCTTTTTTTTTTAAAGACATTCTGGAGTGCTCCCGATAAATGATCTATTTGAAAGTTGAATACAAAACTGACAAGACGTCGGATTTGTTTTCCTTTTGAGTGAAGTGAATTCCTCTTGCTAGCTTCTCCACTCAAAAAATAAATAATCCTAACTTCCATTCTGCAGTGCCTTTTCTCCCTTCAAATGATAAACCTCTGGTTTCAATTTGCCCTTAGCACATAGCAGTCCTTCCTTTTTAGCTATCATGCTCTCGTGCTCCACATATTCGAGATGCAAACAGATAGGTTCCATAGACTTGCACTTTAAAGTAATATGAGATGGTATTATAGTTGATCATAGAAATTCCAAAACTCTAAGCACACAATCTGATTACTACCTTAAGTGAACATCTTCTTTGATCTAGTGGACTCCACATAGTGCTTCTTCTCCTAAAATCTAATGGTGATTCATGAGTATCAGTTGTCATATGGTCCTAAAATAAATAAAAATGAGCAAAAGGCCATGAACACAAGTATATCTGCTACACCGAGTATTCAAATTTGAACAGAAGATGCTTTCTCTCCCTTTATTTATCTTAAAGCACTGTTCGCGAAAATATTGTCTCAGCTTATATTAGTGCCGTTTGGAAATCCCCAATATCCTCTTTTGCTAAGGTTCAAAAGGAATAGAATAAAATTAAAAAAAGGTTGTAAAAGGAAACCTCCCCATTAGGCTAATGTTGAAGGGGAGAATTTCCTTTTGGAAGTGTCTTCAAATGGGAACAACTCCTTTTTATGTAGGGTGCAAGGGGCAACACTCCATTTCATATATGGGCTAACAGGAAATTAATACTTATTATATAATATATGATAACATAAACTATAGTATATATGCTTAGTACTATCTAGTTCAAGTTTCAACTAAGTCTTTACCTGTTGCAACTCGCAACTTGCTAGTTCAAACTTCAAACTTGAGCCCATAATCCATTTCGTTACTTGCTAGTCTGGTCATCACCTCATTGGTGTAGTTTGGTAGACTATAGCAAGTTAATAACTAGCTAGTTGAAAAATTGTCACTAATTAAGCCTCGACGCTCGCCTCAGCCCTCAATTGTGAGAAGTTAATGCACCAACCCTCAACTCATGACTCACAGAGTCACAGCCTATAGGTTGTTTGAATCATGAGTATTTACTATTTACTATTGAGCATGGAGAACTCATGCATGCAGGCTGCAAGCCTCTACGTCGCCTCCCATGTCCCGACTCATACACGTCATTTATACAGGTTTGAACTTTGGCATGATATTTTCTTGGATACATCATACAACATGCGAGAAGTTTTCGTTGTCCTCTTCGGATTGTAATGGTGGTGTGTCTGAAGCATTCTCTAGTCGGCTTTATAGTGGAAACACAGCATTTGTGTCTGAAAGAGATAGGCTTAAAGCTATAGTTACAATAAAATGACACTTCTACGGCATGCCTTTAGATCTTGCAAATTTCTTGAATCCACCCATGGCCCGAACACTGGACATGACTCACCGGTTGTTTGAATCATGAGTATTTAGTAATGAGCATGGAGAAATTGTTCAAACTTCAAAGTTAGAAACTGTTGGATGCATCATGCATGCAGGCTGTAGCATGTTGCATGCACATTGGGAATTATCTGGGGTCTAGATAGTGGCATTTTTGGATGGTCTTGACTCCTCACTCAAGAAGCATTGTGTACACTATATAAGCTTACATGTGGCATTCTTTCTTGGTGGTCGACGTCCAAATTTTCAGGGTTTCTTCAAGCTTGCCTTCCAGAACGATGAGAAGATTGTGCAGAGCTGGCATACAGATCTCTGCCTTGCATTCATTGTCATGCATGATTCCTTATTTCCGAATTCCTAGTGTGCATGTAGAATTTGTTTGATCCTGTATTATATGATTATGATATTTATATAACTTTTCCTCTTACACGCGGGATGGCTTTTTCAGGTCTTTAGGATTGATGGAGGGCGTTGGAGCTGAGCAAGTAGGGAGAAATATAATCTCATTGATGCTCTCCCTCATTCAACAATCTAGGTAAAAGAGCAACAATTGTTGATTGTTTTGCGCTCCTCAGAGTACAAACCCTTTCAACAGATTTAGCATTCCTATTTGTTTAAATGAGACCTTGAGACTTTACATATTCGAAACTGTGGAATAGGTTATCGAACATCTATTTAACACTAATATTTGGGATTAGAGTGTCTGCAAATTTATATTGGATTGATGGAGGCCGTTGGAACTCACCACTTAGGGTAGAGTGTAATCTCTCCCTCATTCAACAATCTAGGTAGAAGTGCAAGAAATGCTGATTTTTTTGCACTCCTGGGAAGACTGGAGTACAAACCCCTTCAACAACTTTAGCATTCATATTCGTTTAAATGAGACCTTGAAACTTTACATGTTGAGAACTATGGAATATGCTGTTGAACATCTGTTAAACACTAATTTTTTGGGGTTAGAGCGTCTACAAATTTATATTGGATTGATTGAGGAAATTAGATCTCAACAAGTAGGGTAGAATATAATCTTGTTGATGCTCTCCCTCGTTCAACAGTCCAAGTAGAAGACCAACAGTTGCAGATTGTTTTGCACTCCTTGGAGTACAAACCCTTTTATCAAATTTAGCATCTGTATTCGTTTAAATGTGACCTTGAAACTTTACATGTTGAGAACTACGGAATACGCTATTGAACATTTGTTAAACACTAATGTCTGAGATTTGAGAGTCTACAAATTTATATTGGGTACTCGGGAAGTTCCTTTTGTCAAGGGTTGCACCATCATAGGAAAAGAATCCAGAGCTGGAGGACATCTTCACCTCCTATGTGGGGATCCATTCTCTATACATTCAAGAATCACCAAAAACAAAAATCACCAAATGTCTATCTTAACCTCTTGCGTGGCGATCCATTTTCCATACATTCAAGGATCACTCAAAACAAAATTCTCATAATGTCTGAACAATATTTGTTTTGGCTATAAACAAACATAAGCAATTAATTCCTCTATTTTCGAGTACGTGTGAAAAACACATACATCTATGGTATTGTTTGAAGTTTCTTGTCATGTTCTCTTTGCAGGTGTGGGAGTCCTATATCAATAACTACGTACAAAGATGATTTAATATTGATGAATATTATCAATGAATAAAGTAAGAGCATCTTTATCATCATGTTTGTGGCTCGCTTAATGTTCGAGCAAGCTCTGCATAGCGAAATACTGTTTGAAACTATGGACAATCAATCCTTTGTTACAAAGCTCTAAGTAATTCACATAGCAGTAATAACACCACCTTCGCGGATCATTTTCTATCTCTCAAGGTTGAAGCTAGCATGTTATGTCTGGTAGCTTGTAAGGCATAGCCTCTAATGTAATGGATTCAATTGGACCTCTTCCCCATAGAAAATCTAAATTTTGATTTTCCTCTTGGGTGAAATCCAGACCCCCACTTACTGGAATGAGGGCTATGCTGCGTAGGTATTATCCATATCTACATTCTTTTAACACATAATTATAGGCTCTAGAGACAATCATGTTTATTTGATTTTTCATGCAATGCATACGAGTAAAGCAATGCATGGATTGCCTTATTCTTGAACTCATGAAAAATTATGCAAATTTATTTAGCATGATGAATGCTCCTACCTTTGCCCATGCTACTATTTAAACATGTCCATTGCATTTGTTTACCATCTCATTCAATGTCGGTGTTTTATTCATAGTTATTTAAATTGAGCATGAGACTGATTATGTTATTTCTATTTTCCTCCACTAGTTGAGGTAGATGTGGGTTTATCATAAAATTTAAAAAGAATATATATTATGTTCTAATCATTTTTTATCATTGTGATTGCATCAAACGTGTATGAAAATAACTTTTGAGATCTAGTTCAAAATTTAATACGATCACATGCATAGATGCTTAACCAATTTTTTGGATAAGTAATTTTAAATGAGTATGTGGATAAGTAAGTATGAATGAGTAATTAAAAAGTCATGTCCCATTCTTTCTAGCATGTTTATCTGTAGAGATTTTTCATGGGAGGCTGAAGATAAAATCTATCAAAACTAAATGATCTCTTTCTTGTCTTTATTTCTAGCATTCTTGGTATATTTTGTTTCGGTCATTTAAAGGTTTCAATTTCAAAGATGCATAAGATAAGAAAAATATTTAGCAGCCACATAAGTTCAAAATTTGGATTAGACACCTTCATAACTTAACAAAAGAAGTAAAAATCAAATGTAAAGGTAATATATCTGTGTTTTTTTAAGGAAATGTAACAGATATTATTTAGGATATTCAAAAGCAGATATTATTTAGGATATTCAAAAGCAGAGCATCAAATATGGACATATTCATTGATTCTACTCTACATTGACCATGGATGTTTTATATTGCTAAAGTTTGTATGTTGTATTGCTTAATATTGAGTTCAATTAGGAAGTCTTCATGAGAGAAAAGCATGGAATCTCTCCATTGATTGTGATTTATCACTGTGCACTTTGTTATGTGTTGCATTTGGCTTGTTCCACCCTTTGCTGAGTATCTATATATTTGATATTTCATGTTACAAGGTCTTGTCAAGAGGATATCTTGCAAATTTTTGTTCATGATGTTTGTGTTTATTGCTATATGTTGCATTTAACTTTTCTGACTTTTCTAGTGACTAATCTCTAGTTTCTATTCTCAATAACTATCTAATTATATGTGGCTGTATTTTTTGTGCAGAATTTGTGATCAAAGAACATAAAAGAATCATCCATTTTCATGTAATGGATCATAAAACCAATCAAACATCTTTGGAGAAGTATGGAACTTTAATAAAGGGAACTTCTAAAAGGCAAAAATATCCATAGAAACGCATAAGGTAGGCACAAGTAATATCATTGATGTGAATACACAACCAATTAATCTTGGTCTCAAATGGCACAATGGGAATAGTCTATCAAAAATCCCGAACATCAAAGAAACGATCGACTATCAGGTTAACCTCAACAAAAAGTGGTGCCTGTCATGGACGCGGCTTCGGTGGGACATGAAGTTCATGGCTATCTGGCACCCCCTCATAGAAATCAAAAAGTCTGTCCTCTTATGGCAAATTCTTCATCACGGAATCTGGACCAACCTTAAGGGTAGCAAAATTTGTGGGATCCCTCCCTGGTGCAAACGCTGCCACCGGTCTATCAAAGATGTTTCACACATCTTCTTTACCTGCCCCAACTCCAACAGACTCTGGCAGGTGGTTGGAAAGAGAATTAGACTTCAAAAACGTCTCAGTTGGCAGCAAGCCCTGCTGGGAGAAGCGATCGGCTGCTCCGCGACTCTCTGGAACGCCATCAGAGGGGAGGTTCTATGGAAAATCTGGCGGGAAAGATGTGCTTTCAACTTCGGTGACTCCCCCAAGGAGTGGTCAATTGAGAAATCGTTGTTCCTCCTTGGCAAAAGGATTGTCAACTGTAAAAAATCCCCCCTCTTTAGGCATCATCAAGTACTCCTTTTGATCGATAACAAGCTTAAACCTAAGTGGGCCCCACATGAGGGTGATGAAAGGGTAATTAACCTTCTTTGTAATGTCATCTAAGCTCTGTAAAAGCTTCCCCTGCTTTGTGGGATTTGGGGGGTCCCGTGGGCACTAGTCCCCTTCTCTTGTACTTTTCTTTATTTAATTCAAGTCCGGGAGAGTAGGCTATTGCCGAACTTCCTTTACATTAAAAAAAAAAAAAGTGCTCGAAGAAAGCAATGGAAAAATGAATGGTTTGAGCAGTTTAAACCATGGTTGATTTATGACGATAAAAAGGTCAGACTTTTTTGTGCATATTGCATGCATTATCGACATGCTAGATGTAGTTATTCTAAAAGAGGCTCCAAAAATTTCAAAACAAGTAATCTCATTTCTCATGCTCAAACCCAATGTCATAGGGATGCTAGAAATGCAAATGTTTTTGGTAAGGCAACTATGCAAAAGGGTTTGCAAAAAATGCAAAATATTCGAGAGGAATCTTTGCATAACTTGTTCAAGGCAGCATAGTTTATTGGAAAGAATAACTTATCATTTTCATTAAATCCATCTTTGCTCTCTTTGATGTAATCATTGGATGTGAAGTCAATGATAACTGTATATAATATGACAAATCTTGTGTAGAAATATTACATTGTATTGGAAAATCAATAATGCAGGATAATATAAAAAAAGTGAAAGAAAGTCTGTGGTTTGGAATTATGGTGGATGAATCAACTGATATTTCAATTCATCATCACTTGGTAATTTATTTATCTTACTTGGAAGATAATTGCATCCCTTGTAATGCATTTTATATGATTATACATACTAATGACAGTACAACAAAAGGGATTTTTGAAACCATTATGAAAGAGTTGGAGAATATAGGTTTTGATTTTTCTAAGTTGATTGCATTTGGTTCTGATGGATGTAGTACTATGGTAGGTAAAAAACGAGGTGTTGCAACATTATTGAAGAAAGTAAATCCAATGTTGACATCAATACATTGTGTTGGACATCGAACCAATTTTGCGATATCTGATACGAGCAAAAAAAATGATTATAACCAAAAAATAGATATGTTGATAAATAGTATTGCTAATCATTTTTCCAATAGTAGTAATCGAATGGGAAATTTCAGGGATTTGCAAGAAGAGTTTGATTGTGAAATTTTAAAGATGCAAAGTATTTTTGAGATTTGATGGCTTAGTCGTCACAATTGCATTAAAAAACTTTGTAAATCTTTCTATGCATAGCTCTTTGCATTAGAAAAGGAAAGGAGAGACTTGTATTTTTTTTGAGCACTTTTGAGTGCATTTATGCATTGCATTTTCTTACTGATATATTGGGAAAAATAACAGATTTGAGCTTTATGTTCCAATGAGATTATGTTGATAAAACCACAGTTCATGGTTTGGTTTCAAGCACAATTTTGTGCATTCGAGATGAATTTTTGGATGAAAGGGATATTGATTTAAATGCAGCTCAACAGGGTATTGGAGCGTTTCCAATTATTAGTGAATATAAAGTAAAAAATGGTTATATGTATGCTTTTGGTTCTTCTTTGAAAGGAGATATGTTTTTTGGAAAAAAAATAAAAAGGGATATAGAAGGTGCTGATTTGCAAACTGCACTAGACTTTCAATTCAATTATGCAAAGAAGTTATGTCAAAGCCTTGAAAAACGTTTTGTTGATAACTCTATTATGCATGCAGTCAAAATTCTACTTCCAGCTCAACATCCTCTCCATGAAAGGTTGTTAAAGGAGTATGGAAAAATTGAATGTGAAAAAATAGTTGATTTTTATGGAAATGCAAAGCTATTGGAGAATGTGCTCATTGCACCTATCATTGATGAAGAAGCTTTTAAAATTGAATTCAAGAAATTCAAGCATCATGCAAAAGTTGATTTTGCAAAAGTGAGTTTAATAGAGGTTGATTCTATGCTTGTGAATAGTTCTACTTGGAAATATGCATATCCAAATATTTTGAAAGTGATACAAATTGCTCTTGTGCAATGCTGTAGCATTGCAATATGTGAACAGGGATTTAGTGCACGTACACAGATAAAAAGAATATGGAGAAATAGATTGGAAATTGAAAGTTTGAATGCATTCATGAACATTGTTATTGAAGGAAAAGAAGATCATGATTTCTCAAATTCAATGGAATTATGGAAGGCAGAAACAAATAGACATTTATTTACTCAAGGTGCTTTTTCAAGAATCAATGTATAACTATGTGAATGTATGAATTTTTGTGGATGTAAATACTTTTTGAGGGTTTTATAGACATATTCACTATTTGTTTACATGTTCAAGTATTGAAAAGGAGTTCTAACTAATTTGCATTCAAGTCTCGACACTCAAGTCACAACCTACAGGTGGTGACACTTTTTTATTTTGGCTGAATATATGTGGAGTACTTGAATATACATTAGTTTTTCTCAATACTCTGAAATGATGATATTTTCAAAGCTTGTGTAAGGTCTTAAATGTTGAGACTTATACCATTAGCACTCAAGTGATGCTTTTTAGTTTTATCTTTGTTTTGTATAGTTTATGGAATGTGGCATAACACATTTTATTGCATCTAGAATTATGATAGAGAACGTAACTAATTGGAATGCAGTTTTAAGTTGCATAATTGGAGTTTTTCTTGAGCTATGTATCCATGATATTATGGTGATGAGAGGGCTTTCAAGAATTAATTTATTGGATTTGATTTTTTATGAATTTGATGGATGTGGTATACTTGTAATTGAATTGTTTTGGTTTAGCTTATTGTTTATATGTTTAAATCTGAGTCCCTCTATATGCCCATCAGTGCGTCTTATCATGAAGAAATACTCTTTAGGAATTGCACTAGATTTTCTTCATATTTATTTTCAAGCATATTTTTGTATGTTTTGATTACAAATAGAAAACATGAGAAAAGAAATATGGGACTTTCTGTAGTAGGCTAGCATAAAGTACATGTATGATACACATGCTTATCTTTTGTATGTGAAGAAAGGACATGTTTATACAAAAGATTTATATATTTTTTTGCATTGCATTATATAAATATGATTCACACTAGTTCTTTGTATTGCATCACTTGAGTGTGAGTATTTGGACTTCACATATAGCTTTAATAGATCTCAAAGTTCTGATGGGAATCTCTTTGTAGTTAGATTTCTCTATTTTTTTTATTTTCAAGCATTTTTATATATGGTATTGGTTATGATAGTGGTTATATGTATGTTTTTTTTCAATTTTATATCTGTGGTTTTGTGTTTATTGTGTGTTACATATATGGTCATATTTGCATGGATGTGTATTTTGGTGAATGCATTTCTTTGCAAATATATGAATGTAGCATTTTTATGGTTGTGTGTGCATGTACAAATATACATACATAATAGCATATGTGGAAGTGTACATATAAATTTTTAGTTTTCTCCCTGAATATATGTATGTGAATATTTGTGCTTGTGTATGTAAATAATGTGTTTTGATGTAAATAATACAATGTGTTTGTGTATATGAATGTTCTTGTATGTGAATACCTAAATGTGCATATCCTTAAGTAAGAGCGTGTAAATCTATGGTGCATAAGCATGCACATATTTGGATGTGTGCTGTGGCATTTTTTGTTTAGTATAGTCCTAGGTGGATGCTCGAATGGTCAATATTTTGGTGCAAGTTCCCTTTGTCTATGCATCCATTCTTCATAGAAGAACTCATTGATATCTAGTAAGCTTCATGGACACATGTCCATAATTGAGGTCAATGGCCAGCATCATCTTGATTCTATTGTGCTTGTTTGCTGTCTTTCAAGTAGAAGTAGAAGACAACAGCAAAAAATACCTTATCAATGTCAAGGTTGCCCTAGAAGCTAGGGAAATGAGCCAAATTCTTAGAAACTAGAACCATTCATCATTTACAAAACCTTACAGTGATCCATCCAGCATCTCACTTGGAGGAGTTAGTTGCAGCAACAACAGGGTTATTGCGATCACTCTCACCTCATCAAATCTAGCAGGTATGTACATTTTCTTGGTATAAATAAAGTTCGACATTTTGTCTCTTCTCAGGTTAAGACCTCTACTACGATAACATAACAGTGGGATGATCGCCTTTAAGTTCGATGAAATCAAGACATTCTTCAAGCATTAGAGTGTAAAACAAATAATTTTGTACATCTCCTAATCATGTAGGTTTTTTCAAAGTTAGTATTAATTATGCAATTTTTCAAAGTTAGTATTAATTATGCAAATGTCACTTAGTACAATATTCACTTTGGGTTCTACAATCATCAATGGATTAGTAAGATCTTATGTTAAGTTGAATGTGGAGGTCATCTTAATGTAGTTGTTAACAAGCCATTCCTATTGTTTTGAATGTGAATAACTTGGAAATTTGAGAGTTTCTAGAACTTTGGTTGGATTCATGCAGGAAAGCTACCAGGAAATGTTGCAAATTGTATGTCCTTATTCAGAGTATAAGGACTAGTGTAAGGAAACTCCTCACCCTTTCTTAGTGTTTGGGCTAATCCATGGAGCACTGAGGGAAAAGTACCATGTTATAAGCTTTTTTACGTAGCTCTCTTTGTATGAGTAACCGTATCCAACTTATTTGTAGTTAAAATATGCAATGTTCCTCTAATTATGAAAAATTATTTTTGATGCACTAATTCATTTCAAGACTTCCATCCAATCCCAACACAACACTTTTTCTTTTGGACACATTGGGCTAGACATGCTATTTGCCATTTAGACTCATAGGCATTATAATACTTGAATACAAAAATTATTAATTGTGTGATAAAATATTTATATTTTGTTCATTGTATGAGGTGTGAATTTATAACATGTCATCCCTTAAAGTCTTAATATCCAAGTCTCTATGATGTTTCTGAGCAAAACTAGTGAGTTATCTATATCACACACATTTAAACATCCTTTGAAAAAACATATATACGAGGAATCAACACCACCAATTGCATGATATGTTTCTGCTACATAGATTTGTAGGTCATGTTTCCACAAACGTTATTCTTCTGTAGAAAGATGGAGCAATGTGCTTGAACATAAACTTATATGTAAGTGTTGATGATGAAGAACAAGTAAGATTTTGTGAAGTGCCTATATGACTAATCTTAGGAATTATAGCTTTAGGTGGGTGTGTGTGTATGATTATTAACTTGATTTCTGTGCTAATTTTTATTTTTAAAGTTTAATTTTCTTAATGGTGCTTTTCCCAGTTATCAGTTAAAAGAAATGAAAGAGGAGAAAAGTGTCGTGTTTATATATTATTGAGGAAGCAAAATGTTGCAACCATTGAGGTAGTATGTATAATGCTATCCTCTCACTCCATTCTAGTTTGGATAGTCCAGTTCCTTTTTCTTTGGTGCAACTAGGTGTGGTTGTGGACATATGCATAGGGGCACTATACCTCTATCAAATGCTTCCATTGCAACATCTTGTATGTATATCTTAAAAAAAGTTATGTGCACACACACACACACACGCACGCACACACACACACACACACACACACACACACACACATATATATATATATATATATATATATATATATATATATATATATATATATATATATATATATATATATATATATATATATATATATATATACACACACACACACACACAACATCAAATCAGATCATTTTAATGAAACATCAAATAGGGCTTAAATATTCCATCTTTTATTTACTTGATCTCATTTGTTTGTGTAAATGTAGGTGTTTGAAAAGCACTACGAGGAAGGACATAATCATTGTCTTAGTTCTTGATCACATAGGCATGGCTAAGACATTCTATCATAACCCATTAAAGGTAATATTGATTTTCCCTTTCTTGGTATTTTTGCATTTTATGACTGCAAATGTGATGTATGCATGTGTGAATGTATACACAATGCATCCATGGTGTGTGTGTGTGTATATGAATGTGCTTGTATGTGAATATATACATGTGTATATCCTTAAGTAAGAGAGAGTGTGTAAATTTGTACTACATAAGCATGCATATCAGGGTAGAAAATAAGACCACCGCTTGACTCGAAAGTATATAAACATGGGCAAATTATCACAAAAATATATAATTTCAAGGGATTTTATCACAAAAGTTTTCTTGAATCTTTATATTTAAAATAGAAATTATCATCAAACTTCACGAATTTTTTTATATGTCAAATGTAATTTCTCACCAAAATTTTCCAAAATATTTAGAATTATAGTATGATGTACTTCAAAAGATTCTCCCATGTTTATATACTTTCAAGTCAAGGGGTTGGTCTTATTTTTTACCTTGATGTGCATTCTAATAAATAAGCATGCACATCAAGGTAAAGACTAAGACCACCCCCTTGACTCGAAAGTATATAAACATGGGTGAATTTCTTGAAATATATCATATTATAATTTTAAATATTTTGGCAAATTTTTGTGAGAAATTACATTTGACATATAAAAAAATTGGCGAATGACGATGATAATTTCCATTTTAAATATAAAACTTCAAGCAAACTTTTGTGATAAAATCCCTTGAAATTATATATTTTTGTGATAATTTTTGCTATCTACATATATAAAAACTACCATATAACTATATACATAAACCCTACAATTGCTACATGCATATAAACGATTATATACTCGTATAATATGCTATAGATTTACCTATCGTAATTTGCGCTTTCACTGCACACGGACTTAACAAATATAAATATTATTATGTGCTAAGGCGTAGGACACTTGAGTAACTTGTCTCAGTTATAAATAGATCCGCTTATATACACACTACATCTCAAGCAGGATGATCATGCACAAGGTTGAGAAAACTGATTCCAATGCAACAGATTTTAGGAGTATCCACATGAATTCTTTCATTTTCTTCAGAACCACTACCCAAGATCCTTGTTCAATGTCTCAAACCTAATAATCCAAAAAACCAGGCCATTCATGATTTCATATAGTGAGTATATGGATTGCATGGGAATTGGCATGCATTATATTTGGTGAAGTCCGAATTCCCAAAGTTCTCCTACTCTTTAGGGGTAGGCCGGATACACCTGCCACTCACCATATCTTCCAAATGCAAATGCATCCCAATATATACACAAAGCACATTTACATTGTGAGATTTCCTAGAATACTAAGCTTATCCACGATACGCTCAATAAAGCCATAATGGAGTATAGTGAGCCATTCCTATATCCTCCTTCGTGATGATTTTGAATCCATGTGCTCATGATTCTTCCATTGTAATTGCCCTTAATACTTTGAACATACAAGTCTCTTCCTAATTCCTCCATTTTCTTCATTTTATCAGTTGGGATATTTGAGTTGCTAGCAATTACTATACTAAATCCTTTTTGAGTTTCATAATTTGTTCTTTGTTTATGCCTAGTCTCCTCACTTCCCTTAGTCCTAGCTACCCGAAGATCACTACTCTTGAGATTCTTCTGTTTCTTCCTCTAGTTCTTGTTGTAGTGAGTCTTCTTCATATTCATATGTATTTGGGTCAAAAGTAAAGGAATATCTTGGTTCTTTTGACCTTACCTAATATAGAAAACACAATGTTATGACAAATAAGAATGAAGATCTGCTTTCAAGCATTAGCTCAAGATTAGGTACAACCTTTGCTAGGCATTCCTACACAATATAGAGAGCACGTTCAACTTTATGTCTCTGTTTTCCCTCAATTCCTTACTTAGTTGAAGTGCTAAGAGCTATGAAAAGTTAAAACCCTCATATTTTGACTTTGATTACCAATTGAAAAAACTTAAAGAGTGAGATAAAGACCATTAGCTCTTTATAGGCATTTTCTTCACAATATACAGTCTCGTAATGGGCCCACTAGCTCCTTGTTGCCATGATGCTCACGTTATATAGGGATCTTTATGGACATGTATGATTGTATCTGAAAATAAACATAAAACATCTTCAATATTTGAATCTGTGATCCCTATCGGCCTTCTCTCTCTCTCTCTCTACAAGATAGTAAGGGACATTTCCCTTTATGTCTTTAATTTGAGCAAGATTAACCCACCTTAAAGTTGCCAAGCCAACATCATACATGTAAAGTAGGTCAATCCAGAAAACAAAGCCAATCTTAAAAAAACTTAACACTCAAGGGCTCCAAATACGCCAAAAGTTTTTGATAGAGCCTACAAGGGCAATTGTTTTGTTTAATTTGTCCAAAAATTTAGGGTTGATAGCTCCACTCATCATCAAAGGCACCTAGGAGGATCATTTGCGTACTGTTAGTAGCCACTCTTACAGGCCACATATGTCCCCTAACAGAAACATTGACCCAAAAAGAATATGTCAGTCATTCATTCCAATTCAGACTCATCAATTTGCATCCCATCAAGTTCTTTTAAGTTGTGATGAAAAGGAGAGCTTAGAACAGACATTACATATTTAATCTTCCACCCTCATAGATAATTTAATGTGAGTTGTAGCATTTTCCATAGTTTTTGGATTGCATCTCTTTCCACCGCAATGCTTTTATATTTTCCATAGTTTTTGGATTGCATCTCTTTCCACCGCAATGCTTTTATATTTCCTGCATCTCTCTCTTTCTCTCTCACACACACACAAACATTTATACAAATATTTTTCTGTGGATATATGATCATGATTGAATATACCTCATCGTCATTTAAGAACTTCTTTGGATAATATAAGCATGATGATGACATGCTGTATATGACATAATAGATTGCAGTAGGTTAAACTTTGCTTGACGTCATTCGATGTTCTACTGATATGGCCTTTAATAGCCGATCATATTGTAGGCAGCCCAATCACTGAACACTTTTCGCTGCATTGGCTGAATAGAAATCCTTCAAATTCTGACAGAATGTAGAAAACTTTGCGCTGGTTCCAACAAGCTATAGATCTTGGAGTTTGGTGAAGAAATGAGTGAGATATGCTCTCCACAAGTTGATAGACTTTCAGACAATGTGATAGAGAACTCAAAAATGAACAATGTGGATATATGTATTAATGAACACTTGTATACAATGCCATAGGCATGATGATCATTGCCTAATGGTGTAGATAGGTGTGGGCTAGAGTGTAGGCCTCACACACACTCAGAAACGGTAATGAGAAGCTCAGAATTGATGAGTCTTTTTTGCGCGACTTTTCATCATCACTTTTATAGTAGTTGACTTAAATTTTGAATTTGAATTCAAACTTTTGGCTCTCTATAATCATGCTACTACATCCTAGGAGATATTCCATCAATCAAAGCTAACGTTTCCACGAGTTCTTTTAGGTAGGTGTTTACAAAAGATTCCAAGTCAAATGTGACTTTTACAAAAGGGTAAAGTGGTAATTAACCACTAGCATTGGTTCCTATGCTTCTCCATATGTGTATGCATTACAAGCCAAATGTGTGAGCCTGTGACTTGCACCAACAACTCCCCCTCAAGCCAAACATTTTGGCTTGATCTTCATCTTCAATCTTCATGTATATCGTGCAATCCAATCATTGATTTGAACCTACAAACTTTGGTTCCTTCCAATGCTTTAGCTAACAAATCTGCACACTGCATGTTGGTTGATACATATGTTAGCTGAATTTCCTTGCTTAATAACTTCTCTCTCACATAATGGTAATGGACCTCTATATGTTTGGACCTAGCATGATAGATAGGATTAGCTGCAAGGTGAAGTGAGGTTGCATTATCTCCAAAGATCAATCGTGACCTAGTATACAAACTCAATTCTGTATACAATAACTTGATCCATATGGCTTCTTGAGTGGCATTTTCCAATCCTCTATACTTTGCCTCTGTAGAGGATAAAGCAACAGTAGGTTGCTTCTTTGAGGACCATGATATTGGTTTATCACCTGCAAATGAAATATATCCTGAAGTGCTTCTCCTATCATCCTTACATCCTGCCCAATTTGCATCTGAATAAATCTTGATATCTAAGTCTGAAGTGTAAGGGAAATACAAACCATGATGTTGAGTACCCTTGAGGTATTTGAATATGCTCTTGGTAGCCTCCAAGTGAGGTACCCTTGGCTTGTGCATAAACTAACTTAGCACTAACTCCATATGCAATATCTATCCTTGTTAAGGTAGCATAGTTCAAGCTTCCAACTATGCTTTGGTAACCTGTAATATCATCAATTTCATCACCTTCATGGGCACTTAGTTTTAGGTTTACCTCCATTGGAACATTTGCAACTTTGGCATCCTGTAAATGAAGTTTCTTCAACATATCTTGTATGTATTTCTGAGTAATGTATATTCCAGAGTTCTATAGACTAACACAAGTCCAAGAAAATACTTGAGTGACCCAAGATCACTGATCTTCAACTCCTTCATCATCTGGTTCTTGATTTGTCTGATTCCATTGACATCATTATTGTAAGTATGATATCATCAACATATACACATAGGTATATAACCTCTGAATTACTTCTCTTGATGAATAGAGAAGTATCTGCCTTGCTCATGACAAAACCTTGGTCTTGAAGGTATGTGGTCAACTTGTGATTCCATGCCCTAGGTGCCTGCTTCAATTAAAGATCTTTATTCAATTTGCACACATATGTTACCTTGTTTGGGTCCTCATAGCGAGGAGGTTGTGACATATATACCTCCTCTGAAATCCATCCATTCAAGAAAGCATTTTTTACATCCAATTGATACATGTTCCAATTTTTTGATGCAGCCACACTTACCAACACCATGATGGTTGGCATCTTGGCTACAGGTGAGAATGTTTCCTCATAGTCAATGCCTTGGGTTTGTGCAAAACCCTTGGCCACCAATTTGGCTTTGTACCTACTTATTGAACCATCAGAATTTCTTTTGATTTTATAGATCCATCTGGATCCAATTACCTTCATGGATTCTTTCTTTGGTACTAGTTCCCATGTGTCACTTTCTTTGAGTGCTTCAATATCCTCATCCATTGCTTCTTTCCATTCTGTCTTGGTCTTTGCTTCTTCATATGATCCTAGTTCTTCAATTGATAAGTCTTTGGCAAGATAAAACAAAGTGTTTAGTAACCAGAGATGTATCATGCCCATATTTGATAGGTTTTTTGCTCTGCCTTTGTGATCTTCTGATTGATTTATTTGAAGATTCAGGTATGTCTTCAAGTTTCTTCATCTTGACTTTGCCTTTGGACTTCCATGCCTTGAACTCTTCAAGATTGATAATGTCTTCATCATCTGAATTGGAGTCTTCATTCTGAGTAGGTTCCTCCTTAGCAAGACTTGGAAACTCCTCCTCTAAGTCATAGGGTAGCTTGAACTTCCTGCATTCATTCTCATACCAAGAGACATTTTCATCAAAGACAACATCTCTACTAACCATGAATCCCTTATTTGAAGGGTTGTAGAACCTAAAACCTTTCTAATTTAGATCATATCCAATAAAGATACACCTCTCAGCCTTAGGGTCTAGCTTACCTCTTATCTAAGAAGGATTGTGTACATATGCTACACATCCAAATATCCTGCAATGATCAAGTGAGGGTCTCTTCCCATGCCATGCTTCATAAGGAGTCATCCCATCAAGGGACTTAGATGGTAACCTATTTATGAGGTAAGTGGCAGTAGAAACACTCTCTGCCCATAGGTAGTTAGGTAATTTCTTTTCATTTAACATTGACCTAGCTGTTTCAACAATCAACCTATTTCTTCTCTCAGCTACCCCATTCTGTTCAGGAGTATACCTTGTGGTGATTTCTCTCTTGATTCCTCTATCCTACAAGAATGCTTCAAACTCATTGGAGAAGTACTCACCTCCTCCATCTGACCTTAGCCTCTTTAGATTCTTCCCTGTCTGATTCTCACCAAGTGCAAGATACGTTTTAAAACAATTGAACACTTCATCTTTGTGCTTCATAAAGTACAATACAGTCCACCTGCTATAATCATCAATAAAAGATACATAGTACCTTGATCCTGAGATTGAGGGGTCTTTGCTTGGTCCCCATAGATCTGTATGGACAGGTTCGAGGTAGTCCTCGTGCATGTAGCCTTTCCTTGAGAAGGGTAATCTGTCACAGACTTCCCAAACTGACAAGCACCACATTTATATATCATGTGTTGTTTGGAAACATTGGGTATTCCAATTACACATTGATCCCTGCATATCTATTTCAAGGTTCTTTCTCCTACATGCCCTAATCTTTTATGCCAAATCTCAAGCTCTGAAAGTATTTGATCTCTATAATTGTAGAGTGCAATATTCTTTGTATCTTCTAGCTCAAAAGTAAAAAGTCTACGTGTTTTTTCTCCTTTAGCAATTCTCTTGAACCCCTACTTGGGATCCTCCACAAATGCTCTGAATTGGTTGAACCTAACCTGCAAACCTTTTTCCACAATCTGTCCAACACTCATCAAGTTTTTTTGTAATGGTTGGTACATATAGTAACCTACTTAACACGTTTTGATTTCCATCACAAGTCTTAACATTTCCAACTTTAACTACTGAGTGCTTGGTATCATCACCTGTTTGTACTTGATGCTTACCTTTTGGTTCTTCAAGGTCAAAGAGTAGAGCTACATTGCCAGCCACATGATTTGAGCATCCTGAGTCAATGTATAAGAGATGGTCATCATTTGTACCTAGTTTTGGAGTCATGTTCATAATCAGAAGAGAATCATCTTGCTCTTCTGTATAGTTGTTGTAATCCTTTCTGGTTTTGAATCCTCCTTGGTAGTTGCCATTGTAGTTGTTGTAGTTGTTGTTATAATTGTTGTTGTATCCTTGATGATGGTTGAATCTGCCGCGTGATTCTGAGTACCCACCTCTTTGATATCCTCTTCCTCTCTAATTCTTTTAGTTCCTGAAACACTCATCTGTAGTATGATTTCATAAACCACAAATGTTGCATGGTGAGGAGTTATAAGATATCCCCCTACCTTGCTTACCTCCTCTGCCCCTTCCTCTTGATGATCTACCTCTCCCTGCATAGTTGGCTTGGGAGGTAGTGCCTTCATCCTCTATCTTCTTATTCTTGCCTTTATCTTTAGCCTTACGTTTATCAGTGTATAGGGAAGAAGAGCTATTACCTTTGGATGAGTCTCCATTCTTGTTGAGCTTGGCTTCATGAGTGAACAATTGCCCCATGAGAGTGGTAAGGTCTCGAATCTGCATGTCCATGTAAAGGTCCATAGCAGTGGTGAAGCTTTCCCATTTGTCATCAGCTTGAATCCCATTGATCACTTGCCTTACTATCTGCTCTTCTTCAATCTCTTCTTCTATGCTTGCTAACTCATCTGCTACATCTTTAATCTTAGTCACATACTCTGAAATAGCATGCTTAGGTTGCTTCCTTAATGTGGTGAATTCAATCCACAACTGATTTTTTCTGGCCCTTGTGTTGGAAGAGAAATAGGACGACAAGGTTTCCCAAGTCTCTTGGGATGTATTACAGTTTCTAATATGTGGAAAAAGAAAATCAGAGATGGAGTTGAGTAAGGAAGACCTCGCTAATGCATCCTTGGCACACCATGTGTTGAGCTTTTCATGATCTTCCTTTATTGGTAGTCCTCTGGTTTTGAATGAGGGCAATTCCTCATCTCTTGAGATGTATCCATAAAGACTCCTTCCTTGTAGGTATGTCTTCATCCTTTGAGACCATTCTTGATAATTGTTCTTGTCCAATTTATCAATAAATGAAGGAAAAACATCTCCCATTTTACCTTAACTTGCTCTGATACCACTGTTGGGAATGATGGATGGACACTCCAAGAGATTGAGTAGGTACTCCCAAATCCTGCTTTGTACCAGCCCTTTGATGCTTCAGAGTTGATAAGTAGACGTTCTTAGCTTTCCAATGACACCATAAAATGTTCCAGGTACTTTGGAAATGATGTATGAAACAAATGAATCAAATTAGATAACTTTGAACTTCAAGCCTTCAAGAAAACCTTCTATTTTTGACTTGATACTTGCTGTATCTTTTGCTCAGTATGACAAGCACAGTAGGAATTGGAAAAATTCCTTTTCGGGGTATCTAATTAGCTTAGCAAGCTAACTATTCCAAGTGGAATGATATAAAAAGATTAACTATGCTCCGAGAAATCAATTTAGAAAGTAAACCTTTACCCCTAATATTTTAGGACTATTGCAGACTGTGACCAGTGATCACTTCGATGAGATTTTCTCTAAATTGGTTGAAAAGAAATCCTTCACATTTTGACAGCATGTCTACAACTTTGAGCTGGTTCCAACAAGCTATAGATGTTTGAATTTGGTGAAGAAATGAGTGACATATGCTGTCCACAAGTTGACAGACTTTCAGACAATGTCACAGAGAACTCAGAAATGAACAATGTAGATATACATATTAATGAACACTTGTATACAATGCCATAGGCATGATGATCATTGCCTAATGGTGTAGATAGGTGTGGGCTAGAGTGAAGGCCTCACACACACTCAGAAATGGTAATGAGAAGCTCGGAATCGATGAGTCTTTTAAGCGCGACTTTTTCATGATCACTTTTATAGTAGTTGAGTTGAACTTTGAATTTGAATTCAAACTTTTGGCTCTCTATAATCATGCTGCTACATCCTAGGAGATATTCCATCAATCAAAGCTAAATTCTCCATGAGTTTTTTTAGGTGGGTGTTTACAAAAGATTCCAAGTCAAATGTGAGTTGCATTACAAGCCAAATGTGTAGGCTTGTGACTTGCACCAACAAAAACTAGCCCTTGTCTTAATTTATCCTTCCTACAAAAGGACTATTCTCCTTACTGAACTTATTTGAAGTTTTCCAAATTCTCATCTCTTTCTATAAGGTGTATCATTCCCTTTATTCATTTTGATCATAATGCTTGATGCATTCTTCTTGGTCATGGAATCTTTGAGGTTGACCTATCCTCTCGTCTAGGTTCTAACTTGACATCATAGAATTCGTAGCTATGTAACTACCTAGTTCCTTATTCTAATGACCTTGGTAACACTTACCCTTGTCTCAAGACCTTTCTTGGTCTTATATTTGAATTATTTTTTGATCCTTGATCTAACAAAATCCATTCAATGATACCAAACATTGAGTATCTACTATTTTACTATGGTATCCATAAACTTATATTTTTCTTTGATTAAAATGCTACTAATCATTCATCTTGATCACTATTTGTTATACATCATATACCTTTGGGTGCTCTAGAATTGTTTCTAAGATCTACTTGACTCATAGAGTCCTAAGATCTTGGTACTCCCACCTCGAATTCTTTTTCTATATGCAGTTAATCTCCTTTCTAAGATCTATTGATTCAAAAACTCTAATATCTTAGGACTCATACCTCGACTTTATTATTTCTTAACTTTGGCATTAATTTTCCTTTTTTGTAGCCATTGCTCTAAACATAAGGGCATGTTTAAATCAACCCATAAGTTCTTATAATGTCTTTAAAGAAAAACTATGACCACTACTACTCCTTCTTTCACACCAAGAATTATTTCGGCAATGGTTAATCTTCTAGGTTATTTATGATACTTTTATAATTTATGTCATCCTTACTTGAAGTGTTCTAGAGCTTTTCCAAATTTCACATTTGCAAGCCTTGATGAATAAGTTAACCTTTCTGACTAATTTTACTTATCTCTCTTTGACTTAGATGATCCAACTTTACACCTTGTACTCTAACCTTAGAGTTTCTATTAGTTAGCCCAAGATTTGTGTGAAAGGTTTTTATCATGAAGCATATCTTGAATAATTTGCATAACACTTCATACCCTTATCATTGTGAATGCACTTTGAGATGGAGTGTGTGCCTATGTAACTTGAACTTGATCTCTCTTCCTACTTGAAAAACTTTATATATATATATATATATATATATATATATATATATATATATATATATATATATATATGTGTGTGTGTGTGTGTGTGTGTGTGTGTGTGTGTGTGTGGTTGATGAATGATCCACCACCATAAGATCCAATGGCACTAATTGATGGTGAAGATTTATTCTTAACATGGAGCAAGCATTCCTTAAACTTAAGAATGTTTATGAAGTACCCTCGAGAAAATAGATCCATGCTTCTTCAATAGGCATCTATTTTTAAAATGAAATAAATTGAATATTTCAAGTATGTATTTTAAATATATTCACAAAACTCTAAGTGAAGTAATCAAAGAGGCTTCCTTAGAGACTAGAGTGTGATTTTTCTTCCTTTTAAGACATGCTCCATACATGTAAATGTCTTTAGCTAACTCTAAAAGCCCTTGAACCAAGTTTGAAGAAGAGGTGTGTGACATATATGAGGTATTCCAAGGTAACAATGCCAAAGATCAAGCATTGGCTCCTTTGTGACTAGGAGATACATCTTGAAAAGACCTTCACCCTTTTCATTTCTGAGACCTTGTTAGTTTCTAAATCTACCACTTAAATCATGTCTTAAGAAAAAAAAGATTCTTGTAGGATTGATTTTTGGACTTCACTGAGAGACGTTTTTTGGAGATATCTAGAAGATAGAGAACATCACTTACAACAAGAGTTTCAACTTTCCTATTTGAAATCTTGAATTTTCCTTTCCCTTTGATATCCATGATCTTTTTATTGCCAAGATAGACTTTTCCATGAAAAAATTATCAAATGTGTTAATGATCCATGCACATGTGGGACTTGGATCTAGTGCACTACCTCATTCATACAGGTAGCATAATTTTTCATAAAAGAGTCAAAGCGTAGTCTATCTCCTAGATATTTTATGATCTCACACTTCCTCTTTTCTCCGTTGTTAGGAATAAACTTCTTATTTTGTGGCATTCTTTTCATTGGTACACTTCAAGTCCATTAATTTCATATATTTTTGTCAATTTCAATCTCATTTTTTTCTTCATTGATTACAAGTGTTTCTTTATTTCATTGCATAACTTGATGAGGAAATTCTTCTTGCTCTCGCTCTCCATGGTGAATTCGTACTTGAATGCTTGAGCCCTTTGGTCCACTTAGATCCGTGCTAGCCTTTCCTCTCTTTATCCTTAGCTTACCTTGGTTCTTCCTTACCTTTATCCTCTCTTTATCCTTACCTTGGTTCTTCCCAGCCTTCTCCCTACACATCATTATCCTTGAACTTACAAGGAAGTAGTGCATTAAATATTACATCCCTTGAGACTCTTAGTTTTCTCATATCTGGGTTATAGCACCTATAGTCCATTTATTCATTGGTATAACTAATAAATATATATTCCTTTTCTCTAGGTTGTAGCTTGTCCGTTGATCCACTAGGTGTATGCATGTAACATACACATCCAAATATCCTCAAGCAAAATAGGTTTCATCCTTTATGTGTCCATAGTTGTTATGTTTAGAGTGATATATCTAATCATAATATAGGAGCACATAGTATAAATTCATCGCATTGGACATTGACCTTGCCACTTCTTTGATATATCCATTTTTCCTCTTTGAAATCCTATTTTGTTGGTGTATGTGTCTACTTGTGAACTTTATTTGAATCCCTTGTAAACATAAGTAATCAAAGAACCCTTGGGAGAGGTATTCTCCCCCTTTATCTATCTTTAGAACATTGGCATACCTATCTAGCTCCCTCTCTTCACATAGCTTAAAATGTTTAAAGCAACTATACACATCGGATTTACTCTTGATTGAATAGATCAATGCCATTCTTTAAAACCATGAATGAATGTTAAGAATTACTTAGTTTCTCGTAAGGATGAATCCTTAGTTGGATTCCAAACACTTATGTGTGATATCCCCAATGGTTAGTTGCTAATGTATGTGTTCCTTTTGAAGGGAATTCTAATAAGCTTGTCTAATTGCCAAGATTCACTTAGGTAATCTATGTTCGGGATTTAAATCTTTAAAATGTTTTTCACAAGTCGTTTTTTATTCACTTATTTCATCCTTTGGGGATCTATATGGACTAACACTACAATCTACTTAATCCACAAGCATGAAGTATACGCTTGGTTAACGTTTACATCCAAAGTATACGCTTGTTTAACGCTTGGTTAACGCTTGGATTTCTTCCTTTGGATATAATTTTGTATCCATCTTTACTTTTCTCCACAAAAAAAACATCTCTCATCTAACTTTACTTGTTATCCGCTTTCTAACATTTTTTCACTTGATAGAATCTTCCTTTTTATTGTAGGTACATGGAGCACATCCTTGAGAAAGCAGCTCTCTGACATGGGTGATTAATGGGGGGGGGGCTCATTTTTTGTCTCCAAATGTTCTCTAGCTTTTTCCTTATATAATTTTGTAAACCATTCTTTGTTGGAGCTCATATGTTCGTTGCTTCTACTATATATAAAACATACATCATATATCGTGTACCTTTGTTCACTTACATGCATCATGGTTGCAAATTGTCCGAAATAGGAAGTCTACGTAGCGTTGAAATAGTTGTCTTGTCCTTTATATTTTATCCATACCTCTAGATTTCTCTTGATACTTTGGTTGATAGCATTCACTTGCAAAGTGGCCTAGATATACATATACACTACACCCATCTCCATCGTATTGTCTAAAATAGCCTCCTTTTCCTTTTCTTTCTCTTCGTTTATCTATATCCCAATTGATCTAGGTATCCATTACTTTGTCCTTCATTTTCGAAACCTTCCTCTTCATTTGGATTGAGCCTCTTCATTAACCTTTACCTATTGAATTACCTGCATAAAATGTTTGGGATTTATTTCGCTTAGATATTCCTCCTCAAATGTTCTAATTATCAAGGCTACAAGCCATTCGAAGTTACTTATTGAATCCCTAAAATACATCAAAGTGGTCAATGCCTTCCATTCTTATCATCCCTTAAACTATTCAATGTATGTGAAACTAGGTCATTATTTTTTATTTGACACCCAATTAATCTTAGAGCATGTATAGGATCGTTGATTCTCGGGATGAAGTTATTTCTTGATTTACCTCCATTATTTATAAGGTTGCTTAGGTATCATTAAGTTATATTTTTCTTTCTTCAGTATTCATCAAATACAACCTTTATAATTTTATCCAAACCTTCTTGGTAGTATCCAAATCTTCAACATCTCTAATCATGATACTAATTATGTTTTTGGAGAAGACTCACACAATCTTTTTATACCTCATATCCCCTTCCCTAAAGGGGATCATTTGTTCATTTGTAGGGTTTCCTTCAAGTTTAGGATTTGTTTTTGTTCCAATCACTATTACCCATAATCTTTTCACATTAGGTAGCTTAAGACCCCTTGGATTTTAAGATTGGTTCTTTTTCTTATTTACTTTCTGTATTTGGGTATTGAACCGAGTTGTATCTTTGCCCTAATCTGTTCTTCTCTTCCATGCCTACTCCTTGAGATGCTTCTAAGACAATCTGATAATTCCAATGACTTTAATTATGGAAACATTCATATTCATATATATGTAGTTAATTGGCTAACTATACACGCTATTTCTTCAAGGATCACATGTGCGTTCACTATTTTGATTCAATCTGTCATTGACCAGAGATTATTAACACTGAGTCACAACAAAGGAGAACAAAGACATGTTCTCTATTCCTTTTTACCTAAAGACCATGATATCAAGCAATAAAGTGGGCATTTTACAATATCTAGAAAGCATCACTTGTTCTTGCTTGTAAATATTGTCCCTAGAAGCTTGATCTCATATCCCAAGTAGTCAAGATAGATATAATAAAATACTTGTTGCCATGAAAACTAGTTGTTCAGCATGATCAAGAATCCCACATCATGATCTTTGACAAGAGATTAGAGTTGAAGGTACAAGTAAGAGTTCGGGAAGCTCTTTCATTACATCTATAACCTCAACAAGCACAGATTATAGCTGATTAAAAGCTACTCGAAAATCAGAGTACATGTGTTGCAAAAATCGGAACATTTTAACAAGGCAATTAAGATCATCCCCTTTGTATAGTTAAGATCGTCATTGAATGCTGGGCCATATTCACAGAATATGAAATACATTTCACAAAAGCATTCCCAAGAGAAGATTATAATCAACAAAATTATACTAAGAAACATTCACACATGATCAGAGAATGCTCAAGATAAATCAAGCTGAACACAAAGTGGAAGCAGAACTCGACATTATATCTCTATTAAAATGATGTTTTACATTTCATGTGTTTTACAAGAGTAATATGAATCTACAATAGAAGCTGATCATAGCTTTCCTCAGGCTCAAGCATAATGGGATCCTTTGGAACATTAGAACACATATCCTGCCTCTCTTGCTCCAAGATTGGCTCTTCAAGGTCAGCCATGTCCCCCGGTTCATCTGCAAGTGGGGGAACAGGCTCCCTTGAAGCCGGTTGGAATCTCTCCGTGTCTGCAATGTGCTTCCTTCCAACCTCTTGGTATTCATCTGGGCATTCATTCAGCCCATTGATTCTCATTCTAATGAAGCTCACTTGAGCATCATCCTTCTCCACAGCTATGCAGTGCCTGAACATCTTTAAGGAGCAAGCCAGAGTCGTTCCTGAAACAACTGAAAACCACTTAGAGGCCTCAATCAACATGATGACTAATGAAAGTTGTTAAAATTGAAATTACCTGTGCCCGAAAAAAGGTCTAGGACCCACTCATCATCATTGGAGAATAGTTAAAGCAATCTCATTATGAGCTTTTGTGGCTTCTGATAGGGGTTAACCAATGTCATGTCCCCAGCTACATGATGAAGTTTCTTGGTAACGGCTGGGAACATGAGCACATTTGAGATCCCATTCTTATTGCAATGCTCCCTGACTCTCCTTTTGCTTACTTCATCATAATAGCAAACTGTAATGCATTTAGTGGAGCTCACAAACCTATGCAAAGGAGTGTGATTGACGTTTGTCTTCACCCTGCCAACAAGAACTATAAGTCATAGAGAGCATCATTAAAGCCATGGAGATAGAAAGAAGATTACTTACCACGTGAGGCACTCCACAGCATGACATCTTGCCTTCAGAGCAGTTGAAACAGAGAAAGACTGGTCTCTGCTATGGAAAATTACTATCCTCCAAAGAGGCGACATAGTCAACTCTGCAAAATCAGTGACCATCTTTTGAATCTGAGGGTGTTTGAAGGGTATCATCATTAACTGATCCCAACATCCTAAATCCATAGGGTATGTCTGCTATGAGAAGGGAGAAATGCTTTCTAAGCACAACAGAACAAATGTTATTTACATCACTACAGAATACATTGTAATATACAGGCCTAAGGGGGTCTAGGGGATTGGAGAAACATTTCAGATCAGGTTCATAATCAAAATCCATCTCCTTGGCTTTCAGTCTAGATTTCTCATGCCTTGCTCTTTGAATGTGAGCCAGGAATGCAGGGGGGCAATCATCTAGTAGCTCTGTAGACTTACTTTTCTTTGGTTTATGCAGAATAAATTGGAAAGACAATTAAATGAGCTCTTCAATATAGCAAACAAAACATAAGGAATCGATGCATGGCATCGATTTCGTGTGTGGGTAGATGCCAGGCATCGACTTTCTACTAGAAGTTGATGCCTGGCATCGACTTTGGAACATAAGTCGATGCCTGGCATCGACTTATGCCACGAGGTCGATGCCAGGCATCGACGTATGCCCCCAAGTCGATGCGAGGCATCGACTTATGCCAGGAGGTCGATGCCAGGCATCAACTTTTGGCAGCAGGTCGATGCCAGGCATCGAATTTAGTAGTAAGTCGATGCCAGGCATCGAATTCCTACTAAAATCTTGGCATCAAATTGGTTAGGTGAATCAAGGCATCTAACCTAATATCAAACCAGGCATGACCTCAGAAAGAGAACCTACCCAATCACGAAACATGATAAAATATTCTGATAAAGCTTTGTAGGATGATGTGGTTGGATAGTCTGCTTGGACCTCTGTCCAAGAAAAGCAACCCAGCCTCTTCATCATCACCTCCTGAATCTTCATGTATACTTTATGACTACAGTCACAAAAATAAAAAAGAGATTAGGTTAGACCAGAAACATGGGAGGAGGGAAAAAGGATCTGAGAATAACATACATACTTATTGAGCTCAGTCACCATCTCCTCCAGCCTTAACTCCTTGGAGATTACCCTTGACAAAGTTGATATAATCAATGTATCATCCTTGATTCCTTGAAGGGCCCTCCATGGTGTCAGCTTCATGTCCTCAGGAGCCTCTTCAATTGAGAGGTCAACTTTCCTTCCCTTTCCCTTCAGATCAACCTGTGGGTCTGTCCTCGACTTTCGTTGCTTCTGGCCCTTGACCTCCTTGTTCTCCCACATTGTGAAAATTTTATCCTGTAGATCCCAAATCTCACCTGTTCTGAATGCTAGTTGAAACCATGGATCATATTTCCTCAAAGCATCAGACTTTCTATTCTCATCCAGTGCAATTCCAACCTCAATAAGGCATTGCTTTCGTGGATTGGGATGTATTCCTCCAGCTTCCTTCACGAGACAATCTTCATATTCATGGTGGAAGAACCGAATTCTCTCTATGGAGGACATTTTTTGCCTGTAGTCATTGTCATTGTTGTGATCCCAAGCAAGAAGCTTGGCTTCCTCAGTTGTAAGACCAGCATATATCTTGCACTCTACATACCTAAAGAAGAATGTGGTAGGGTGCTCCTTCACTAGCTGTCTGTGGGCCTTTGCAGAGTGTGAACCTCCAATCACATAATAAGTATAATCCTCAAACAAACCCTCATTGAACTCCTCCACAGAGCTGCACTCATTCGGATCCACCATGAGAAGGAATGGCACAACAGTAGCATGAGGATTTATTTTCATTTTCTTCTTAAGATTTTGCACGTGCAAATTGTGTGGCTCCCTGATCTCAAGGGGCCTCCTCCCTGTGACTGGATCTATTGGTGGCCTATGGATGATATTGATTGGCAGGTGGAACAACTGCCCCTTCTTCACAATCTTTCTTCTAGCTATGTCCTCCCTCATCTTGTTCTGCTCAGTACCAAGAACACCCTAGGCAAGCTCTCCACAAGGTGCAACTATTATATCCTTAGAGCTAGAGCTTGAGTCAGAAGACTCCTCTTCTACAATTCTCTTCTTTTTCTTCTGGAACTTTTTCTGCACGCTCTGCTTACCCCTTGCCTTTACAGGGGTTGTCATCTTCTATTGTGTTGGCATGATGTTGCCCTGGATCCATGGCATCAAGTCCTTGATAAGATTAACTGAGTCCTTGCATATCTCTACAAGCCCATCTGGAAGACAGCACTCTGGGCACAAGAAATCCATCTTGCATATAACATTTCTTAAACCTTTCGATGTCTCTACCAGGAAAAGGAGGTTGTCAGAATCCTCATCTTCATAATCCAGTTTGTACACAAGGCCATACTGAAAACCCTGTGTTGTCGTGATCTTTCCTCTCCCATATGCCGCTGCGAACACAAGAAGGACTACATTCTTTTCTTCAACATACTGAAGGCACCACCCCAGATTTGTAATGTCTCGTAGTGGACGATCTGTCCTTAAGACCTCTACGTCCCTCGACCTATCCTTCATAGTTGTATCATCCTCAGGAATTTTGATGCTACTCTGTCCACCAGAGGATATTCCAACTGGGTTGCTGGCCTTCTCAGAGGATAATGATGCAATAATTTTCTTTGGTTTTGCTTGGTGACCAATGCCTTTGTCACGTTGCTGATCACCAGAGCTCATGGTCACTCTCAGCTTCTTGAAGGGCCTCTCACTCTTGGACTCCGCGTCCCTGAAGGCGCTTGGAAATATCAGCTCATATGTTATTGTGTTTTTCAAAGGTCCAAGTCGATGCTAGGCATCGACTTTTAAGTGCAAGTCGATGTCAGGCATCGAGTTTGTGTGCAAGTCGATGCCCGTCATCCACTTGAGGGTGCAAATCGATGCCGGGCATCGACTTGCACACAAACTCGATGCTTGGCATCAACTTGCACTTAAAAGTCGATGCCAGGCATCCACTTGCACCTAAAAGTCAATGCCTGGCATCGACTTGAACCTAAAAGTCGATGCCTCGCATCGACTTTGCACCCTAAAGTCGATGCCTGGCATCGACTTTCAGGCCAAATTCGATGCCAGGCAAGTCGATGCCAGGCATCGACTTGAGGGTGCAAGTCGATGCCAGGCATCGACTTTTAGGTGCAAGTCGATGCCACGCATCGACTTGAGGGTGCAAGTCGATGCCAGGCATCGACTTGAGGGTGCAAGTGGATGCCAGGTATCGCCTTGAGGGTACAACTCGATGCCAGACATCGACTTACACCCTCAAGTGGATGCCTGACATTGACTTGCACCCTCAAGTCGATGCCTGGCATCGACTTGCACCCTCAAGTCGATGCCTGGCATCGACTTGCACGTAAAAGTCGATGCCTGGCATCGACTTGCACCTAAAAGTCGATGCCTGGCATCCACTTGAGGGTGCAAGTCGATGCCAGGCATCGAGTTGAACCCTCATTGGATCTATATTTTAGGAGCTAAGAAAAATAAAAACCTAGAAAGCAGACTATTTACTCAAACATACAAAAGGAATCTTTTAGGAATCTTTTTTTGTGGTATGATTTTGTCTACCTCTTGGTACTCTTGCCAACATTCTTCTTCTCCATGAGAGTTGCCTTGCTGGTATGCTGAGCTTTGTGCTCCATGGTTGTCTGTGCTCTGTTGCTCTCTCTTGCTCGTGGATTTTGAACATGAGAATGATCTCCTCCTCTGCTATTTATAGGCAATTGGGTAACTTAATAATTATGGACGTATTCATAACTCGACTAGAGAGGATTATCAAAAACACTGGTGTCACGTCGTAAATTGTTTGAAACAACAATATGGAAACATGAATATCTCGTACCATTGAGGACTGATATGTATTTGAGACACTTTGTGCTAACCCACCAGTATACATTTTTCTTACGTCTGATATTGATCTAGTCTAATTTTCTCACAGTATACTCAATCATTCGAAAACCAACGACATTGCGAATCTTCATAAATGCATGAATTTATAAGAAAACATTATCAGATTTCAAGTTTGAGATTTTTTTCTTTAGTATCTGATTGATGCAAATCATAAATTGAACTTCAGAAGTACAGAATATGTTCAATCGGACAACCAATTATCCTCAAAGATGCGTGTGATCATATATAGGTAAGATTTCCAATTTATATTACTTGCAAACAAACCGAACATTTAAAGCTTTGGATTGCTAAAAAAAATAAGAAGTTATAATGATTTAACACAAACATGTAAGAGCTACTTACTCTTTGTCTCATACTCACTGCACTATGAAGAGAATAAAAGATCCCTTACATGAAGTGCTTTGTAGCTTCTTAGTTCTCGAGCCAATGGAAGGCATGTCTCTATCCTACTACTCATGAGGCTAACCACTAGTTTTACAAACACCTAAATACGAATAAAAGATCCCTTACATGAAGTGCTTTGTAGCTTCTTAGTTCTCGAGCCAATGGAAGGCATGTCTCTATCCTACTACTCATGAGGCTAACCACTAGTTTTACAAACACCTAAATACTTCTGCAATCACCCCTCCCGACTTTCTATCCACCACCTTGAATGAGGGTTTACTGAGTACTCCACATTGCGATAAATTACATAAATGCAGTGCATAAATGAGGGTTTAGTCGATATTACGAGGGACTACACTTTGTTATTCAACTCATTAGCATCATTAACATCATTATATGATTCCACGCCTGCTATAACGAAGTTGCTTTCATGTCTAGTTCTATGAGCATGGGATTTTTGTTTGTCATAGGCGAGTTTCCAACAGTCCGAGTGGTAGTCTTCTTTCTTATGACAATAGGTGCAAGTGATTTCTCAACGAGGAGGTGGTAAAGGTGATTGACTTCTTGGGGAAGAAGGGCTCGAGGAACTAGAGCGAGATGAGGTCTTCCATCCATCTCTTTAGATGTAGCGGCCATGGGGAAGAGGGGGAAAAGAAACCAATTTAAATAGAATTTCGTTTTTAATGTGAGGATTTATGAATTTGTGTGTGTGTCTCTGTGCGTGTGTGTGTAAATATCTGTGTATTTATATTATAGGTTTCCGTTGCAACAAATAGTATTAAAGGAACAATACAATTTTGTTTCTTTAGAGACAACAGCAAAGGAAGATTAATTAATGAAACAAATACAATGTATACACGGAAGCAGTGATCCCACAAGCCACCCAAAATCCTGGAGATAATAGGACATACCCCATAAAGCCACAAATATCAAGAGTCCTTAACACAAAACACCATCAAGAATCTATCACTTGAATACAATGAGGATAGTTCATGAGGACATGATTGGCATTTAGAGGGAGACTCTTAACGGACAAAAGACTCTTTTCCCTAGAATCCAAGAGGGCTTTCTTAAGAGGGACCAAGAAGTTCTTTGTCCCATTGGTAAAAAGGCTTTCATTCGTGCTCATCCATATATGCCTAAGGATGATCCCCCTCCAGATATTCCACAAAACCTGATCCAAGTTGTTGCAACAACCAAGAAAAACTTCTCTGTATCCAAGTTGAGGAAGATTCTTGACTTTCAAGATGAGATCCGAAAAATGCCAGAACCTCTAGAATGCAATTAATTCATAAACAGGTGGGCCAAATCCACTTCTTTGCTACACATTGTATAGGTTCCACTATTAGCATTAATGTTCCTTGCCCTGCAGCTAGTCCACAGCCCATTGTGCATGATAAGCCATTCCAAGAAGGAATGTTTGATGTTGTAAGGGAAGGCTCATATAGCTTTAAATCTGTGTCTCCATTGATGGGCAGACGAGTTGCATCTCTATCTGGAATTGAGTTTATAGACAATGCACCTTATAGTTCCTCTGTTTTGTTTGAAGTTATTCCACACATCATTGGCAATGTCAATCAAGTGCAGGTTGGAAGTACTCATCTCCCTCGTTTTTGCCTTCAGGATACTCTTGAGATCCAGGATCATCTATTCTATTGCTCACGTATAGCCTCTTGTGCAAGAAGGCAGCTGTGAAAAAGGAATCTGATAATGCTATCTGGTGAGATTTTAAGTGAAATGTAAATAAATGAATGCCCTCATTTCATCTCCAATGCAGAACATATTTTAAGTGAAATGTAAATAAATCTAATAAATGAATGCCGTCATTTCATCTCCAATGCAGAACATATATTCCACGTTTGTTTCGCTATCACCAAAGTGTGAAAAGAAGACAAACGCAACATTGTTTATCTTCACGAGTATAGCTCCAAAGGAATAGAGTGCAACGTTCTTGTCTGTGCGTTAATTTTGGTGAATACAATAAGTAATAACAAAGCAAGAGAGGAGTGCTTCCCTTATCATTGAGCGCAAAGCAAGAGAGGAGTCCTTCCCTTATCATTGACCGCAGAAGAGATTAATCCTGGTGGTGGAGTCAGCATCTACAATAGCACGAAGAGCGCACGCAGATGGGCCTCACAGGCATGCCAGAGCCGTCGGCGATGATACCATGTAGAAATATAGTGCAGCAGAGCATCACACAGAGATAAACGAAGAAGATGACGCGAAGAGGAGAAAAAAAAAAGGATGCGAGGAGAGAGAGAGAATAGACAGCTGCAGTACTGGCGCTCATTGAGATTGATTTATTTATAATATTTTTATTTACATCGATTCAATGTTTTAATATAAATATAAATATTAATTTAATTATTTCCAATAGCATTCAAAAGAGATCACCTGCATTCGAAACACGACTCCTATCTGTCATTGCATGACAAAAACGAAAAACAGTTCTTCCATATTTGTTGCACTTCATTGTAGTCAATGTGTGCACAACGTTATTACATTTCTATTTCTTTTGTTTGTGCATTCACGAGCGAAGAGTGCTATGTAATCTACAGTAGAAATAATAAGAGAAGTAAACATAATGGCGACATATTATCCTTAATGCATAAAATTCATTACATTGCCCCAACAAAATGAGGCACATTCGGCAACTTTTTGCAAAACAGAAATCTACCCAAATTCTGTACTTTTGTTTGCTTACATCTCTGTCTTTTGAGCATATGCATTCGGAAGGTTTGAAGAGATCATGGCAGCGCTATCAAGGTTGTGACATCGTGGATGAATGGCACATTTACATCAGTAAAGAATTTAACAATGCAATGGATGCTTGTGTACCTGCACTTTTGGTGGCATTTTCGTTCAACTTGTGCGATATTTACAAAAATATCTATATGTATTTCTTTCTTCCTTTATTTACCTTTAACTATTACGAACATCTCACACTGCATATCTATTTTATCACACCAGACATTTGTCTTCATTGAGAACTGCCTTTTGTTAATAGGCTATCTCAAGGTCCAGGAAATTCTAGTCATTGAGAGCTATCATGAACTAAGGACTCACATTATTGTTTCAATTCATAAGTCTTGCGATCAAACATAGTTTCCTTTGCATCTTGGTGGTTTTTTATCATAGCTTCCAATTTACTTTCTTGCATGAGTATTATTTCCTGTGCATCACAATATAGACGAGGCCAAAATTATGTTCGCGAGCTTGCGATTGCCTTGTGTGTCGTGCTTGATCAGCATGACTTACACCGGCCTCGCCTATGACTAAGAGGATGGGAAATTCCCTTGTTGAGCACCAATCACACACATCATGCTAGGATCTACTTCAATTACAAACATTGCAACACTAATTGTAGACTCACGATTGCATAGCGTGCCTTGATTGGCCATTTTGGCTGAGACATATGTCTTGATTGTAGTCAAGTTCACATTGACTTAAATATTTAGAAACTAACATCACTTTTTTTACCATTTATTTGCAGCAAAGTTAGACTTGTACTTGAGCTCGAGTATGCACAGCTGGTTCAAGTTCAAATTTGATCACTCATCAGAGATATCAATGGAAGCAAGATTTCTCCTAAAATTTCCCTTCACAAAATAGGGGGAATGTTAGAGAGATTTTACTTCCATTAATATATTTGATGAGTGATCAGACTTGAACTTGAACCAGCCGTGCATACGCCTCCTCCAGTACAAGTATAACTTTGTTGCAAATAGATATAAAAAAAAGTGATGTTAGTTTCTTAATATTTAAGTCAATGAGAACTTGATTACAACCGAGGCATATGTGTGAGCCAAGATGGCCGATCAAGGCACATTATGCAATCATGAAATAGATCCTAGCATCATGAAATAGATCCTAGCATCATGTGTGTTATTTATGTCTATAATTAAAATAGATTCTAGCATCATGTGTGTGATTGATGTTCAACGACGGAATTTTTCATCCTATTAGTCATAGGCGAGGCCGGTGTCAGTCATGTTGATCAAGCATATCATATAAGGCAATCGCAAGCTCACAAAGTTAATTTTGGCCTGACCAACATTGTGATGCATAGGGAAGATTACTCATGCGAGAAAATAAATTGGGAGCTACCATAAAAAGCCAACAAGATGCAAAGGAAGCTATACCTAATTGTAGGACTTATGAATTGAAATTGTGGTGTGAGTCCTTAGTCCAGGATAGCTCTCATAAGAGTAGCATTTCTTGGACCTTGAGATAGCCTTTTATGAGAGGGAGAACTCAATAAGGATGACTATGTGCCATAATGAAAGGCATATGCAATATGAGGCGTTGATAATAGAGAAAAGGTAAATAAATGAAGAAAGAAATACTTCCCTGTAAAATGTTTCTGCAAAATGTTGCACAAGTCGAATGAAACCGTTGTCGGAAGTACAGGTACAAGTCATCAATTGCATTGTGAAGTTATTTGCTGATGCAAATGTGCCATTCATCCATGATGTCACAGCCTTCACAGTGCTACGATGATCTGTTCAAACCTTTCCAGTGCATATGATCAAAAGACAGAGATGAAAGCTGGAAAAGTACAGCATTGAGGTAGATTTGTGTTTCCCAAAAAGTTGCCAGATGTGCTTCATTTTGTTGGAGAAATGTAATGAAGTTTATGCATTAAGGATAATACGTCGTTAAATATGATTACATAGCACTCTTCGCCCGTGAATGCACAAACAGAAGAAATAGAAGAGAGTATGTATTTAACGTTGTGCACACAGTCACTACAGCGAAGTGCAACAAATATGGCAGCACTGTTTTCCGTTTTTATCATGTAATGAAAGATAGGAGTCGTGTTTCGAATGCAGGTGATCTCTTTTGAATGCAAGAAATAGAAGAGATAGAAGCGCGGCAATGCGCGCGTACAGAAATAGAAACGCAAGAAACACTTATCGATTTGTGTGTAAGGCATACGCATGTAGCATCCCAAGCATCCAATGGTTCGAACCATCTGTCGGAGCATTGCCTTTCGTTGTTGTGCTTGTTTACACCAGTGCAAGAAGAAGTGACGTAGGAGAACTGCACAAACATTCGTTAGCAACTTTATAATGTGAGATCAAACGAGGGAAGGGCACGCATGTAAATGAGACTCCACAGGCAGGAGCGGAAGATCTTGTGTGCGTTCGAGAATTTAGGATGGCAGAACAGCGCCAAGAATAAGGCACAGTGATGGCGGCAGGAAACTAGCATTCGTTGACAAGGCTTGTTGCGCAGGACAGTTTATGGAATAAACATGGAAGATTTTATGGAATAAACATGGAAGATGTGGGCCTCATAGGCACGCCAGGGCCGAAGGCTGCAACGATACCATGTGAAGATATCCAGGCAACACGACGAAATACAGGAATGACGAAGAAGCTATGCAGGCGACACACAGAGATACAAGGATGAGGAAGAAGACGATCGGAGTCGGAGAGAGAGACGTGATGAGAGATAATTGACATCCGCATGCTTGCGATCATTCATTTGATTTATTTATGGAATTTAGTGTACATCGGTTCGTTCATTAATTTAAATAGAGATGTATTTAATTAGTTCTAACACTAACGGCTGCTTTGATCTTGGCTGAGCACAAAAAAAGACGCATAACCTATTGAATGCGAATCTACAGAAAGTAGCAAACGAAATTGCAAACAAATCTATTAACAATTTCAGGGAACATAATGTATAGACCATCTTCCCTGTGCCCACAATATATAATGATAGTGCGGTATTGCAAAAGACAGTAACAACTTGCACTTTGAATTTGGAGATGGAGAAACAACCTATATGAAATTCTTAAGCAAAACATCTGTGATGTTTGTCTTCAGAAGAGGGGAAATTTTGAAGCTCATCAATAAATGACCGGACACTCATGTAAGTGCCTATAGGCATATGCGGTGGCACAAATAGCCGTGAACAAATCTATACATGTATTCGAACTTATCAATAATCAACAACGAGTACTTACGCACTACTTCGTGTCTCTGTATAATGATGCCTTCATCTTCTTCCACATCAAGCTCGCATTGCGTAAGAATCAACAAGAATAAAGGTATCTTTCTACTTAGCCTTTACTTCACATTATTTGTATCTTCGATAGGAAAGCTGATGAGAATTAACCGAAGGCCGTAATAAATTAATCATACTATCAGTCTTAGAAATTTGATGTTATCAAAATTTTCGTTTCATTCTAGTGCATTTGCGATCTTCTCTGTCTTTATAGTCAATTCATACAGGAGCAGCAGACATGGTATGGAGAACATACATTGCAGATGAACGCATGGTCTTACAATCGGGCCTCATATGTTGAAGGCCTCGTATGCTGCAAAATTAAGTTTGCATGGTGTACTAAAGGCGAATGCGGAACACATGATCTACGTTTCACTCTCACATTACAACGGAAATTTTGCAAATCTCTGGAAAGATTTTAGTTAATACGTTTGCTGATGCAGATAACAATCACATGATTTTGACATGAATTCAGAGATCATGAAAATAGGGCGGAGCACCATCCTCTCTTAAAGTTAGAATGAGTTTGATAAACCATATAAGCCTGGATACCTTCTTACAAACCATTTGATCTACGGATAGTACTAATTTAGATAGACTAGTTTATAATATCAGCCTATATGAAATTCTGAAGCAAAACATCTTTGATGTTTGTCTTCAGATGAGAGGGGAAATGTTGAAACTCATCAATAAACGAACGGACACACATGTAAGTGCCTATAGGCATATGCCGTGGCACGAATAGCCACGAGCAAATCTATATGTGTAATCGACCTTATCAATTATTAACAACAAATACTTAATCCCTACTTTGTGTCCCTCTGTAATGACGCCTTCATCTTCTTCCACATCAAGTTCGCATTAGGTAAGAAACAACAAGAATAACGGTGTGTTTCTACTAAGCCTTCGGTTCTCATTATTTGTATCTTCCATAGGGAAGCTAATGAGAGTTTACTTCACATTATTTTTATCTTTCCTAGGGAAGCTAATAAGAGTTAACTGAAGGCCATAGTATATTAATCATATTATCAGACTTAGAAATTTATTGATGTAATCAAAATTTTAGTTTCATTAGACTAGTGCATTTGCGATCTTCTCTGTCTTTAATTAAGGTAAAGTGTTTAATTATATATGTTTGTGCTGAAGGTTTCCACATTCACCTGGTATTTGGTCGAATGAGCAAGTAGAGACATGGCAGAAGGTTCTAGAAGCTGTGTATAAAAATGATGCCATCATCTTCTTTCAAGTATGGCATGTAGGCAGAACTTTGCATACTTGTAATCAGTATATATCATCTTCATCCTCACCTTTAGTTTCTGGACTTTCGGATTCTTGTTATGCTTGCTAGCTGCAGATTACCAGCCAAAAGATCTACGCCTCTCTCCTCTATGGCATTAGCATTACCCAAGCAGTTCTCAATATGATTACCGAGAGGAGTGATTACTGGAACTAATAATCTAAAATGTTCGCATATATAAATAGACCCCAATATGAATCGATGCCTAAACTCTATATATGTAATGATGAATTAATAATAAACACAACTATTTTCTTGCTGCCATTTTGATGCACACCATTCTTGGCCCTATCTCAAGACCTGCTATATCGACAATCTTTCGAAAATGAGAGCGTGCAATCCTCCATGCTTGGCTCAATAATCGATCTACCATAGCCACCTGCTAGTTTCTTCAATCAATCATTGATTGGATGTCGCAGAAATCACCCTAATTGACATCTTGATGCGCATTCCCTTCTCGAATATCTGTGCCCATATGAGAGGCTCACCCTATCCTCAAATTGTCCCAGGTGGAGCACACGCCATGCACACCGAAGGAGAAATCAATCCATTTTGATCCTAAGCACTGCAGACATACCTTTTTCTTTCTAGTGAGCCATTCCAAACCCCTCTGCAACTGTTTTCCCATCTTCGCTTATCTGCACTCCCTCAAGTCTACAGCAGGACACCTATGATGTGAAGACGAAAGCACTCTATACATTATTTATGCAGATTGCGAACTCCGAAGCGCATGTCTATAGGATAGCCCCTCTGTCTCTCTCCTCTTCTGTTTTTGATTTTTTTATGCACGTAACTCCATTCTGTTTTGGTTTCTTTATTCACCTAGGTCCATTCGAAACAAAGAGCATAGAACTTGCTTCATAACATTTAGATGTTGCATGCTTTGTTTTCCTTGAAAGAAATAACATTCTCTTGTTTGGTAACCACTTGTGCCACCATTTGATCAGCTAACGGAACGGAGCATGGAGGCACCTTGGGAGAAATCACCATGCTCACCCATTGTCATCACGTCACGTCCGCCAAAATTGCCCTTTGGTTTTCATTTTCCATTCTAGCAACAAAGTGCTCAACTTCACACTTCCATGGAAAGAATCAGAGAAATTCCTGCTCATAGATTCGTGTCTCCAATTGCTCCAACAGACCGCAGCTTTAATGACTTCCATGTCCTCTCAGTCCTCTAGAAAAGCCTGCTACATAAGAGTGATAACATGAAAACTCTGAACACCTGCAGACTCAAGACGAAGCTCTTCCACTTGCAAAACAACAGGGAAGTTTTCTCTCCTTTCTACGTATCATTTGCTTGCTTTCTTAGTAAACTTCATTCAATTTTCATTAACATAGAGAACTATTTATGCATTACCTCACAGAGAATTGCCTACATGATAAGGCTATCTCTAAATCATGGAAATGCTTCCTATTTAGGAGCTATCCTTGATGGAGGCACTATCCTCTTAAAGCTCTATGCATTGCCCCGGTTTTTTGTTGCATCTCAGTGTAGTCATGTGTATTAGCATTTTCTTGTTGACATTCCAAAGGTCGATGAGAATTTGCATTGTTCATATTCTAGAGTGTTAACATGCTCACTTTGATGATGACATTGCCCACATTAGTCTCATGATCAATCTCCACAAAGGGGAGCCTGAGTGTTTTATATCTTCACCAGGCCATTATTACAATTGTAGTGTGAAAACCGTGAAAATGGACTTCTATGAAACAGTTTACCTTCTTATTCTCTCTCTAAGTATGTTTGGAGGCCTTGATTGGCCATCTTGGTTGTCAAACTTGCCTCGTTTAGAGACCTTTCTTAAACTAGAACATTGCAATAGAGGATAGAAACCATCCTAATGACGAGAACTTATATTGGATTTCAATCAAAAGTGTATGATGTAAATCCACGTATTGAGGCACAATAGGGCATTTGCATCACATATTTTGTTTCACTAAGTAGTCTCTACTTTGAAATTTTCATTGATACAAATATTCAGAAACTACACCATTTTCATTTGACATTTGTTTACAGCAAAATTCGACCTTGCACTTGGGGGGAGTAGAAAGCATTCAAGTCCAAGTTCGACATTATTGTTTCAAATTTGACCATTAAGCTGCCAATTATTTATACATAGCTTAGTTTAACTATGCATTTCATGTTTTTATTGCATTAAGCATATATAGATTAAACTCATTGAATACAATAGAATCTGCATCCTCTGTATGCAACCATTTCAGCTTACGGGGGAGTGCTGGAATGAGTAATCTAAAATGTCTATATATATAAATAGACCCCGATATGAATCGATGCCCAAACTCTATATATGTAATGATGAATTAATAATAAACACAACTATTCAACAAATTTGTCTTTTCCTTGTGTACTCTTCTCCCTCTCCCTCTATGTAACTCTGCGTGAGTCCCTACAGGGCCTTAATTTCAGCAGTGATGGTAGAGTACTGGCAACCTTGAGCGTTAGCCATGGAGGAGGTCCTCCTTATTGTTGATTAGTTCCGTAGAGAGGCGATTCATGCAACCCAAGCACGTCAAGAAACCAAGTGGATTTTATGGATGATTGGAAGAAAGAAATTCTTATCGCTCGGATGTTGTGATATTTGGTGATTGCACAGGTTTCAATCGAGTAAAGCTTCATGGGGTGCATGATTATCTCTTCCATCACTTGTTCAAGGATGGTGTTAATGACAGGCAAGAAAAATATGGTGGATCCATCCAGAATCGATTCAGGTTAACCATGAAGGTTATGGAAGCTCTCAGAACTAAATCGGTCAGGAGCAAACTGCATTGCGCATTTCGCCCATCATTGATCATTTGGGTTCCACAGACAGCAACCCATATTGTCTCTTCCTTCACTTGATCTCAGAGCTTAACAAGAAAATCTGGCCTATCTGTATATGAAGGAGCCGCGCATTAACAACAAAGGGGCTAGAGGTCTGACAGATACAACAAAAAATTATTAGAAGTTTAGAGAGGCATATACCGAGGCAATAGTACTTAGTGGAGGACCTACACGGGTGTCGGACAATGTAATCCATTCATACAGAAGTAGCAAACATGGTATGGTACAGAAGACTCTTCATCTCCAATCCAGACTTGCACCTGCGCTTCACCATCAGCTCAACATGACCAGTCTGTGTGGAAACTTAGAGGAGAGCGATGAAGACGGTGACGTCAGGAAGATACAAATCCATTGAATAGTTGTGTTTATGATTAATTTATCATTACATATATAGATTTTAGGTATTGATTCATATCCGGATTTATTTACATATGCGAACATTTTAGTTTATTCATTCTAGTACTCCCCGGTAAGCTAAAATGGTTGCATACAGAGGATATAGAATCTATTGTATCCAATGGGTTTAATCTATATATGCTTAATGAAATACAAACATGAGGTGCATAGTTAAGCTAAGCTATGTATAAATAATTGGCAACTTAATGCTCAGTTTGAAACAATAATATCGAGCTTGGACTCGAATGCATTCTACTCCCCCACAAGTGCACGGTCTAATTTTGGTGGAAACAAATATCAAATGAAAACAAACAAATGATGTTAGTTTCTAAATATTTGAATCAATGAAAATTTCAAAGTAGAGACTACTCAGTGAAACAAACTGTGTGATGCAAATACCCCTATTGTGTCTGAATGTGTGGATTTACATCGTGTAGTTTTGATTGATGACCAATATAGGTGCTCTTCATTAGGACGGGTTCTATCCTCTTTTGCAATGTTGCATAAAGAAAGGTCTCTAGACGAGGCAAATGTGACAACCAAGATGGCCAGTCAAGGTTCATAATGCGGTCATAATAATGGCCTAGGGAAGATATGAAACACTCAGATCCCCTTCATGGAGATTGAACATGAGACTTATATGGATGATGCCATCATCAGAATGAACATGTTAACACTCTAGAATGTGAACAATGCAAATTCTGAGCTACCTTTGGAATTTCAACAAAAAATTGCTAAAGCATATAACCACAATAAGATGCAAGAAAAATAATGGGGCAAAGCACAAAAATTTTTAGCAGATAGTACCTCCATCAAGGATAGCACCTAAATAAGAAGAAATTCCATGATTTAGAGATAGCCTTGAGCTATAGGCAGTTCTCTATGAGGTAATGCAAAATTAACATGTATAGTTATCTTTGTTGATGAACAGAGAGAAAAATTTAGTAAGAAACCAGTCAAGTAGTATGTAGAAAGGAGAGAAAACTTCCCTGTTGTTCTGCAAGTGGAAGAGGTTCTTCTTTAATCCGCAGGTGATCATAGTTTTCATGTGTAGTAGGCTTTTCTAGAGGACCAAGAAAACATTGGAGTTGTTAAGGCTTTGCTTTGCTACTGCGATTGGAGGCAAGAGTTTGCGAGCACAAGTTTCTCGGCTTCTTGCCACGGAATTGTAAAGTTTAGCGCTTTGTTGCTGCAATGGAAAGAGAAATCATAAGGGAAATTTGTGCAGACGAGGAAAGGATGACATTGCGTGAGCATGGTTATTTCTCCCAGGCCGCGTCCATGCTATGAACGTTCATTCGGTTGATCAAGTGGTTGCACAGGTAGAGAAAAGGCAAGAAAATAGCATCTTGTTGAAAAACCAACATGCGCCATCAAGATGCTATGAATCAAATGCTATGCAGGTGGTTTTTAATGGACAAACATGTGTAAGGAAATAAAAAACAGAAGAGGAGAGGACTTTCCTATAAACATACGCTCCTGAATTGGCAATCTGCATAAATGATATATACAGTGCTTTCATCTTCACGTAGTAGGTGTCGTGCTTCTTTATAGCCATATAGAAAGAAGCGAAGAAACAACGCCACAAGTAGGCATGCAAATCTTGCTCACATCACGTGAAGTGCAAAAGATGACAGCTGCGTGATTCGATTCCACTTGCGACGTGGAGCATTGAGCGCACAAATTTCGGAAAGCAAGCGGACGCTCATAGAGTCGATTCAACAAAATCGGAGTTGGCTATCACCGATTCCTGGGTGTGTGTGATGGAGCACGCAATGGAGAAATGGGCGCTGTGACTTTCAAACAATAGCGTATATAGAAACCCGTGAAACGGTGCCAAGAACTGGCACACTTTAAGAAAAAAGTAGGATCGATAGTGTCTTGGCAGCGTGTGTTGTGCACGAAATAATGCGCCGCAACTTGTGGCCGGCTTCACAAAATCACAGGCTCACCAGGCCGAAGACTGCAATGATACCATGTGGAAACTTAAACACACAAAGATAGGCACAGAGGAGAGCGATGAAGAAGATGACGCAAAAGATAAGACGAGGAAGAGACAAATCCGTTGAATAGTTGTGATTATGATTACATATATAGAATTTAAGCACCGATTCATATCTGGATTTATTTACATATGTGGACATTTTATTTTAGATTATTCATTTAAGCAGTTTGTAGGCTACCTTGATTATCCTAAGCTGAGTAACGAGGCGATAAAAGCAAGCATTGGCTGAACACCGTAAGACGATAGAGTCCGCAATCCATCTGGATGAGCTCATTAGCATCTAGATACGCTCGCCTACGTTGAACAAATGATGGTGCACCAACGGGTTTGTATGAGTTGTGCAATGATGTGAGAATCACATGATTTCTTTTTGCATGAGCAAGCATATTAATCAAAATATTTCCAACCATCTGTAAACTCTCCTTTATGATGTAAAAGTGAAACGTAGGCATCACCATGCAAACTTAAGCCCGCAACATATGAGGCCTTCGTCAAATATTTGTCCAATTCTTCATTGTTCGGACTACAACGGATATGAATGTCCCACTTCATATGTACGGACTGGAACCGATATGAATGGATGTATCCTGAATTAATATATTCGAACAATTATGACTTAATGTGTGGCATCGTCTTCTATGTTGAAGATAAATGTACAAGCTCATTTTCATATGAGCTATGCTTGGATAAATTTACCAAATATAAAGATAAAGGAAAAGAAGAGAAAAGAAAAAAAAAAGAAAATGTCTAGTCAAAATTCATGATAAGTAAAAGATACATTATCTCCCTTGTAGTTAGTGGCATGTAGTGGGCAAACTGGTGAGTTAAGAAGGAGGCACAAACTTCTTCACATGCTCATTGCTTATAAAAGTGAAGTGGGAGCACATTGAAAACAAGGAGAGAAAGAGGCAAGACCTCCCAATAGTCGGATCTAGTCATTTTGTCCTTTTGTCTTCCCATAGACTCCTTCCAGTCACATGTCCATTTGTACACAGCTCTGTTGCAGAGCTCATATCGCACTGTATATGTAACCATTTCTTGCGTTTAAACATTCATTGGAAAGCTTTTCTTGTGTTCTTTGCACTACCAAATACTTCATTGAAAGCTTATATATTCTATGAGATGTCAGTGAAAGAGTGAAGTCTAGTTTTTCAATATACCTATATAGACAGATAGTCTATTTTGGTTGATTACGTTTCCCAACCAAAACATATCCAAATTGCTTGATTTTTGTCTTTTTGGAAAGTTGTTTGCATGTACTTTCTCTAACCCAAATATCTCGTTCAGAAGATTTATATTCTGTGAGATATCTGTCAGAGAGTGAAGTCTAGTTTTATAGTGTACTTATGTGTGTAGGTGGTCTATTTGGTGAGTTGAGTTTCCTGACCAAAGCTCATCCAAATTACTTGTTTTTTGAGCTTTTTGGAAAGCTATATGTGTCTAATTTCTCTATACTAAATATCTATCTCAAAGGATATACATTCAGAGAGTTATCAATCCGAGAGTGAAGATCAGGTCTTCAGTATACTTGTGTGGAAAGGTAGTTCATCTTTGTCAGTTGCGTTTTCTAATCAAAACTTGTCCAAATTAGGTTATTTATAGCTTTTCACAAATCTCTCTTTGTCTACTGTGCTTTACTAAAGGCAGAAGTCGATTTGAGTTTTGTATTCAGAGCAGGAAGCTATCTAAGGTGCACTTGTTTATCCAAGAGCTAGACATACAAGGTTTCACTACACATTTCCGTTGCACATAGGAGAACTCATTCTTTATAGTTGGTATCAGAGCAAACTTGGTGCTCAAGCTTCATCAACAGAGCTGGAGATAAAGCAAAGCAAAAGAGACGCTATAAAATAAGGAGGAGCTTCACAAATGCAATAGCAAAGGACAATATAACTATTGGAGGTAACTCTCAAAGTCTCTGATACTCTTCAATGGCTGACTTGCGTCAACAAGTAGAGAAGTTGGATAAGGATAACTATCCCGTGTGGAAGTTTAGAATGACCAACTACCTAATGGGCAAAGGCTTATGGGGTATTGTGAGCGGCGATGATGCTCAACCTCAAATCAATCAAGCTATGGCCACCGAAGTCCAAAGGAGGTAAGCAAAGGAATGGGAAGAGAGGAATAGGAGATTCATATTCCTCATTTTGCAAGTCATTAGTAATGACATGGTAGGGTATATTCAACATCTAGAGAAAGCTAAGGATGCTTGGGAAGTTCTTGAAAGGATGTATTCAAAAAATACCAAAGCTAGGAAACTTCAACTCACGAATTAGTTGAACACAATCAAGAAAAGTTTGAGTCAATCCATGGCTGAATATACTTTGAAGATTAAAGAGCTAAGCAATGCTTTAGCTTCTATTGGCACAACGGTTGAAGACAAAGATCTTGTGTGTTATACTATCAATGGATTGGGAGAGGATGAAAGATGGAAGCCTTTTATGACTTCCATTAACTTGAAAGATGCATATCCTGGTTTTGAACAACTAATATCTCATCTTATCACAGAAGAGCTTAGCTTTGGTGGCCCCAAAGGAAAGGACAACCACAACCAAATTTTATATGCACGTCGAGGTAAAGGAAGAAACTCAAGAGGAGGATCAAGAGGAAAAGGAAGAGGTCACAAGCACTCCAACTACAATCAAAACAATTTTGAAGACAACAAGGATGCATCAAATGGCCATGCACAAGGAAGAGTTCGAGGTAGAAGTAGAGGAAGAGTTCGAGGCTCCTACAACTCTCGTAAAGGTATAACATGCTATCATTGTGGTAAACTAGGTCACTATGCTATTGATTGTTGGCTGAAGAATGGAAGACCGAATGGAGGCAATCAAAGGAACCAAAGCAACTATGCAAGCACCTCAAGTGAAGGAAGAAAGGACACACTTCTTGCAATGATACATGAGTATAGAAGATCTTGTGAAGATGACAAAGAATGGTACATTGATTTAGGTTGTAGTAACCATATGTCATGCCAGGGAAGTTTGTTCACTAATCTATAGGTACCAAGTGGAAGAGGATGTGTTGAAACAAGTGATGATACTCAATACATGATTGAACATATTGGAGATATAAGGCTTGGGGATACAAGTAGAGCAAAGGTACTATCTAATGTTCTTCATGTTCCTACAATTTCAAAGAACTTGATTTCAGTAGGACAAATGGTAGAGAAGGGTTATCATTTCATATTCAATGAGAATGGGTGCTTCATAAAGAATCCAAATGAAGGCTTCAAGTTCATTGCTCGAGGTAGAAGAGAAGGAAGGATGTTCACTTTGGATGTCCAACATCCATATGGAAAGGTCATGTACATTGAATGTGGGAACAAGAAGATTTCAGAGTTGGACTTATGGCACAAAAGAATAGGACGCATCAACATACCAAGCTGAAGGACATGAGCAAACATGAAGTGCTAAGAGGTCTTCCAAAATTTAATAGCATTGGACTACATGAGTTATGTGAATCTTGTCAACTGGGAAAGCAAATGAGGCAACCATTCAAGAGGAGCAGTTATGTGGCCCCAAATTTCTTGGACTTGATACATAGGGATGTATGGGGACCAACCCAAGAGGCATCAATGGCTGGTAATAGATTTTTTGTCACCTTGATCACTCAAGAAAGGTATGGCTATTTTGTATGAAGCAAAAATCAGAGGTGTTTTCTATATTCAAAAGATTCAAAGTTGAAGTTGAAAAAGAAACAAGAAGGTCTATCAAAACCTTAAGGTCCGATGGTGGAGGAGAATACTTCTCCAAAGAATTTTCTAATTTTCTACAAGAGAATGGGATCAAAAGGTAGTTCACTTATAGGTATACACCACAACAAAATGGAGTAGCAGAGAGGAAAAATAGGCAAATTTCTGAAATTGCAAGATGCATGCTCAACGAGATGAAGGTACCATTGTATTATTGGGCGGAAGCTACCACAACCGCCATTTACTTGATGAATAGGTGCACAACATCACGAATACATCACTTGACTCCAGAGGAGGTATATTCTAGTAAGAAACCTTATCTTACACACCTCAAAGTGTTTGGATGTGTTTGCTTTGTTCACATTCGAGAAGGAGTTAGAACAAAGATGGAACCAAGACCAGAAAAATGCATTTTCACTGGCTACTTGACGGAGCAAAAAGGATAGAAGTGTTACATCCCTAGAACAAAGGAATTAAGAGTCTCGCGAGATGTGGTCTTGATGAACTAGACCATGGTATGAAGATAAAGGAGATGAAAAGATTCTTGAAGAAGATTGTGATGATTATGCAGGAAGAAATCAAAGAGAAGTTCAACAATTAAGCACAAAGGTTTCAGGTCCAGAGGCATCTACATCAAATGAAGAATGTTGAACATGGAGGGGGAAGCAAGTGCTACTCCAAATTCAGCTCATAGTAGAATCAAAGAAGCAAGTGCTACTCCAAATAGTGAGGTAGATGCAAGTGAAGAAGAATATGAAGAGGTAATCACTCCAATGGTAAAGCTAAATAGGTTAAAGAAGCAACTTTCTAAAGGCAATGAAAGAAGCGATCTTCAAGGACAAGGTATCGAACTCAAAGTTTGAGTTATGATAGTTTTATGGCGACACATTTTGCATACATGATGCAGGTCATCAAAGACAAAGAGCCTGAGACATATGAAGAAGCTTGCACACAAAAGGAATGGAAGCAAGCTATGAAAGAGGAGATCAAAGCTCTTAAATATAATCACACATGTGGGCTAGTGCCAAAGAAAGAAGGTATGAAGATTGTTCCAAATGGGTGTTTAAAGTAAAGAGCAATGATGATGGTTCACTAGCTAGATATAAAGCTAGATTAGTTACCAAAGGATTTAAACAAACACAAGGCATAGATTATGATGAAGTTTTCAGCCCTGTTGCAAAGATGGGAACTATCAGAACATTAATAGCAATTGGTGCTTCAAGAAGATGTCCATTATATCAACTCGACATCGAAAATGCTTTTCTTATTGGAGAACTATAAGAAGAGATATACATGAGTCAATTGGTTGGATTTGAAGATTAAAACCATCTAGACTTTGTTTGCAGGTTGAAAAAGGCACTTTATGGCTTGAAGCAAGCACAAAGAGCATGGAATCAGAGATTGGTAGAATATCTAACTAAGTGTGGATACAATGCAAGTACTATAGATCCTTCATTGTACATGAAGAAGGAAGAAAATAGAGAGGTATATATTTGCATATACGTTGATGAACTCATTAAAATAGTAAATGATGTTATAGGGATTAAGGATATCAAAAGGAAGCTTGGTAAGGAGTTTAAAATTCAGAGCTTGGAGAGCTAAAATATTTTTTATGAAAAATCTGTGAAGATGATGACTCTACAGAAAGTCTGCTGCACATATCTCTCTCATTGACCTATCAATTGTGTAAATTTTTTTATGAAACTTTGCACAAGGTGTCATCTATAGATTGCACACCTTCTCGAAGTTGAATCACTCCAAAAGATTTAGTATAACTTGAGAAATGAACTCAACAAGTTACCTATGTCTAAATCTATCTCCCTGTAGAGTCGACTTTGACACCTGCAACTTCTAAGACATGGTTCTCCAAGACTAGAAACCGTTTAAGCAAATGCTTTTAGCCACACGTAGCTTACCTTCCAACTTAAAGATTAACTGCTTGCTTGCTCAAAACTTTAAACTGTAGAAGGAGAAGTGATTAAAACATTGACTTCGAATTTTGCACCTGTTTCAGGAACTAGTGAATACTTCTTCACATATGAATGTTCCTACACATCATTCTCTTAGCCTGATCACAATTGGAAGCTAAAATTTTGTACAGAGGTCAATGACCTATAGACTTAGACTTGTACAAAAGCATTTTACAAAAGATCTAACACAGAAGGAGAAAACTTAGAAAGATCGGGCGCAATATTTTCTTCATTCTTGAGAACTTTTACAACTGATTGATGAGAGAGCCTTAACTCACTTCTAAGATTTCTAATGACTCTTAAAACTCCTGATTACTCTATTCTCATGCTCTCTCATACTTGCCCCGACATTTTCATAGTATATATATACAAAAATTTACAACCTTATGACTTCTCAAATATATAAGTGAACTATCTGTACATATGTGTACACATCTTCCTCTTCTGAATGTATTCTTCTTCCTTGCTTCACAAGTTGAATCTTTCCTTCAACCTTGACTTCAACTCTTCATCAAAACATCAATTGTTCATTGTTTTGCACCAACAGCTCCCCCTCAATCATCAATTGAGATTTTCTCTATCTTCTTTATACCTGCCATGTCTTTGAATCTCTGTAGCTTTGGTCCATCCAAGCTTTTGGTAAGCATATCAGCTATCTGATCTTTTGTTGAAGTATCTATTACTTCAATTTCTTTATCCATCACCTTCTCTCTTAGAAAGTGATACTGAATCTCAATATGTTTGGTCCTAGCATGAAACACAGGGTTAGCAGCTAAATACAATGAACTCATGTTATGTCCATGTTTTCCTTACAATGAACTCATGTTTTCCTTACAATGAACTCATGATAGGTATACTCTGTATGGTGTCAAAACTCTTCATGAGAGTCTTAAGCCATATCACTTCCTTTGCAGCTTCCACCATACCTTTATACTCTGCTTCTGTAGATGACAAAGCAATTGTTGTTGCTTCTTTGAACACCAAGAGATTAACTTATCTCCCACATAACACAAGTATTCATAAGTTGATCTCCTATCATCTCGATTACCTGCCCAATCTGCATCACTATATATCTTGATATTTGTATCTGATGTAAAACCATAATACAAACCTTCTTTGAGTGTACCCTAAATGTATCTCAACACTCTTTGACCTGCAATCCAATGCTCTTTCGTAGGGCAATGCATGAATTGAGATAATACTCCAACTGCATATGACAAGTCAGGTCTAGTTAATGTAGCATAGATAAGACTACCAACCAAACTCTGATATAGCTTTATATCCTTGAATGCTTCTCCTCCATATCTGCTCAATTTGTGATTCACCTCCATTAGAGTAGGTGCTGCAATCATTCATCTTAAAGTTGATCAACAAGTTGCTCAAATACCTTTCTTGAGTTACATACACTCCATGTTGAGTGTAGAGATTTCCATGCCCAAGAAGTAGGACAAGTCTCCCAAATCACTGATCTTGAATTCTTTCTCCATTGGCTTCTTTAGGCTTTGAATGCCTTTCTCATCTGTACGTGTAATAATTATATCATCAACATATGTGCATATGTATATGAACCCATCATCACTTGCTTTAACAAGCAAGCTACTATCTGCTTTAGATACTTGAAATCCAAGTTCTTTCAAGAACTTTACAAGTCTATAATTCCATGCCCTTGGAGCCTGCCTCAAACCATACAAAGCTCTCTTGAGCTTACATACATGATTTGGATACCTTCCATCTCTGAATCCTTGGGGTTGCTCCATGAAAACATCATCTGAAATATAACCATTCAAGAAAGCATTCTTCACATCTAATTGACATAATTTCCAACCTTTACATACAACAATAGCTATGAGTGTCCTGATAGTTGTCATCTTTGCCACATGACTATAAGTCTCATCATAATCAATACCATATGTTTGAGCAAACCCTTTCACAACAAGTCTAGCTTTATACCTAGACACACTTCCATCTGCAAACCTCTTTGCCTTGTAGACCCATTTGCATCCAATGATCTTCTGACTATTTGGTTTAGAAACGAAATCCCATGTCTGATTCTCCATCAATGCATCATACTCTTCTTGCATAGCTTTCTCCCAATTTTCCTTACCTTTTGCCTCTTCATATGTAGAAGGGTCTTCATCTGCCTTTATCATATAAGCATAATCTTTGGTAGCCAAAAAAGAAGTGTCATAGCTATACCTTGTAGGTTGCCACTTGTGTCTTGATGACCTTCTAAGTTCTCCACTCCTTGAAGTTTCTGGTTCATCACACTCTGGATCAAATCTTGGCATTTCTTCAACTTCAACCGCCACTTCATTGTTTTCCTCTTCATCAAATATCTGAACCTTTGATTTACCCTTCTTTTGACTCACAACTTCTTCATCACCTGTATTAATATTGATTGTACCTGCATACCAAGTACCTTGCTCATCAAATGTAACATCTTTTGATACAAGAAATTGTTTTGTGGATGGACTCCACAACCTATATCCCATCTGCTTATCATCATAACCAATGAACACATACTTTTCAGCTTTAGGTTCCAATTTGTGCCTTAATTGTAATGGCACATGCATATGCCAAACACCCAAATACTTTGCAATGGTCTAATGTAGTTCTCTTACCCCACCATGCCTCATATGGTGTCATACCCTGGAAAGCTTTACATGGTAATCTATTAACCAAATAAGTAGCTGTATTTACAACCTCATCTCACAAGTAATTTGGGCAATTCTTCTCCATCATCATGGACCTTGCAAATTCAACAAGAGTTCTATTCCTCCTTTCTGCTACACCATTTTGTTGAGGAGAGTACTTGCAAGTAATTTCCCTTTTTATACTTGCATTCCATAAGTAATCACTAAAATCATTAGAGAAATACTCTCCCCCTCCATCTGAACTTAGTCTCTGATTGTAGTATCGTATCGTAATCCAAGCGAATATCGTTCCTAGAGGAGTATCGCGATACCAAACAAGTATCGTATCATACAAGTTGGTGGTCTAGTATCGTATCGTCTCATTATCGGGGATCGTATCACAATACCAAATTAGTATCGTATCGGCGGTGTGTCTCGTATCATATCACAGCCAAGTCCCGTATCGTATCGTTTGCTACCCAAGTATCGCATCGCCTCTATTGTGTGGTATCGTATCGTATTCTGTGCAGAGCAAAGAAGCACAAGCGAGGAGCCCCAAAATTTTCAAATTAAGGGGCATAATTTTTCGTCTTCAAGGTCTTATGGAATCCCCTAAAAAATATGTAAATGCAATAGAGGAGTCCTCTAAATGAATAATCCCAACTTGTTGTAAAATAACCCTTGTAAACTAGTAGGAAATTCACCCTTTTTTGTAATAAAGTGCCGGTCTCTTGTGTGAAAGGACCAAACTTAGGGCACATGTATATAAGTCACTTGGTGACTCTTTGTAGATACTTTTTGCCATTGTGAAGAAGGAGCTCTCCAAAATTTCGAATTTGCCTCTTTTTTGCAAATTTCTATCTTCTCTTTGATCTTGTATGTGTGTGTAATGCTTGGAATGTGTGTGTAGGACTGTTGTCTACCCCTCCCCACTATTTTTGAGCTACTGTAGTGTGTGTGTGAGCTTGTAGGAGTTGTGGAGTGAGTGCTGGTATTTCCCGCCATTCACTCTTTTGGTCATAACTTGAAGCAAATTGTGAGAATTGAGCGAAACTACTTCCCATAGATGCGTCTCGTCGAGAGCTTCGAAACGAGTACCCTATTCACTATGTTCGAAGTTCTGAGCTGGGAGAAATCCTCGATTTACTGAAAACTGCTGTAAGTGGTATCGCGGCAGACACTTTCTGTCTTTCAGTGTGTTTAAGAGGTGGATTAGTCTTTCCTCACTCATTTCAGCTAACCCACTCCATTTTCCATCATGTGTGCACATGTCTTCATACACTTGGTTAGGGCGTTCGATCGGATTGACATTTAAATGTGTGTTAGTTTCCCACTATACGCACTTGTGTTGCAAATGAGGTCCAGTCTCTTTGGCACAAGTCCTTGAGTCTTCTTGACTTAAGTACACATGTTTTTGGCGCCATTGCAGGGGAACACTCAGCCAAGGTGCCTTCGTGATGGTTATAGATCGAGTGTGATAGAATCGTACTTGTAGAAGTGAATTTGTCCTGTGGCAAGTAGTCAAACACTTCAGCACTTCTTACTTCACATCCTGGAGGTGTGTGTAATAAGTTCTAGGTTTAGGGTTAGTAGGAAGGGAGAGATGGAGGAGTGGAGAGAGGTGAAGTAGGAGTAGGAAAACACCACCAAAAAAGTCCCAAAAATCATCTAAAATTAGCAAGGTTCAAATTTTACCAAAAAAGGTATAAAAACAAAAAATATTGGCTCATTTGACACCACTGTGTTCTGGTATCGCCCGAGAGCAGCGACCGGTATCATGTGCTACGTATCGTGCAATTCAGGCCTTAAAAATCGGAACTTGAGCTCACGGGGTGAACTAGAGTGTGCTAAGGTAAGATTCCTCAAAGTATTTACAACAAAAACACAATAAAAATGCACCAACCAATGACTAAATGCATGCGCGGTATCGCGGGGGGGGGGGGGGGGGGGGGATAATTGTTATTTGAATTTCTTTTGTGAGGGACAAGGGCCTAGCAGTGAAGAGGTGTGTGAGAAGAGCAAAGGGGTGCAAAACTTTGTGAAATTTTAGGCTTTTTGGCTTGAGTATCGCGATCGGTTGAGAGTTGGTATCCCGATACCAAAACTTCCTTGTATCGCGATACTCGCGGAGAGATCGTATCACTGGGTACCACTCCTGGTATCGCGATACCATTGTGGTATCGTATCTCCAGACTGGTATCGCGATCACCCTTTACCACAGTGGTATCGTATCGTTACCGACTGCGGTACGTATTGCCCACTTGCCAGTTCCGTATCGCGATACCATTTCAATATTGTATCGCCAGAGAACTTGGTATCGTATCGTCCCTGATTGTAGTATCGTATCGTAATCCCAGCGAGTATCGTTCCTAGAGGAGTATCGTGATACCAAACAAGTATCGTATCCTACAAGTTGGTGGTCTGGTATCGTATCGTCTCATTATCGGGGATCGTATCGCAATACCAAATTAGTATCGTATCGGCGGTGTGTCTGGTATCGTATCGCAGCCAAGTCCCGTATCGTATCGTTTGCTACCCAAGTATCGTATCGCCTCTATTGTGTGGTATCGTATCGTAGGACTTCCAATTTTGTATCGTGACCGAAATCAGTATCGTATCGTCGCTGGTGCTCTGGTATCATATCGGGAGGATTGTTGGTATCGTATCGTAGCAATTGTCCAGTATCGTATCGCCTGCTGCAGACAGTATGGCATCGTGTTGACTTCAAGTATCCTATCGTGGCCATTGTAATATCGCCCAGTGCAATATCGCCTGGAAGTGGTATTGCCAGAGTGTTGGAAACATTTTGTCAGGTAATTAGAGGTATTGGAAGAGCTACTCAAGGAGTGTCTCTGAGACTTAGAGAGACTTAGGAGGGTGAATGAACTTGAGGTCAAGGAGAGTGCTAAGTAGCCGAAGAAGTGTCATATCCTCAGTGGGAAGTGTTGCCCAGGTTAGTCACCACTCCGTCTACTCAGAGACCTCTAGTGATTCCGAGGAGGAAATACCCATGGCTTCGGAAGACACGTAGGGTCCAACACCAAATAGAAATTTCATATCTACTGTTGAGGGAGATTACCGTACTTCCTTACAGTATGTGTCTACCAATGCCGAGGAGATCCCCATCTACCTAGATGGCTTAAATAGATCTGTGGCTAGGAGGGTAACTTCCATGAATGCCACTATTGTACCCCGACCTGCTGTCAAGTACGAGGGAGGAGCGTATGTAGACAAAATTGGTCATATCTACATTGTGACTGAATTTCCTGAGAGGATCAATGAAAGGGGGGAGTTAGTGGAACCAGAGAACTCAGGAAGAACACACCCTGAAGAGTGAGTGACCACCCCTAGGGGTAGGTCCCAAGTATCATGAGTCTTGAGAGGAGATTTGATACCTCAAGACGACTACTTATTGGAAGTCTATATGATCCATGGATCAGACATTACTTCAAACCGATTTACCTGCTCCGGGAAGAGAAGAAAGCCCCATGACATTTTATGAGCTACAAGACCCAGATGAGGAAACTAGGATCACATACTTGGACAAAGATCAAAGGAGATATTGGCCCGTGAGTGTTTTAGACAGGGCTCGGCTGAGATACATGGGTGCGCCTGTATTTCCTCAAAGAGATCAGACAACCACCTCACAAAATCCTTTTGGAAATCAACAAGAGACGGAATATAGCACATCAGGACAGACCAGCCAATGAAGTGTGCCCAACCGTACTCATGTACAATTTGCAACTCCAGGAGTGCAAAACCACAATCAAGCCCACGCAGGGGTAGGTAATCAGTGCCGACCACCAGTAAGACCACGACCACCGGTAGGAGGATAGCCTGGAATACCTCCAATAAGACCAGTTGTCCCAGTCTTCCCTATAATACCCAGACCGCCTGAACCAATGAGAAGACTGAGACCTATCCAAGTGGCAAAGTGTGTAAGAAATCATTACGATGGATTGGGGGAACCCTACGATCACATTGCAGAATTTATACAAGTTCTAAGGGCAGAGCAAGTAGATGATTTCTTTGTGTAGTATGAGTCTTTTGGACTCACCCTCACAGGGACGGCTCTAACTTGGTTCCAACCCTTAGATCCCAATCAATTTGGAAACATGGAACAATTCTTTCAAGAATTCATCGGGGAATTCACAAAGAGAGGGATTAAACACAATTCTGCGTCTTTAATCCATAGCTTTAAGCAAAACCCTAATGCAACTGTGAAGACCGCGGCCAAAAGATTCAATCAGTATGTGGATAGATGCCCAATTGCCGAGAGACCCACGCAACAAAAAATGATTTCATTGTTTTTGGATGGACTTACAAACGGAACTCTAAGAATGCTAGCATACGTGAAGAGGTTACAAACTTTGAGTGAGTGCCTTCAAGAGTGCATTGATTTGGAGGATAACCTAGCCGAGGACCTCAAAAGTGCACCGAGCCTCACTAAGTCAAAAGATTCAAGGAGTACCATCACATCCAACTCCAATAACATGGAAGAATTAGCGGAACTATTAGCAAAGACACTAGGAGTTCAGGGGCAAAGAGCTTACCAACACCCAGCTCAAAGAGTGCCTATGCTACAAAGATGTAGCTTATGTGGAGGAGATCACCCCACACACTTGTGTGTGAGAGGAGGGATTGGTGCACAACCTATGTATCCATACCACAGGCAGGAACAACAAGGGACTTCTTTGTACTGCCACATAGAGCAAAAATACACCAACCATACTACTAAGAACTGTCCATTCAATAGGCAAGCACGCCCTTTCCAACCATCGTAGTATCGACCATATGGATACCCACCTAGGGAGCCAGGTAGAGAGATACCAAGATACAACCCGTATCCAACACCAGCGGGAGCATCAAGGCCATATGAACATACACCATATCCACCACCACAACCAGTGCTAGGACCCCAACTATCGCAACCTCAACAAGTAGTATCGGTGAAGTATGCCCAACCAAAAGAAAACTTGGAGAGAGCCATAGTACCAGCATCGACACTGACCAACGTAGAATCAACCAACCCTGGATATGAACCACCACCAGGAGATTACAACCCATACGAAGCCAACATGATAGAATATGAATCTGCATATGATGCGGCTTACTATGGATATGAAGGCTATGATCAGACTTATGGAGCAGAGACGGCCACCTTAATGTATACGGCTCCTAAAGCACAACCAACCATGAGACCTCCCATTAGACCACCTGTGCAGAGAGGACCATGCTATAGATGCGGGGGAGACCATTTCATTAGAGAGTGCCCTCGACCTTACAACCCTCCACCACCTAGGATTTGGGAAGGATATTGTAGTGATTGCGGAAAGGAACATCTTTTCAGAGACTGCCCCAAGAATCCGACAAAAACCCAAGATACTGCACCAATCAACATGATTGAGGTCATAGAAGGATCGGGAAGTGATAAGGAGTATACTGTGCCGTTAAAGGCCATTACTAGAGCCCAAACGAAGCAACAAAAAGGAAAACAACAAGAAGAGAAACAAGAGAGCAATAAAACGGTAAGCCCTAAAATTCAGGTAGTCGAGGATTCTGAGGACCCACATGAGAAGTCCCATAACACAAAAGTACAAAAATGGAAGGAAAGACGAGAAAAACTCAAAGATAAATGGGCAAGAAATAAGAGTCAAGAGAGTAAGAAGCAAACCAAAAACTTGAATGAGCATAAAAAACAAAGGACTCGAAAGGAGATCCCTGAGCCACCACGTACTCAAGAGGTAGAGAAGCCAGGATTAATTCTAGCTGACCCAAAGCCAGACGACTTAGACATGTGGTTGAAAGCTTACCAAGCTAGAATCAAAATGGTCCCAAATATAGAGCAACATGAAAAACTCTACCCTCAAGGGGAATTAGAAAAAGAAAGACTAGCGATATGTAGGAAGCTTATAGAGGTAGCACAAGCAACCCTAGAAAAGACTATCCCAATTCTACCAGAGACAAGGATTCCACATAGTCTATACCAAGAATGCATTAAATCCAAGGGTAAGGAACCTAGAAAGAGGGATGACCAAGGTGAACGGATAAAAGCACAAGATGAACTTGTGTCAATAATACCAGACCTTGAGGCAGATTGGCCAAAAGACTTATGGAATAGAATCTGAGAAGAGCAATGGAAGAAGAATGGAGTCAGTCTGCCTCCTTTTGATGAAATAGATGTGGAAGATTGTCAACCCCATCCCAACCTAGAGGAAGTATATGAGGAAGTATCAAGACTCGATAGAAATAGGGAGGAAACCCTGAGCATTTCAACATTGCCTAATTACATGGGAGAATACGAAAGGGAGTCTATAATAATACGAGCACCCACAGTACATGGGAAGGGAAAAGGAAACTCAGAAGAGAGTTCACACAATCTAACATAATAAAAGAAAACAAAAGTGCAATGCAAATTGACGGTGGAAGAGTTACTTCAACTTAAACCACAATTATGGAGGCAGTTAGCAAACCAATTAGAACCACAGCCAGAGAAAGGAGAAACGAAAGGAAAGGAAAAAGAAAACAACTCTACAATACAAATCCCGGTTGATAAAGTGGGAGAGTTTGGTGAAGGAGACGAAGGTAATACGTGTCTACCTGTCACCCACAATGGGTACATGACCAAGGCTATCCTAGATACGGGAGCCGGGGTAGGAATTTTGACCAAGGAGATTTGGGAAAAATGGGGAAAACCTGCCTTACAACCCACCCGCATGAAGCTCCAATTAGCAGATGGTCATGTGGAAAAACCCTTAGGAATATTGGAAAGAATTAAACTAACCACCTGTGGAGTAGAATTTGAACACACATTAGCCATTTGTAAGTTCGAGAAAGCGAACAACTATGAAATGATATTAGGACGACCCTTCATGAGACAAATGCGGGTAGTACAAGATTGGGGAAGAGATTCGTTATACCTGCAACATCAAGGAAACACCACCAAGATATATCTGCACACATTTGCCTAGCGAGATGTCCCTCCACTCCAATGGAATCCAGTACATAGGGAAGAAGATTATTCACAGTGCTAGATCAAGTGATCAATCTTGGATGCATGAGGATGCCCAGTTATGGATGTGTAAAGAAGCCAAGAGAGAGGAGAGTAAAAAACAACTGTGGCCGATAGGACATCCTAACTACCGATCAGTAGAAGACCCAGATTACATGCCTCAAATGTTTCCTGATGAGATCTTCAAACCGCATGGATGGATGGAAATTTTAGCAACCTTAGATGTGTGCGTGAATGAAGAAGTTTTGACAATGAACGAGTGTATAGATGAGGAAGGCTATGATGTGAATCTTTATATGGTGGTCCTTCAGGAGGTAGAAGAAGGAGAATTCTTGGAAAAAGAATGGAAAGAGGAATATGAAAGCATAGAAATGGATCCAGAATTTGACTCCAAAGAAAGCTACGTAAACACTATTCAGAACAAGAAGGAACAAGAACCAACAAAAATCTTAGCAATTGAAGCTGCCTCGGCAATACACAAGCAGAGGGAACACATGAGTAAAGTAGAGCCGGATCCAGATCTTTTTGAAGTTCGTGAACATTTTAAATAATACAAAGAAGAAGAGAGATAGGTAGCCATTCAAATGCCTAGACGAGAGGCACGAGACGGAGAAGCGTACGACAACAAAGAACAAACCAAAAAAATTGTTGTAACAGTAGAAGACGGAGAAGAGCGATGCACATATATTAAAAAAGATGTATTGGAGGAGGAGGAAGAGGAACTCATACACCTTATCCGAGAGTACCGAGACGTATTCGCATGGACCTACAAGGATCTCAAAGGCATAGAACCCACTATTTGTTCCCATCGAATACCAATGACGGCAGATGCAAAACCATCCAAACAACGCCGTTATACGTATAATGAGGTTTATGTAGCAAAAATTAAGGAAGAAATAGACAAACTACTAGCTGCAGGATTCATATATGAGATAGAACATACCAAATGGGTATCGCCATTAGTAGTTGTGCCTAAGAAAAATGGAAAACTGAGAGTGTGCATCAACTTGAAAAAGGTGAATGCAGCCACCATACGTGATAGCTACCCCTTACCCATCACGGACCATCTATTGGAGAGGGTAGCCGGAAAGGAGGTCTATAGCTTCTTGGATGGATTCTCCGGGTACAATCAAGTAGCTATCGCGACTGAGGATCAACATAAGACCGCATTCGCAACCGAATGGGGAGTGTATGCTTTCAGAGTGATGCCTTTTGGAGTCACTAATGCACCGGCTACTTTCTAACAATTGATGTGCCATGTTTTCAAGGAATTTTTGAAAAAAAGCATGGAAGTATATGTAGATGACCTTTGCACGTACTCCAATCAAAGACACGATCACATTCCCGAGTTGGGGAAGATATTCAATAAATGTAGATAGTACAGAGTCTGTTTAAACCTAGAGAAATGTGTCTTCATGGTGAGGCAAGGAAAGATCTTAGGACACATAGTTTCAAGAAATGGAATATCTACGGATGAGGACAAAATCAAGGTCATCTTAGAACTCTCGAGACCTAAAAATGCGAAGGAAGTGCAAGCCTTTATGGGACATTGTGGATATTACCATAGATTTATTCACATGTATGCCATAATAACAAAACCCTTGTATGGTCTCTTGACTCATTTTACTTGGACAGAAGAGTGCGAGAAGGCATTCACCGAGTTGAAAAAGAGGCTTAGCACAACCCCAATTTTGAAATCACTCAACTGGAACAAGCCTTTTCATATTCATGTTGATGCTTCTAACTATGCCATTGGATGTATCCTAGCCCAACCAGCTGATGAAGGGAAGCTTGATCCTCCAATTGCCTATGCTAGTAGACAACTGAATCAGGGGAAAGAAATTATACCACTACTGAACGAGAAGGGTTAGGAATGGTATACACAGTGAAGAAATTCAGACACTACCTCTTAGCTAACAAGTTCAAGTTTTTCATAGACTATCAGGCTTTACTGTACTTAGTCAATAAGCCTTGTAACACGGGAAGGTTAGTACGATGGTTCTTACTACTAATGGAGTTCGACTTTGAAGTGGTAGTAAAAAAAGGAAACACACATGTAAGAGCAGACCACCTTTCTAGGCTAACACATGGAGAACCACCAAGTGGAGTACCTGATGATCTGCCAGATACGTATTTGTTTAATCTAGAAGTTTGCCCAAAGTGGGTAGAAAAATTGATCCCTATACTCACCCATGGCCCTCAATACTCAATCAATAAGGATAGCAAAAAGAAAATTCTTCAATCAAGGAATTTACACATTGTTGTTGGAAGCGTGTACTATAAGGAACCGAATGGAGTATTACTCAGATGTGTGGAGGAGGATGAACAAAAGCAACTAATCGAGCAAGCACATGTGAACAAATGGAGAACACACTAAGGGACTCATGGAACCATTCGAGAACGAAAAATGTTAGGAGTGTACTGGCCTGACATGCCCAAGAATGTTCATGACTACGTAAGTAATTGTGCAGAATGTCAGGAGACAATCCCAGAAGATCATATGTCTCTACCTTTTTCAACCATAGCACCCAAATGGAGTAAGACACTGGTTAAATTCTTAAAGACAAAAGAGCATGAGGCAGGAGCTAGTTTGGCAAGAAAACGATCCCTAGAAGAAATGAGCAAGGATTATATACTCATGGGGAAGCAATTGTTTAGGCGAGGAAAAGACAACCAACTCCGGTTATGTGTGCATGAAGGAGAATATCTACCCATATTAGAGATGGCACATGAGGGTGCTGCAGGAGGTCATTTCTTAGCTGAGAGAACTGTCAAAATGATTCTCTTTGCGGGCTTGTGGTGGCCAACTCTACATATGGATGCTGAAACGTATGTACGAAGTTGCGAGACATGCCAGAGAGCTAAATACCCAATTCGGAGAGATGACATGCCTTTAAGACCTATGGTCTATGCTAGAGCATTCTCAAAATGGGGTATTGACTTCATAGGACCTATCAATCCACCGGCCAAAGGATCACATGCGGAGTACATCATAGTAGCCACTGATTACTTGACCAAATGGGTGGAAGCAAAAGCCACTAGAAAGAATGATGCTCAAACTACCGCCAAGTTTCTCTTTGAGCATATTTTCACCCGTTTTGGATTACCAATCGAGATTGTGAGTGATCGGGGAATGCAATTCCTCAATGAAGTAATATGAATGAGTTTTTAGTGATTCATAAAAAATCAGCCCCATACCATCCCCAACCCAATGGACAAGCTGAAAGTTCCAACAAGGTACTGTGTACAGTATTGACAAAGATTGTCAATAATGGAAGGTCTGATTGGGACAAACAATTGCATCATGCAATTTGGGCCTTCCGGGTTGCATATAAAATGGCTATTGGAACTACCCCATTCAACTTAGTGTATGGGCAAAATGCAATTTTGCCAATTGACCTTTTAGTACCAACATTGAAAGTGGCCAATAGTATGAGTGGAATGGACATGAATTATCCCAACAACTAGACCAAATCGAAAAGCTACATGAAACTAGGTTGCAAGCAGTAGCAGGAATCTATGCAGCTAAAAGGAGACAAAAGGCATATTATGATGCACATATAAAAGACAAAGGACTTAAAGAGGGAGACTTAGTCTTGGTGTACACCTTAAAGCAACATGCGAAGAAGTTACAAAAATGCGGATACGGACCTTTAATCATAAATAGAATCTCTACTAGTGGAGCGGTTAATCTATCCACTCTAGATGGGGATATTCTTCCTAACTACATCAGCGGATGTAGAGTGAAACGATTCATGGAGCCATTAACAGACCAAATGCTAGCACGTCTAGTAGGAGCTCAAAATAGGAAGAGAGAGGAGGAGCGAATTAGAGAGGAAGCTCGACAAGAAGCACTAGAACGCATTAGGAAACGAAAAGAATGGATTAAACAGAGAGATGAACGCTATCTTCATGGAGAGGAGCCTATCCCTATGGCTAATTACCAAGTCCATAATTTTGATACAACGGGTGTGTGCAAGACACAACCTTACCTAAACTTAGGGATTGGCAGGACAGAGCACAAGTTGATAGATGCCTTGATAGACTCAGGAGCAGGACTTAGTTGCATACAAAATAGGGTCATAAAAGATCTGCAATTGAGTTTGAATTCCACAAAAGCCCGATTGATAGGAATTGGAGGTCAAACCCTAGAATGCATTGGAACAGCAAATGTATCCCTCCACCTAGGCAATTCCTCCATGGAACAAAGAGTTTAGTGTGTAAGGATGAGGATTTAATAGAAGATTTAATCCTAGGACAGGACTGGATCATTGAGAATGAGGTGTGCATCAATCTAGCTCAAGGCTATATTTCGGCGAAGATAGGGCATAAGAAGATTTTCAGTTTATTAGGAGAGAAGCATTTAATTTAACCAAAAATAGTCGAGAGCTCTGAGAGCTTCCAAGAAAAGACACTGAAGAATGATCCCAGTACGAATATCTCTGAAGCAGCAGAAACTTCAAGCCCAACGATGTCCGCAATAGAGTCAAAATCATCACATTCAGTTGACGAAAAGCTAGCCACTAAGGAAACCAACTCTCCTGGACCTCCTCAACTAGCCAAAAGGTCACCATATTGGAAAACAACAAGCAGATACTCATATCAAGGACACCACAAATACAAGTGGGTACGCAAGGATCGGGTGCAGAATCGGGAAAAGTGAGCACCCACTCTTAAGAAGGAAGCAGAAATCAAAACGTCAGCTTCACCAAATTCCAAACAAACAGGACTCTTGCGAATATGGATCCCCAAGCCTTTGATCGAAGCTCAGAAGGCACGACATCAGATATGGATTCCCAAGAAAGTCAGACAGGCAGCCAAGCAAGCGAGAAAAACTCAAGAGGATGCAATACATAAAAAAAGACGAATAATGATGCCAAAACAGACTCGTCCTCGAAACAAAGGAAAAAACGTCTATACTACTAGAACGCAAGTAGAAACAAAGACAACACCTACGGACCGAGAAAGCAAAGAAAGAAAACGTACCATTCAAACACCCACGAAACGGATTTGGAAACCCAAGGGACTGCAAGGAGCGGGCCAGCGAAATGAAAAAGATCCCAATTGCACCCATGAAGTGTCTAATGCACCTAAAGTATGCATAATAGGGCCACATTACAAGGCCATGCATTCGGCACATGCGGCACCTAATAAAATTAGTGGTGCACATTCTCCAGGAGAAATTAGATCATAGCTTCAACTCTCCCAGGAATGGACTTACTATGTACATAAATAAAAGCTTCGGCTACACTAACAATTGTGTTTTTTTAGGAATATAAGAAAAAGGGCAGTAAGAGATCTCACCTATGGAATCCTGGGAAACGGAGTGATGAACGAAAACAACACAATACAATGCATTACGCTAATTGCCATACTTACAATTCAAAGCTAATGCACATTTCATTACAAGTGCACATGGCCTCTGAAGACTCGGAAGCAACGATTCAGGAAGATATAATGGAATTCCCTCCTCAGAGTCTCACAAAAGCAAAAGGACATTGGTTCAGAGAAGAACAACCAACAGGAGAGTATCTCTTCCTGGAAAATATAAAAATTATGGATACAGATCATCATTTTCCTATAATGTCTCAAGACTTCAGAGTGTTGCATGAACTACCATCTACAATCGCCATAATGAAGAAAGCTGGCATTCATGGGTGATGGATAAACGAGGCGAATGGGTTGTCATCCAATTTACACATGATATGATTAAGGAAGCATTCGGATGGGAGAAGGACGGTGTCACGGTGGTAAAAGAAGAGAGTCGTGGAGCCAAAACACGAACATTCACAGATATTAAGAGAATAGACATAGAGGAGGAAGTCAGACTAATCCACCAACATTTCTGCTTCCCAAATATGCATCGGTACATGGCTCCTCAAAAGATTATAGTCCAATTGCTTTCCCATGCCATCAAGCAAATTGCAATCAGATCAATCTGACACCATACATCCAAGAGAGATTATTCGAGGCAAAAAAGCAATGGAATAGTAAAAAGTTCCTCAATGGCAGTGTGGCTCTGACAATCTTGATCTACCATGCTTTGGGCATAAGAGAACACTTGCAAGAAATGCCATCATCGACTGCTCTTTCTCAGTACGTCAAAGTCGCCACCGTACCAAAAAAGAAAAAAGGAGTAAAGATTGTGGAAATAGCCCTGGTGTGTATTTCTTCTACTATGTGAGAGAGTGGTGATATGTTCGAGAACCCCAACAAGTACTATGTATCAACTCAAGGGAAAAAGGTAGACATCCCAAACATAGTCAACATGGGGATTGAGCCCATGTCCTCACGCTTGAATAAACTACTATAACCAACACACTAAACATCACCGTTGTCTTGATCTTGTTGTTGCATGTATTAGATGTCTATGCATCTATACAAAAGGGTTGACAACAAAAACAATTTATTGATAAAATGGTCTCATGCTGGATTTGAATCATGTGATGTATTCTACAGTAGTTATTCTCCACAGCCACTAGTGAACAACAAATTCAATGATTATTTAGTCATCCCACTTTTTCTCCTCATAATATGTATTGTTTTCTCCTAAGATCTCCATTGAACCAAAATCTAATCCAATTGCTAGCCGAGCTTGCATCATTTCTTGACTCCAAGAAGGAAAAAGTGAAGCACTACTCACTTATTGCCCAAAGACAAACGCAAGCATCTTTGCCACTTCAAATCAAGTCATCTCGGTGCATTGTGAAGAGTTCGAGATACAAAGGTGAAGCTTTGGATTTCATCCACTCTTTGAGGTTTTGCCATGTGATATTTTTCTAGCCCTCTCTACTAGAATCGAGTCTATGATAAAGCAAATTTAAGTGAAAAAGTACTCTTGTGGTATTGTGCATTGTTATCTTTATTTTATCATGCACCAATCATGTTAGGAACTTTAAAGAAAGTTAATACTGGAATGTGTGCAATGGAGGATGCTTCAAGTCACACCCTGCTTACGAGTGGTATAAGCATGTTTATGAATGTTTCGATACAACTTTCATTAGTATCTTCATGTTTAGCCCACCTACATCATCACCTGCATTGCATGCATCTGCAAGAATTATTTTAGATCTAACTCATGCACCTGATGCATTGAAAAAAGAATACAAAACTTTAGCTTTAGACATTGAGGATACCAAGCAACAAGGGAAAACCAACACCAATTGAAATGAGAGGAAAGAATTCAAAGATACGTTGTTGAAAGTAGAGTAGGGCCTTGGACATTTGTCCAATGTCTAAGCTAAGGTTATAGAGCTTCATCAATCTATTGATGGGGTTCAAAATCACTTTTGAGCTATTTTGGACTTTCGTAGCCATACTGATAAATAATGGCTTCATCTATGTTCGTTTTTTTAGAAAACCATAAGGATCCATCCATTTCCTAAATGCGCTTGTTTCCCTTAACTTGTAGTTTGGTTTGTCCAATCTGATGACTCCTATTACTATGCTTTTTGCAAACATTTTGGGGCAATTAGTAGTTGTAAGCCATCCATTGAATCTTTCTTTAAGGAAATATCTATTTCCTCCTTATTTTTTATGTGAACATAAGGATCAAAATAAGGACATAGACTTAGAGTTCTCTGAAAAGTGGAATGATGTTCTGTTATCAGGTCCCTCAGTGCATGCACACATAGAGGCAAAAAGAAGACGAAACAGGAATCAGAAACAGAGAAACAATCGACACGATATTGGGTGCAATCTCCCCCCGTGTACTCTGATGAATGAGTCTCTCAGAGTACACGTATTTATATGTTTATTTCTATTACATTCAAAAAATAGAAGTTACATGAGGGCCGTCGCTTTTAGAAGCATCTTTTAGGAAAAACTACTTTATTTACAAAAGGCGTCGCTTTCTGAAGCGAACCACTACTTTTACAACAAGATAAACCTACATATAAATATTCTAGAAGTCTTCCATTTAGTCTTCGAATTTATTTATTTACGCGCATCCACTTGTATCCACGACCTCATGCTTCTTCAGCTCCTAGATCAAACACAACCACATTAAAACCTTCTGGACATTTAAAACATTAAAAATCCATTTAACCTTCCATGATTCCATAAGATACAACATGCCTCCCAGTTGACAAGCAACTCAAGAAACAACTCTTTTCAAAATTAGCATAAAGTTTATTTTTACGTAACAAATAAAAGAGTGTTGCTAAATGAGTTTCATGTTCATTGTCATTCCTACTATAAATAAGTATATCATCAAAGAAGACAAGAATGAAGTCTTGGTATTCAAGGAAAATATTATTCATCATACGTGCAAAGATGAAGGGTGCATTGGTAAGTCCAAAAGGCATTACCATGAATTCAAAATGGCCGTGTTGAGTTGTAAAAGCGGTTTTATAAATGTCATGCGATGTCATTCTTATCTGATGATACCCAGATTTGAGGTCAACTTTACTGAAGACACAAGATCCACAAAGTTTATCTAGCAAGTCATCTATCCTAGGAATAGGATACCTATTCTTAATGGTAATTTGATTAAGTGCTCTATGATCCATGCATATTCTATACGTCTTGTTCTTCTTTTCAACTAAAAGAACAGGGGCTCCAAAAGGAGAAGAGCTAGGTTGTATTAGTGCTTTGTTGAGTAAATATTTAACTTGTCTTGCTATTTCATTTTGGTGTAAAGGTTCATTTTATGAGGAGAAGAGCTACCAGGAATTAAATCAATCCTATGGTCAAGAGATTCCCTAGAAGGTGGTAGTGCAGAAGAAAAATCAGCCATAAAACAATCCTTATATGAATCCTTAAATGACTTATGTCCACTTGAAAGTGTATGTGTATAATCAGTTATATTATTCACAAAGACAATACATGAATTATAAGCTTTCCTAAAAGCTCGTTTGACTTGTGTATGACTAATGAACAAGAAGGGTTGAAAATCATGCATCGCAGACAGTGAAACATCTTTATTTCGAAATTGGAAAGTAATCATGTGTGTATCATAATCAATGCAGGGCTTGTAACTATGTCAAATCGGCATGCCAAGTATAACATCATATGACTGCAACGGAGCAATTAAAAATGAACGTTCATATATATGAGCCTATACAAATTTGAACATTATGCAGCTCATTCGTAACATTATACCTATTCCCTATAAATGTAGCCTTAACCTTATACATAGATGGATGAGTAGTAAGGTTGCCAAAAACGTTCAGTTGTCTATCCAAAACTTATCCATGCACGATGTGCATGTAGATGGAATTGGGAAGGAAGGAAAGACTCTTTAATTTTTTCTTGAAATGCATCCCATGTGGTAGGATGGTTCGTACTATTCCATAAAACATTCCACCATAGCTGAGCTCTTCCTACCAAATAACTAGTAGCAAAACATACTTTCGCACTTTCTGAATAAGACTCATCAGAGTAGAAATCGTCGAACTGAGAGAGCCATGAGAGGACAAATTGGCCATCTTTTCATCCATTGAATCTCGAGAATTGGAAGTTCTTAGCACCTATCTTGGAACTGGCATCTTCTTCTTGTGCAGTGATAATCACTTTCACCACTTTGATTAAGCTACGATCATGACTTTGTACTTTCTCGAGCATAGCATCAGGTTCTTATGAAGCTTGTTGAGTTTCTTGAAGATCTTGTAGCATAAGCTGTAATTGTTGCTCAAGTGAGACCCTAGGGAAAGGTGAATTTCCAAAATCCTCCATTGTTGTAGGGTCCATATCTAGAGAAAAACAAACCCTTTTTCAAACTATGTTGGATCCTCAATCTAATAGATTACTTAAAAGCTTGTTCTGATAGCTTTCCAACGATATATTACATGCTAAAATCCAAGTTATATATTGTAAATTATGCCTTATTCTTTGATGTACTCCTCTAAAAAATCGACGGGTGCTTCCACATGTGTGAGATCATCTTGGAAATTGTAAAAGGAAGAGGAAGGTGAAAGTTGATATAAGTATGACAAAAGGGAGATAGAGTGATAACTCAAAGAGATGGAGTAGTGGTTAAAGTACTTCCCTTGTAAGTAGGAGGTTGTGGATTCAAATCCCCCTACCTTAGGGAATCTAAAACTCTCTATTGCCACTCAAAATTAAAATTTCCTCTTGCGTAGCCAACAGCTGCCAATGGTCGCCAAGGGAGCCTTGGGTGCCAATGTATTGCCTAAGTTATTGCCTAACTTCTTTGCCTTAGTCAATGCATAAGGCAGGTGTAAACGTAGGTGGAGTAAGCGAAGGTGTAAATGTAGGTGTAAACGTAGGTGTAAATGTAGGTCTAAACATAGGTTGTGGAACTAGAACAGAGAGAGACAGAAGTAGAAGCAGATGCGGATTTGGATTTGGATTCGGATCGTGAACATAGAAGGCAAACAAATCAGATGCAGATCATGAACAGAGAACGCAAACAAACCCCTCCTGAGTGATACATGCGAGGCTCTGATACCACTGTTATCAGGTCCCTCAGTGCACGCACACATGGAGGTAGAAAGAAGATGAAACAAGAATCACAAACAGAGAAACAATTGACGTGATATTGGGTGCAATCTCCCCCCGTGTACTCTCATGGATGAGTCTCTCCGAGTACACGTATTTATAGGTTTATTTCTGTTATGTCCTGAAAATAGAAGTTACATGAGGGCAATCGCTTTTAGAAGTGTCTTTTAGGAGAAAGTACTTTATTTACAAAAGGTGTCGCTTTCTAAAGCAAACCGCTACTTTTACAACAAGATAAACCTAAATATAACTAATCTAGAAGTCTTCGATTTAGTCTTCGAATTTATTTATTTATGCGCATCCACTTGTATCGACGCCGTCATGCTTCTTCATGTGCTAGATCAAACATAACCACATTAAAACCATCTGGACATTTAAAACTTTAAAAAATCCATTTAACCTTTCATGATTCCATAAAATATAACATGTTCACCGACTCAAGAATACCTTCGAACATATGCGCATGGTAAAGGTGTTTTTCCATTAGGCCCTAAGGCCTACATGTGGTGGATGAGTCTCTCTAAGACTCATAAAAAACCATAAACATGGGATGAATGCACCCACCTCTTCATAAAGAAGTTTCTCCCCAAGAATGAGGAGGAACGCAATTGGGAGACTTGGGATCAAATTGAGGAGAAGGGAAGCTAAAAATCCTCAAGATATAGATGTTTGTTCAAGAACCTTATCTACAAAATAACTTTTTGGCATGCTAAAATCTTGAAAAGGATGGGATGCCTAACCCTAAAGGTAGTTGTTTATCATGTACGAGGAGCAAAGTGTTAACTTTCTTGGCACTTTGCCAGTTTGGATGCACTAATTCAGGTTGAAAAGTGTATGTTTTGGATAAGCTATTGGTAAAGATTAATTATTAAGGTCTTCCAAGATCTTGGTAAGCTATCACTTTTGGAAAAGAATCCTGATGACACTACAACATAAACCAAGGCTTTCACCGAGGAAATTGAAGAGGCTCATTTTTGGCCTGACACTAGTGTAAGTGTCAGTATACGTGTCGGAACCAAAGTGACGGTATAGGCTCCAGTATAGGCGCCGGTATACGCATGGGTATAAGCATCTATATGAGCATCGGTATTCTTGACACTCATACCAATGCATATATTGCCGCCTGTATCGATGCGTGTGTTGGTATATTTAGGTAGTGATATGTGTGAACACACTAGGATTGCTCGGGCACTTTTTTCCCTCTTTAGGAGGTTTTTTCCGGTGGCTTGTATATATGCCTATTTCCCTAATTTGCTACTTATCTTTGTACATTCTCTAGTAATACAATCAATATTGTGTGTTGTGCTCCAAGCTTCTTCTTCTTCCTTGTGCTATTCGCCTGCTTTTGTAGACGTCTAACTCCAACAATTTGTATAAGAGCAGGTCGCCGCTTCATCTAGGGCGTCATCGACACTCCTCCAATTGTAGTCTCAGAATCGCACAAATTTTGGTGAGCATACTGAGGGTGTTTCAAAGATCAAAATAGCTTCATTGTGTGGTGCCCAAATCGTGATCTAAGCTCATTTTGGCCTTTGAACGAACTATCACAATGCTTCTACATGCTATTTCATCGTTTTTTGCGAAAGGTCTATACCAATTTCGGTTTGTTAGTATAAGCATCTCAAAGTTGTTATAGGTTTAGCAGAATTCATCTCGGCAAATCAATTCAACTTTTTGAGATACAATGAGTTTTCTGCATCAAGGTATTTTAGTCACCAGCCATGGTTGAAAGTAGTGATGTATTCCGTATGTTGGCTATTGAGGATAAGTTGGATGGTACCAACTACCCATTATAGGCTTATATGATGCGACATGTATTGGTTGCAAAAGGACTGTGGAATATTGTGTAGGGTGTTGAAAGACATCCTGTTACACTTGCGAATACAAATACTACAAATAAAGGTGTCAGAGCTGATGGAGGTGGTGTCGAAGATGATGATATTATGGAGATTCATGTTCGTGTTGTAGTTTCTACTGCACCTACTATAGAGCAGATTCATTGGGATGGCACAGATGCTCAGACACATGCATTGATAGCTTTGTTTGTCAAACGTGCCATTATCCCTCACATTCGTTCTTGGAGAACAGCTAAGGATGCTTGGGATACACTTACCACATTGTACTAAGCTAGGAATGAGGCTCGTGTTGCTTACCTCCGAAAACAATTGGAGAGTGAGCACATGAATGAAGGTGATTCCATGGATAGTTTTCTAACAAAGATTAAAGAATTGAAGGAACAGTTGATTTCTGCTGATGAAGTTATTCAAGATAGCTCACTTGTGCAAACCGTTCTGAATGGTCTTCCTGATTCATATCAGAGTTTTGCTTGTACTCTTCGATTGATGATGAAAGGCAGTCCAAAGGCCTTGTCATTTGAGGAGTTAGCCTCTGTTCTCTTGCAGGAAGATCAGTCAAGGCAGAACAGGTCCATTATGCATGTTGTAGATCAAGCCTTCCTAGCTCGTCAGAACGGCAAAGGAAAATGGAGCTCTTCAACTAGTAAGCAGAAATATACTAATTCTGCACATTCAAACAAGAAAGCCAAAGATGAGAAGAAATCAAAACAGCAAAAATTGTATTGCAAGTACTCTAAAGGAAATGATTATATAATAAAGAACTATCTTGAACTAGCTACAAAAGAGGAAAAGGAGAACAAAAGGACTTATGTTCAGCATATGAAATCGCATGAGTCAGATGAAGATCGAAACTTCATATTTTTTTATGTAAAGTATTCAACAGTACATTCCTTTACTATGAGCATATATAAACTTATGTTGAGAGTGAAGTAAATTAAACGACTTGACTTGGTTTATAATGTTTAGGTATATGATCTCCATTTAGATAAGTTATCAACATTGATTCTCAAGGACAAGTCAATAGGAACCTTAAATTTTGTGTGCAGATGAGCAAGCAGTTCATTGTTGCACCATTCATATAATAAAACTCCAGTTTTAAAGCACTTCGAGAAATCTGATGAATATCATATGCAAACCTTGTCCATTTCTTTTAAAGTGCCTAACATCATTAAGTAAGTCATAACATCTGAAAGCAAATGAACATGAGCGATGCAATTTGAGGAAAGGAACATACAGAGGTTGAGTTAACAATAGTAACATTTATCTGCAAATCTCAATATACAATCTCTGTTCTTCACAGTTGTTGTTTTGTTCTATCAGGTAGCCAGGAATTTAAATCCAATTCACCACATTCACAATGTAGAACTAACACTTCAAATAGACCACGCAATTAATGCGCAACATTTCATAAGTGCTTGGTTAAAAAACATCTTAAATCATTTTTGCTTCTCTGTCTAATATGCAGATACTTACTTTGATCGTAAACATTTGTGTAGAACAAATTTTGACTCTCGAAATAATTTTCATCTACATCTATTTTCACCTACTGTAATATGCACAATTATATGCTCATATTATCCAGAGTTATATGCTCAACGCGCTCAACACAGACGGGACTTCAATGCGATCTAAAACTTACACTTTTCTCTAGTTTCTAAAGAGCACATCGATTGATATGAGAAGAGTTAAGTTAGTTTACTCAGAAATATCGTCCTCACATATTTCATACATCATATGTATACAAACTAATTCTTATACAAACTTCCATGAAGAGATCGATGCAAATCAAATCATATAATAATCTGAATGAACATAACGAGCTATGAACTTGATGAGATTTTTCAAAGAGTAAGTTTGATCTTCGCCTACTCATTTTTATGACTAAACGACAAATAATGCAGAAACGTATGAAAACTGCACCTAGTGCTAGATCCAAGGCACACCAAATTGGTTAACTCTGCATCCAACTACATATCAAAATTTCATTTATGAAAATCCTCCATTTACACATTTCAGACTTTTGACGCAAGTTACAATCATATACTGAAATATATCATGAAGTGAAGCCAAATCTGTTATATTCGTAAATAAAAAATATTGCATATGTGTTTCATCAGCATTGCTCTACAATAACGTTTTGATGTAGAAACAACCTCTTTTGGCATGACATTCTTAATATAGGGTAAATCAGCAAACAACACATTTTAATGCTCAGTATTGGAAAGCATAAACGTATTGTGTGAGAATCCAGACTCATGTGCAATTCACGGAGATGAAACAAAGCAAAGCACATGGATGTCGTAGCAAATGAGGATAAACAACTATGGTGCAGACTTAGAGAAAAAAATGAATGCTCTATATCATATAATGAAAAACTTACATCAATCTTCAACTGTTAACTACAAAATCATATTAAATGATCATTGAGATGAAGCATGGTCCTCTCAACATTGGGAAATAGAGCATAAATTACTGCTGCAAGCAAATCCACGATGCCTCCTTTTTCTTCTCCTTTCGTCCAGACCCTGTTCTCACATCGACCTCAATGGGCCCTCTAATCTATGCATGTCTCCCTATTGAGATTTGCGCCTCCTTTCCCATTTCTTCAATTACTGTTGATCAGTAGCCTCCTATGGATACTTTGGACTGCTTCCACGATGGAGAGCGAGAGCACCTAGATTTCTCTTCCCATCTAAGATTTTTCGCCCCTTCTAGAGAGATCCCAGTCTCTGTGTGTATGCCTTGAAAGAAAACCGAGAGAGACCTCAATGCTCCCCTCTGTCCTCCCTACTTCGCAGATCAGCGCTCCCTCCTCAACACCCTTTTGGGACCCTCCTTTCTCCTGCCTCTCTAGCTCCCAGAAAAGAAAAAATTAGGCCATTCTCCTCCTCCTCCTTCCCGATATGGTAAGTGCTATCCCTTTTTTTTATGCTGAAACATGAGAGGCAAATCACTATAATCAATCCCTTCTCGAAAGATTCTTTTCTTATCCTTCCTTTTTTTGTTGTTGGAAACTCTCCCCGTTAGAATCGTAGTTTGATTGTCTTTCCTCTCCTCCCTCAATGCATGTCCTTCTTCTCTCCAAAAATGCTAAAAACTGCACCTCTCCACCTGTCTAGCGGAGAGCAAAAAATGGAGCAGAAAAATAAAGCCTCGTTGCCACCTCCAAACATATACCCTTTTTCCATATGAAAAAAAAGGTGATTCATGACAATGCAATCATGGAGAAAGAATCTCCACGACATCCACCCCCTCCAAACCTTTGTGGCCTCTAGACACACCACCACCAAGCTCCATATTTGCATCTACAAGTCAAGTAGGATGAGGAAAATCAAGTGCATGGGCATACAAATCATTGTGTCTATGCATGGCCAAGGCCAAATCAGGGTCTACACTCTTAATGAAGAGCTCTACTTTCTCTTGTTCCAAAGCATCTTGATCATTATGACTCAATTGGTCAAATCGCTCTTCAAACTCTCGAAGTAGCTCAGTCACCTCAAGGCCTTTATTTGGAATAGCCACCCACTCTCTAAATTCATGTCGTGTGGGCATGACTAAATCCTCTAAGTAATACTCTTCTCTAAGCAAATTCTTAAATTCCCTCCATGTATGGGATCGCTCTTGAAGAGCATAAATGCTAGATTTGACACTAGGCATTACAATCCTTGCGAATTCACTAAGATTCATAGAAGCACTCACACCATAGATGTCCATTTTGGTATCATAAATTCGCAAGAACTTGGTTATGTCATGGCCATTGAAGAATCCAAACTCTTTTGAAATTTCCTCTAGTGCTCGCATCACTCCATCACTATTTATGGCAGTCCTCTTGGATTCAGTCAACACTTGAATTCAAGTGCTTAAGGTTCTCGGATCTAATCCTAAGGCCTCCATCAAGGTCAAATCTTGGTCAAAATCAAAGTCCTAGGCAAACTCAACACTCAAGCCCTCAAACTGTCATCCACAAGTCTCTCACTCTAAAGATCAACTCAAATCATCTCAAGATCAATCTGAAAGTAAGCTCAAAGTACACTAGAAGTAAAATCCATCCCCCTATGCGTTTCACATCGGGTTCACTCATGTGGTCGGGCTCACGTGCGCTTAGGGGTGCACTAAGGGAGCCAAGAAAGTAATGATAGGAGCAAACTCAGGTACACACTCTAGGACTTGAAACAAAACAATTTAGTAATAAAACCTTTATCCAATTTATTTAATCTTGATGCATTCAGCTTTCATGAAAACTCGTTCATGGAGAACAAAAGGACTTACGTTTAGCATATGAAATCGCATGAATTAGATGAAGATCGAAACTTCATATTTGTTTATGTAAAGTATTCAAAAGTACATTCTTTACTATGAGCATATATAAACTTATGTTGAGAGTGAAGTAAATTAAACGACTTGACTTGGTTTATAATGTTTAGGGATATGATCTCCATTTAGATAAGTTACCAACAATGATTCTCAAGGACAACTCAATAGGAACCTTAAGTTTTGTGTGCAGATGAGCAAGCAGTTCATTGTTGCAACATTCATATAATAAAACTCCAATTTAACGCACTTCGAGAAATCTGATGAATATCAGATGCAAACCACGTCCATTTCTTTTAAATTGCATAACATCATTAAGTAAGTCATAACAGCTGAAACTAAATGAACATGAGGGACGCAATTTGAGGAAAGGAGCATACAGAGGTTGAGTTAACAACAGTAACATTTATCTCCAAATCTCAATATACAATCTCTGTTCTTCACAGTTGATTGTTTTGTTATATCAGTTAGCAACTCAGAGGAATTTAAATCCAATTCACCAAATTCACAATGTAGAACTAACACTTGAAATAGACCACGCAACTAATGCGCAACATTTCATAAGTGCTTGGTTTAAAAACATCTTAAATCATTTTTGCTTGTCTGTCTAATATGCAGATACTTACTTTGATCCTAAACATTTGTGTAGAACAAATTTTGACTCTGGAAGTAATTTTCATCTACATGTATCTTTACCTACTGTAATACGCACAATTATATGCTCATATTATCCAGAGTTATATGCTCAACGCGCTCAACATAGACGAGACTTGAGTCCCATCTAAAACTTACACTTTTCTCCCGTTTGTAAAGAACACATCGATTGATATCAGAACAGTTAAGTTAGTTTACTCAGAAACATCTTCCTCACATATTTCATACATCATATGTATACAAACTCATGTGTATACAAACTTCCATGAAGAGATTGATGCAAATCAAATCATATAATAATCTGATGAACATAACGAGCTATGAACTTGATGAGATTTTTCAAAGAGTAAGTTTGATCTTCGCCTACTCATTTTTATGAATAAAAGAAAAATAATGCAGAAACGTATGAAAATTGCACCTAGTGCTAGATCCAAAGCACACCAAATTGGCTAACTCTAGATCGAACTACATACCAAAATTTCGTTCATGACAATCCTCCATTTACACATTTCAGACTTTTGACACAAGGTACAATCATATACTGAGATATATCATGAAGTGAAGCCAAATCTGTTATATTCGTAAATAAAACATATTGCACGTGTGTTTTATCAGCATTGCTCTACAATAACGTTTTGATGTAAAAACAACCGATTTTGGTGTGACATTCTAATATAGAGTAAATCAGCAAACAACACATTTCAATGCTCACTATTGGAAAGCATAAACGTAGTGTGTGAGAATCGAGACGCATGTTCAATTCATGGAGATGAAACAAAGAAAAGCACATGGATGTCGTAGCAGATGAGGAGAAAGAACTATCGCACAGACTTGGAGAAAAAAATGAATGCTCTATATCATATAATGAAAAACTTACATCCATCTTCAACTGTTCGCTGCAAATTCATAGTAAATCATCAATGAAGCCATCGTCCTCTGAACATTGAAAAATAGCGCAAAAATTACTACTGCAAGCTGATCCACGATGCCTCCTTTTTCTTCCCCTTTCCTGCAGTCTCTGTTCTCACATCACCCTTAATGGGCCCTCTGATCTATGCCTCTCTCCCTATTGAGAGTTGGGCCTCTTTTCCCATTTCTTTAGTTACTGTTGATCAGTAGCCTTCTCTGGATACTTTGGGCTGCTTCCACGATGGAGAGCGAGAGGCTCTAAATTTCTCTTCCCATCTAAGATATGTCACCCCTTCTAGAGAGATCCCAGTCTTTGTGTGTATACCTTGAAAGAAAATTGAGAGAGACCTCGATGCTCCCCTGTGTCCTCCCTACTTCGTAGATCAGCGGTCCCTTCTCAGGGCCCTTTTGGGGCCCTCCTTTCTCTTGCCTCTCTAGCTCCCAGAAAAGAAAAAAATTAGGCCGTTCTCCTCCTCCCCCCTCCCGATATGGGAAGTGCTATCCCTGTTTTTTATGCTTAAACATGAGAGGAAAATCAATATAATCAATCCCTTCTCGAAAGATTCTTTTTTTATCCTTCCTTTTGTTTGTTGTTGGAAACTCTCCCTTTTAAAATCGCAGTTTGATTGTCTTTCCTCTCCTCTCTCAATGTGTGTCCTTCTTCTCTCCAAAAATGCTAAAAACTGCACCTTCCACCTGTCCAATCGAAAGCAAAAAATGGAGCAGCAAAATAAAGCCACGTGGCCACCTCCAAACATATACCCTTTTTCCATATGAAAAACAATGGTTAGTCATGACAATGCAATCATGGAGAAAGAATCTCCACGACATCCACCACCTCCAAACCTATGTGCAAATGAGCAAGCAGTTCATTGTTGCACCATTCATATAATAAAACTCTAGTTTTAAAGCACTTCGACAAATCTGATGAATATCAGATGCAAACCTCGTCCATTTCTTTTAAAGTGCCTAACATCATTAAGTAAGTCATAACATCTGAAAGTAAATGAACATGAGTGATGCAATTTCAAGAAAGGAACATATAGAGGTTGAGTTAACAACAGTAACATTTATCTGCAAATCTCAATATACAATCTCTGTTCTTCACAGTTGATTGTTTTGTTCTATCAGTTAGCAACACAGAGGAATTCAAATCCAATTCACCACATTCACAATGTAGAACTAACACTTGAAATAGACCACGCAATTAATGCGCAACATTTCATAAGTGCTTGGTTTAAAAACATCTTAAATCATTTTTGCTTGTCTGTCTAATATGCAGATACTTACTTTGATCGTGAAAATTTGTGTAGAACAAATTTTGACTCTTGAAGTAATTTTCCTCTACATGTATCTTCACCCACTGTAATATGCACAATTATATGCTCATATTATCCACAGCCATATGTTCAACGCGATAGAGTGGACTTCAGTCGGATTTAAAACTTACACTTTTCTCTAGTTTCTAAAGAACACATCGATTGATATCAGAAGAGTTAAGTTACTTTACTCAGAAATATCTTCCTCACATATTTCATACATCATATGTATACAAACTCATGCGTATACAAACTTCCATGAAGAGATCGATGCAAATCAAATCATATAATAATGTGAATGAACATAACGAGCTATGAACTTGATGAGATTTTTCAAAGAGTAAGTTTGATCTTCGCCTACTCAGTTTTATAAATAAAAGACAAATAATGCAGAAACATATGAAAACTGCACCTTGTGCTAGATCCAAGGCACACGAAATTGGCTAACCCTACATCCAACTACATATCAAAATTTCGTTCATGATAATCCTCCATTTATACATTTGAGACTTTTGACCCAAGTTACAATCATATACTGAGATATATCATGAAGTGAAGCCAAATCTGTTATATTTGTAAATAAAAAACATTGCACGTGCGTTTCATCAGCATTACTCTACAATAACTTTTTGATGTAAAAAGAACCTGTTTTGGCATGACATTCTTAATATAGAGTAAATCAGCAAACAACACATTTCAATGCTCACTATTGGAAAGCATAAACGTGTAGTGTGAGAATCGAGACGCATGTGCAATTCAGGGAGATGAAACAAAGCAAAGCACATGGATGTCGTCAAAAATGAGGAGAAACAACTATGGCACAGACTTAGAGAAAAAAACTCTATCTTCCCTACTTTGCAGATCACTGCTCCCTCCTTAGCACCCTTTCAGGGCCCTCCTTTCTCTTGCCTCTCTAGCTCCCAGAAAAGAAAAAATTAGGCCGTTCTCTTCCTCCCCCTTCCCGATATGGGAAGTGCTATCCTTTTTTTTTAATGTTGAAACACGAGAGGCAAATCACTATAATCAATCCCTTCTCGGAAGATTCTTTTTTTATCCTTCCTTTTTTTTTGCTGTTGGAAACTCTCCCCTTTAGAATAGCAGTTTGATTGTCTTTTCTCTCCTCCCTCAATGCGTGTCCTTCTTCTCTCCAAAAATGCTAAAAACTGCACCTCTCCACTTGTCCAGACGAGAGCAAAAAATGGAGCAGCAAAATAAAGCCTTATGGCCACCTCCAAACATATACCCTTTTTCCATATGAAAAAAAATGGTCAGTCATGACAATGCAATCGTGGAGAAAGAATCTCCACGACAACGGGCCTGCACTTGTATCGCGCTGAGGTGTGGAATGCACACATCTACTACTAGAGCCACTAGGGGGTGGCTGAGAAGATGGTCGTGGTGGAGTCATAAAGCTAGGAGACATACCTCTGGCATGAGTAGCACCACCCACACGAGTGACGCCGGCAGGAGTGACACTGGCAAAAGTGAGGGTGGCAGCAGTGAGACTGGCAGGAGTTAGACTGGGGAGAGTGCTACCATGAGCGATCTAGTACTATGATGTAGCGGCCATATGCAGGGGAGGTACTTGAGATATGAACTCTAAGAAATGCTCCTCTGTCATGGAATGTGGAGTGACTCGAGGACTATCTCCCATTGTGCTCTATAACAAAAGAACTCAAATAATTAGCATATGATAATAAAGGTAATATAGAGAAGTAGTATTGTACAAAAGAACATAGCAAAAAAATAAACAAACATTAGTATATAGAAGTGTTTGATTCAAAACTCCTCTATTCTAGCATCCTCTTGGAGATTCGATGCACACAGAATATCTATATCTATATTGGCAACTTCTAAATCACTTGGTACACTAGCTTCTTCTTGATCATCATCTGTTGCTTTATCCTATATCTTGTCTTCTTCAAGGACCTCTTCTTCTTGGACAATGCTCTCTTCCTCCTTGACTATTGAATGAATCTTTGAGTCCACTAAAGATGGAGTTTCTTCTACATCTATGTTCTCTCAAATTTGTCTACTACATGGGGAGACTTGTAAAACAAATAGCCACTTTGGTTCTTTCGAATCCGGTAGAAAAACAACTTTCTCATAGTGTTCGGGAAGTACAAATGTATCTCTTTCATCCGTCCATAATTTTGTGGAGTGAACTTGAAGCAAACCACTTTTATTCCGCCTCACTTTTGCATTTCTTCCAAAGCTGACTACTTTGAATCATTTGACATCAAAAGCCAAGTAATCGAACTTCCTAAAGGATATCTTCAAGATATCTTGATTCACTCGACAATAATCTAGCTGGCCTTCTTGAGCGTTATCATCTCTTGCACTCCCTCTACTTTTTTGCAAAAAGTTCACCATCACCCCACTATCAAAAGTAGACCTATTTTTATCAATTCGTGCGATCTAAAAGTATCTTCCTTGAGACCATAGTGTTGTTGGAGTTAGACGTCTGCGGAAGCACGTGAACAGCACAAGGAAGAAAAAGAAGCTTGGAGCACAACACACAATACTGAATGTATTACTAGAGAATGTACAAAGATAAGCAGCCCATTAGGGCAATAGGTGTATATACAAGCCGGGGGAAAAAAACATCCTAAAGAGGGAAAAAGATGCCCTGACGGTCCTAGTGTGTTCAGACACATCACTACCTAAATATGTCAACAAATCCCCCCTAGGAGTGATGCAGTGAACAAGGAGCTGGCACTCATGTATAAGGAAGTGCCAAGCTATGTGGAAATCACTCCACAAAAGGAAGTAAGCCCAAAGCTTTGCGGAAAGCTTCAAACTTCTCCCTAGGCAGAGCCTTTGTGAAAAGGTCTGCTATGTTCTCCTCCATGGGCACATATGCCAAGCTGATCTCCCCAGCAGAGAACCTCTCCCTGACAAAGTGATAATGCACCTCAATGTGCTTAGTGCGAGCATGGAACTCAGGGTTCCTCGCAACTGCCAATGCGCTCTGACTGTCAGTGAAGATGGTGGTGGCAGAAGACTGGCCAACACCCAAATCAGCCATAAGGTGTCTGAGCCACACACACTCAACAGTCGTTGTGAAAGCTGCCCTATACTCAACCTCACAACTCGAAGTGGCCACAGTAGGCTGCTTCTTGCTCAACCAAGATATACATGAGCTACCAAGCATGAAGCAAAAACCACTGGTGGACACACAAGTGTCATAGAAACCAAAAACATGCAGATGAGCAACAGATGGCTTGCGTTCATGCCAAGCCTCATATGGAGTGATAGACTGTAGCGCTTTAGTGGGACACCTGTTTAGTATATATGCTGCACACATGACAGCCTCAAGCAAGAAACTATGTGGCAAAGCCTCACTCTTGACCATGCACCTCGCCATCTCCATGAGTGACCTGTTCTTTCGTTCAGCAAACCCATTCTGTTGAGGTATATACGGCACTGTACACTCGTGTTTTATCCCACATTTAGCCAGAAATGCATTAAAATTAGAAGACATATATTCCCCCCCTCGATCAGAACAGAGGGTGCCCATTTTACATGTTGACAGACTTTTAGCCAAAACCAAAAAATGTTTAAAGCACATGAACACTTTGGACTTTGCTTTGAGTGGATATACCCATGCATGCCTGGAAAAATCATTAATGAAAGTCACGAAGTAAAGGTAATTTCCAAAAGAGGGTGTCTACATAGGACCATAGACATCACTATGTACAAGTTGCAATTTCTGTGTAGCATGAACTGAACCATCTTTTGGAAAGGAGGAACGCTGCATTTTGCCCAAAATACAGCCTTCACAAACATGTTTTCCAGGTGCGTCAAGTTTGGGCAAAGAGGACACCATTTCGGATTTCTGCAGGCGTAGCAAACTAGCAAAATTCAAATGACCAAAGTGTGCATGCCAAAGCTTTGCATCTGACATAGCCTGAGAATCATTTAGTGCACATGCCAAATCATTTTCAAATCTTTCATAGTCTATGAGCTGATACAGCCCACGACATAAAATGCCAGAAGAAATAATAACAATGCCATTTGACAGATCATGAACTGTACATCTGTCATCAACAAATTTCACAACCAAGCAAATCTTGGCTAATGCAGAAACCGATAACAGATTCTTCTAGATCCTTGGCACAAATAAAGCATCTGAAAAAGTGAAAGAACTACCATCAGCAGTAGTTATAATGATCTTACCAAATCCCATAACAGGATAAGAGGAGTTGTTGTCACATGTAACAGTATTCCCTATAGGGGCAAGCTCGAGTGAAGAGAAGAAATTGTGCTGCGAGGTAATATGTTTGGTCGCCCCACTATCAAAGTACCAAAGATCTGAGTCTACTGCATGCATGCACTACTCATGAAAAGATGGGTCAAAACTGCAAATAGTAGTGAACGCCCATTCTTCTTCCTCCACAAGATTAGCAGACTCCGTTTTTGGTGTAGAGGCCTCTGCAACAACCATTCCAGCCTCTTTCTTCTTTGCCTCTTTCTTCTTTGCCTCTTTTGCAGCCAGTTTTGGACAGTTCTTTATGATATGATCATTCCCTTTATAGTACTTACAAAACAATTTCTGCTTTTCTAATTTTCTGTCGTCTTTGTCTTGGTTCTTCGAATGTGCAGCATTTGCAGACTTCTGCTTACTAGTAGATGAACTCCATTTTCCTTTGCCCTTCTGACTAGCCAGGAAAGCTTGATCTACAACACGCATAATGGACCTGTTCTGCCTGGACTGATCTTCTTGCAACAGAACAGAGACTAACTCCTCAAATGACAAGACATTTGGATTTCCTTTCATCATCAACCGAAGAGTAGAAGTGAAACTCTGATATGAATCAGGAAGATCATTCAGAACGGTCTGCACAAGTGAGCTATCTGGTATAACCTCATCAGCAGAAATCAATTGTTCCTTCAAGTCTTTGATCTTTGTTAGGAAACTGTCCATAGAATCACCTTCATTCATGTGCTCACTCTCCAACTGTTTTTGGAGGTAAGTGTTGGGAGTGATGGTTGGATGCACTCAGAAGATTGAGTTGAAGCTGCTAAACCTGCTTTGCTCCAGCCCTCCTTTGCTTCAGATATGCTTAGTACACAAGCTTAGCTTCCAAATCATACCAAGAAAGCATATATGTACTTTGCAAATGATATGTGTAATGATCAAATCAAAACAGATAACTTTGTACTTCACAAATCTTAGTAAACTTGCTATTTCTGTAATGACACTTGCTCAGTCTTTCACTCAGTGTGACCAGCACACTTACAATTGGAAAAATTCCTTCTACGGTTATTCAATTAGCTTAACAAGCTATCATTTGCAAGTGGAATGAGAAGAAATGATAAACTACTCACTGAGAAATCACTTTAGCAAAATAAAGTTTACCCCCGATATTTTAGGAGCTTTGCAGACACAGACTAGTGAGCACCTCGACTGAGATTTCTCTGTAATGGCTGATCCAATGACCTTGAAATTTTGTAGGTGTATAGTAGACTTTGAGTTGAATCCAATGTGCTTTGAATCACTTGATTTGGTTCAGTAGATCCTGAGATATGCTCCTCAGAAGTTGACAGACTTTGAGTAGATGACTCAGAGACAACAGAGATAGTGAATGTGTATACTTCTATTGATTAATGTGTTTGTACAATCTCATTAGCTTGACAAGCATAGCTAAATGAGGTGTGGTGGTGTAGGCTATGAAATAGTTCTATCACACACTGAGTTACAAGAGTAGAATGCCTCGGGGAGTGAGCTCAATCGGACTAGCTAACCCGCGCGTTTTTGTTCTTCACTTTTATATGAATTGAGTAATCATTTGAATTTGAAATTCAAATCTAGGCTCCCTAGAATCTCTCCTCTAAAAGTAGGGAGATATTCTCTCCAATTACACCATCCAAATTCCACGACTCTAATCAATTAGGTGTGTATACATAATGCCAAGTCACTTAGACTTTTACAAGGAGTAAAAGGATAATAATTCATAGGTATGGGTTCCTATGCTCTTTCCTTCAAGTAAGACCCTGATGAAATTTATCCAAGCTAATCTTCCAAGGTTCCAAGCCAAGTGTGAAGGCTTGAAATGCACCAACAGCTCCCCCTCAAGCCAAGCACTTTGGCTTAAGTCTTCATCTTCAATCTTCAATCACATCCTGCAATCCAATCATGGATTTGAATCTGCATAGCTTGTTTCCATCCAATGCTTTAGTGAGTAAATCTGCACATTGCATATTAGTAGACACATATGTCAATTAACTTCTCTCTCACATAGTGGTAATGAACCTCTATGTGTTTGGTTCTAGCATGATATATTGGATTAGCTGCAAGGTGAAGAGAGCTTGTGTTATCTCCAAAGATAATTGGAGGCCTAGTGTATAGGCCTAGCTTTGTATACAAAAGCTTTAACCAGATAGCTTCTTGAGTGGCATTGGCAAGCCCTCTATACTCTGCTTCAGTGGATGACAATGCCACTATAGGTTGTTTCTTGGCTGACCAAGAAATAGGTTTATCTCCTGCAAAACAAATGTAACCTGATGTGCTCCTCCTATCATCCTTGCATCCTGCCCAATCTGCATCTGAATACACTTTAATATCAATATCTGATGTATAAGGAAAGTACAAACCATGGTTCTGAGTTCCCTTCAAGTACTTCAAGATCTTCTTTGCTGCCTCTAGGTGAGGTACCCTTGGTTTGTGCATGAATTGACTAAGCACACTTACTCCATATGCTATGTCAATTCTGGTCAAGGTAGCATAGTTCAAACTACCTACCATGCTTTGATATCCTGTAATGTCTTGTAATTCATCTCCTTCATGAGCACTTAGCTTTAGGTTGACCTCCATTGGAGTAGTTGAGACTTTAGCATCCTGCAAGCTAAACTTCTTGACCATATCCTGTACATACTTCTTTTGAGTGATATATATACCTGAGTTGGTGTAGATTAACTCAAGACCTAAGAAGTACTTCAATAATCCAAGATCATTGATCTTGAATTCTTTCATCATCTGTCCTTTGATGTGTCTAATACCATTGACATCATTACCTATAATGATGATGTCATCAACATAAACACACAAGTAGATTACCTCTGTATTACTTCTCTTTATGAATAGAGAAGTGTCTGCTTTACTCATCACAAATCCTTGGTCTTGGAGATAGGTTGTCAACCTGTAATTCCATGCTCTAGGTGCCTGCTTCAAACCATATAGAGCCTTCTTCAATTTACAAACATAGTTTACCTTCTTGGGGTCTTCATAGCCAGGTGGTTGTGACATGTAGACTTCTTCAGATATCCATCCATTCAAGAAAGCATTCTTGACATCTAGTTGGTACATGTTCCAATTCTTGGATGCAGCTACACTCACCAATATTCTGATAGTTGACATCTTAGCCACAGGAGAAAATGTCTCCTCATAATCAATGCCTTGGGTTTGTGCAAAACCCTTGGCTACCAACCTAGCTTTGTACCTGTTTATTGTTCCATCTAAATTTCTCTTTAGCTTGTAGATCCATCTGGATCCTATCACCTTCATAGAGTCCTTCTTGGGTACCAAGTCCCAAGTATCACTCTCCTTGAGTGCTTCCATTTCTTCATCCATAGCTTCTTTCCATTCTGGTTTGGTGATTGCTTCTTCATAGGTACCTGGTTCTTCATTCAACAAATCCTTTGCAAGATATACAGAATGTTTAGTTACAAGTGATGTGTCATACCCAAATCTGATAGGCTTCTTCTTTTCTCTCTGAGATCTCCTCATTACTTGAGTTGAGGATTCTGGTGTATCCTCTAGCTTTTTCATCTTCATCTTTCCTTTGGACTTCCATGCCTTGAATTCCTCAATGTTAATTGTATCATCATCATCTGAGCTTGATTCATCTTTCTGGATTGGTTCCTCCTTGGTGAGCTTTGGGAAATCTTCTTCCATATCATAGGGTAGACTAACCTTCCTGCATTCATTCTCATACCATGAGTCATTCTCATCAAAGATGACATCTCTGCTTACCTTGAAGCCTTTGTTTGTTGGGTTGTAGAATCTGTATCCCTTTTGGTTCAAATCATAACCAATGAAGATACACTTTTCAGCTTTAGGATCTAGCTTTCCCCTTACATGTGAGGGAATATGCACATATGCTACACAACCAAAGATTTTGCAATGATCCAGAGAAGGTCTCTTACCATGCCAAGCTTCATATGGTGTCATGCCATCAAGTGATTTGGATGGCAACCTGTTTATGAGATAGGTGGCAGTGGATACACTCTCTGCCCAAAGATAATTTGGCAACTTCTTTTCATTAAGCATAGACCTAGCTGTTTCTACAGTGAGTCTATTCCTTCTTTCAGCTACCCCATTTTGTTCAGGTGAGTACCTTGTAGTAATCTCCCTTTTGATGCCTCTTTCCTGCAAGAAATCTTCAAATTCATTGGAGAAGTACTCTCCTCCACCATGTGACCTTAGCCTCTTCAAGCTTCTTCCTGTTTGGTTTTCAACAAGTGCAAGATACCTCTTGAAACAATTAAACACTTCATCTTTATGCTTCATAAACTATAAGATGGTCCATCTGCTATAATCATCAATGAAGGACACATAATACCTTGAACCTGAAATGGAAGGGTCCTTGCTAGGTCCCCAAACATCTGTGTGTACCAAGTCTAGGTAATCTTCATGCATGAAACCTTTCCTTGAATAAGGCAACCTGTGAGACTTACCAAACTGACATGCTCCACACTTGTAAATCATGTGTTGCTTGGACACATTAGGTATCCCAAGCACACATTGATCCCTGCACATTTGCTTTAGGGTTCTTTCACCTATGTGACCTAACCTCTTGTGCCATATTTCTAACTCTGAAAGTGTTTGATCCTTGTAGTTATATAAAGCAATGTTCTTGGTGTCTTCTAGCTCAAAAGTAAACAATCTACCTGATTTCTCTCCCTTGGCTATCCTTCT